>CM069907.1:32593888-33102648 GCA_036172215.1 Camellia granthamiana
AAATAAATTAACAATTGCAAAACTATTTTCCATTATGAGTTATCTGAAGGTAATAATTCATTGACCAAAGTAAGACAAATAATAAAAACCCATCAATTAACATTTATACTATTATTAAAAGTGAACACCTTATTTGGTGTTTATGAACTTCCTATTCTCTTTTTCTCAAGTGGTCTTCTTTTCTTAGGTTAAGTATATATTCATCCATCTAAAAGAAAAAAAATAAAAAATAGTAGTTAAAAGAGGGCATAAGACTTGAATCTAAGATCATTCACGTAAACAATATAGAAAATATGTTATGAATTCAAAATTAAAATTTATATTTTAAGCACAACCACTAGAGTATAGGTATATAGAGAGAAATGGCTATGTAAATGTTATCTGTCTATTTACTTGTGCGCATGAGAAGATGAAAGGCTTGAACAACGTCATTCTGTTGTGTTCCTTTTGGCAGGTATTGCATGTATTGCTTTTGTCTGTTGGATTAGTTCAAAAGTGACGTGTCAGTTGCTTATTGCAATTGCTAGATGATTGCTGGAGGGAGAAACGCTAGAGATCCTGATCCCCTATTAATAGGACGCTTTAGAAAAATCAACCTCAACCAGTAAAATTGGTCATTGTTTGTTAACTTTTTATTTTGAAAATTTATTAATTTATGCTTATTAGATAAAGCTAACTTATATAAGTTGATTATTGATTTTTTAATTTTTACTTTTTAACCATCAAATTAAAAATAAAATAAAATAAAACAAAGTGCACCGAACCAGGCCTAAGGGTTGTTTGACAATAGGCTGAGATAGTCACGCATTAATAAATAAACAAAAATAAAAATAAAAATAAAAAGCCTAGGGAGAATTATTTAATAGTTTGATAGAAAAAAAAAATTACAAAAATATTGGGGGTACAAGTGATCGTGTGATGGAATGCAAATAAAAAATTATAAGAGTGTATGTCTCACGTACACCCATCCATGTCTTATTTTATTTTATTTATTTTTATCTTGTATAACTAATAAGTAATTCTCTCAAAAAACTACTAAAAAGGCCCCCCCCCAAAAAAAAAATTAATTCTCTACTGTTTTTGCATGTTTTTTCATAAAAATTCAAAATATTATTTCCAAGCACTTCATTTTTTTTCACATCATATTTTAATTAAAAACTAAAAAGTCAAAAAAAATAATAATAATAAAATTAAAAAAAAAAAAAAAAAAAAATCACTGTCACATTTGAAATGATTAGCATGGGAACCCAGAAAATGGACACCAGAATTCACGCAAAATGTAAATAAATGGTGGAGATTGGATAAGTATGTTATGAACTCTATATATAAAATAAATCTGAACCACATATTAAAAATTATGGATAAATTCTAAGCATGACTCCATCTGAAAAGTAGAGCCCAACAACAAATTCAGGAAGTAGAACATTTATAATTGTAGTACCAAAGAGACCAAGAATGTTCACCTTCATATTTGAAATATTGATTCCTATGCCCCAATTCAACAAATTAATGAAAAATGAAAATAGAAAGTACATCTTGTTCTAACTAACTAACTAACAAAATCAGCTGAACATTCCACCACACACCCCCCCCCCCCCCCCCAAAAAAAAAAAAAAAAAAAAAAAAACTATTGTATACAATGACCAAAAGTTCTACAATTAACCATCTTTCTGGTTACTCCCTTACTTTACATTGACGCCATAGTTACTGTCAAAAAGGAAAGCTTCCATTGAATCAGCATAATCTATGGTGCTGAAAGAGTCTCTAGCATAGTTCTAAATCGCGGTATCGGCTGACGTAACGGTATCGATCGCGGAATATCGGTATCGGTAGTATCGGTCGGTACGTATCGGGAATCGGGCGTCGCGACCGTGAAATTTTAAAAATCATTAACAATCCCTCTAAAACTAAATTTTATGCATTTTTTTGACTCTTTTAACTTCAATTTGTTATATTTTAATCAAAATTTCGTTATGTAGGAACATTTTTGACTAATTTTCAATTAAATGATATGTACTTATTTTTGGCATATTTTAAACTTTTAATAAAAAAATTGATTTGAATATTTATTTTTTCTTGTATTGAGAAATAAATATATATATATATATATTAATATAAATAGAGGTATAGGTGTATAAACAAATAAATAGAAAAAAAAAAAAATTTTAAACATTTGAATCTACAAAGTGCCCATATTTCATTTTTGCCCCAAGTGATTCCTCCTATCAAAGATAATAGAAAGAGACTTGGGGAAGAAATATGGGTCATTACAACAATTAATGAGCAAAGCCACCACGGCCCACTAAGGCTTAAACAACGGACAACCCACTAACTAGTCCAGGAGCCCACATAATTTTGAGCTCCACGTGCTCTATCAACAAATATTCATATACAACAAAACATGCATATGTAACCACACCAGCATAAAACAAACTGGTTTAACCAAACAAAAAGCCAACTGTCCACCACGTTGCTCCACTTACCAATGTAAGTAAATCATCAGCTTTCAATCAACCTGTCTAGCGTAGACGGGAAGTTTGATATAGAAACAATACCATACGACGCGGCACACCACAAAAGAGAGTCCACCATTGCCGGCTTGGCAGACCAAATAAAACAAAAAGATACAACGAACGGCGCCGGATTCCAAGCTCGGCGATCACTCTTACATCAAGCTTAGTCTCCAATAAACCCGTGATGAAATCGTCTTCTGCAATTAGCCGAATGATGGTGAGCCTAATGGCAGGGTTCTCCACCATGTTCTCAACCCCTAAAACAGAGCATAGCAGCAGGCCAGCAGCAACGGTTCGGTTCCAAAAAACAGAGCATCAACAACAACCAAAAAACAGAGCATCAACAACTCACCAAAAACATCCGTACCGGCGTGTATCGGACTGTATCGTCGTATGTATCGGATTCGGGCCGATACGTGTCGGGAATCGGCCGATACGGACGTGAAATCCAATCTCACCGGTATACCGGTGAGTATCCGACGCGGCCCTCCCATTTTCCGGTACGAATCGGCCGGTACGGAACGTACCGGCCGATATTTAGAACCTTGTAAATAAATAAATATTTTTTTTTTTACCTTTGTTTTCGTGTTGACTTTTTTAAAATTTTAAATTTGTAATGCCCCAATTTTTCATGCCCAAATGGTAATACAATAATCTTGACCCTTTAAAGTAAAATTGATAATTCCTCATACTTGCATTACATGATGTAAATAGTCTTCATGCGATAATACAGTTAATCCAACAACAAGTAAATAAACAAATAAATACCCCAAAGGGTTTACAAGTTTCCAAGGCTTCAGCCCGGTTACACATAACGGTTATTCAAACCCACACAAATATAATCCTTGGCTTACAAAACAGAGTCACGCAAAATGAGAGTATTGTACTCCCAACACACACATTTCCACTCCTTCAGTTAGGCGGAATCACCACATCTTTTCCTGCACAAAAATCTCGTAGGGTGAGCATAAAGCCCAGTAGGAAATTCTTAACAAAGTATATACATTTTATACAAGTTTCGTGAGACGGAATACTTATGCCATGCCATGCCTTTTTGAAAGTAAAACACACCTTCATCTTTTGAAAACCATCATGCTTAATGATGTCATTCAATTTCAACTGCTCAACATTTATCAAATTTTATTCAAGGGGTGGTAAATACAACTCTGTAAATCCCTAGGTCGGTGTCTGCAAGTAGACTATACAAGTACTACCAATTTGTCATTTTTACCGGTATTAACCGGAAGGCTCGACACCTCTAATCTGTCATTTTTATCAGTATTAACTGGAAGGCTCGACACCTATAATCTATACCACCTTTCAAGACTTACCACCGTATTTACTCCAAAACCATTTCATGAAAACCTTGTTTCTCAACATTCTTTTCTAAATGCAAAGTTTTCAAATCAAATTTCAAAACTCTTCATTATCATATGAATTGATATGCCAATGCAATGATTAATAATACAATGTAATATTTCTTCCACTTTCAATACTCCCACACAATATTTCCATTGTGATCAAAATTCTCATTTCTCATTTCAATGCAATTTCACAAGATGAGTAAATACTTTTATTTCAATTCATCCAAGGGATAACATAATTCCCACATTTCAAACATTTCCAACAATTTTCAAAACTTCAACAATTCTCTTATTCCATGGAAAACCATCATTTATATGTAATAAATAAACAATTTTCAAATATCCTTTATTTTGACACACAAAATAAATATAACAACATATTCTAAAGATTTTCAACATCTTTCTTAAAAATCTCCAATTTCTAGATTTTCTCACCAAAAACCATTCATCTTCAAATATTTGAGAAGATCTCACCAAAAATATTTCTCTTTCATCAACATAGTTCAAAAACATAAATTTCTATTTTTAGAAGGAAAAAGAAGGTATACCCACTTTCAAAATCACTCATCTTCTTGAATCAACAATCAATTTTCAAAACTAATCAAAGGATGATTTCGAAAGTCATCTAAATCTTGCAAAAATATATATAACTCAAAGAAAATCCTTACCTCAAGCATAGAAGAGAAGATGAGGAAAACAAGGTTGAAACTTCAAAGTTGTCGAAACCAACTTCTACTTGGATCAAAACGAAACTCTTGATAAGCTCTACACTTAATCTCAAAGCAGCAAGGCAAGGAGATGCTTCCAAGTGAGTAGATCTAAAGATCTTTGAGCAAAAAGTGATTTTGGAGAGGAAGAGAGTGACTCACGGCTTGGAGAGGGAAAAAGAGAAGAAAAAATAAAGAAAAGGTTAAGTGAGGGACCTATTTATAGTGCTAGGTTAAAGTAAAATGAAGTCCCAAAGTCAACCCAAAAGATTAAGTCAAAATCCCCAAAAAGTATACCCAAAACCAGACTGAAATCTAAAAAAAAAGTTCGCAGGTGTCAACCCTTGCAACACAAGTGTCGACCCTTATGAAGAAAAGTTGGAACACTTATGTTTGATAGCAACACAGGTGTCGAACCTTCCCAGATAGGTGTCGACACCAAAATTCAGCAAACAATTTCCAGATTCAGCGACAAACAAGGGTCGACCCTTCCAGACTGGTGTCGACCCTTGTGGCTAACAATTCAAGGAAGGTGTTAACACCACCAAGATCGGTGTCCACCCCAGAACAAGATTTTTAAGTTTCCAAACAACTTTTCAACGTAAACAAGCGTGAACGAGCAATCTCAACAAGTTTAAATCGATTTGTACTCCTCCAAAACTAAGATACAACAGCACTAAAAATTCCCAAAATAAAATAAAGGATTCAAATACTTCCCCAAAAGTTTTGAAGGACAAAAGTGCTAAAAAATTTGACTAAAAAAAATCAATTTTTGTATAATATTTGGTAGGAATGACAATGACAAAAAACATGAGTGCATATCCTTGTAGTGCAAATGTTGTAGTGCATCAAAACCACGTTATTTCAATGCATTAAACAAAAAAGATAATAAATAAAAATAAACAAATAAACTTATTGCTACATTCTAGGCCACGGACTTGGTGGCTTTTGATTGAGAACTCTGCAGCAATCGACTGAGATTGTTCTTAGTGGTTTCTTAGTAATGGCCAAAGGTTGCCATGGCCCCTACTTTTCAAAACCAACATATATATATATACATATATATATTAGTTAAAAAAAAAAGACCGTGCAAAATATGGGTTATTATTACGATATATTTAAGTTTGTATTTTGATAATTTTTTAAAAAATAAGAATATTATTTTATAAAATTAAATAGAATAATCATTATATATAATAAAATTATATAAATTTTATTATAAATAATTTTTTTTTAAAAATATAATAAGTCTTATAATTTTAATATAATTATACTTTTAACACTCAAGTATTTGTTTATGACCACTTGTGTTATTGTGTAAATTCATATCAACGTCAAATAGTCACCAAACTATTCAATAATTATTTATTTATTTATTTTTATATATGTGTCTTTTGAGTTAGTTCATTTTGTTATTCAATACTTATTTGATATGATACTTATTTGATGTGGTGAGTTTCATCAGTAGTGTTTAGTTTACTGAAATAAAAGTGGAATGAAATAATCAATTGAAATGTTTATTCTCATTTATGATGAAAAAAGTATTGGAAATGGATTCTTCACTATTTTAAGGAAATGATCATTCTATAAATAAACTCAAAAAAATCTCTCATTTTGAACTATTACGCTAATATCATTTAACCAAAATTTCTTACATAATTTTCAAAAACCCACCACCTCAATTAGTTCACAGGCGATTATTGGGTAGTCCCGAAGTACGATCACGTGGTACTCTATGGTATTATGATTGGTGAAGAAGATGAAGTATTATGATTTTATGTTGAGTGATTGAAGAATATGAGAGGACATGGTGAATGATGATTGATAAAGAAGTATGGAAATGTGGTATTCTGGGAGTACGTAATAATTTTTCTTATTTCACCAACCAAGTTAAAGGACAAAATAGAAAATTCAAAAACAAGCTAAGGATAAAATAGACAACCCAAGACAAACCTTCGCAACCAAAATTTCTTACATAATTTCCAAAAAGCCACCACCCAAATTGTTTCACCAACCAAACTAAAGGACAAAATAGCAAATTCCAATACAAGCTAAGGGCAAAATAGGAATAAAAAACAAGCCACAAGCAGGAAACATATTCTTATATATATAGATATATATGCATAGTATTTGAGAAGAACACATCCAACTATTTATATATTAGCCCCTCAATACCTAAGACAATTTTTCAATACTTAAGACAACTTCTACACTAATTCTACTTAATTAATGTATGTGTCTGACAATAAAATATGAGGAATTTGGTCAAAATTCCCTCATAATAAAATTTAGTAAAAAAATTATTTTGTAAGTGTTTGTAACATTAAAAGCTTAAATTCTCACATATAAGAATCTTGGTGCATTCCAAAAAATCTTCACTTTCAAAATTACAATTAGGTAGTTTTTACACCCATAAGATAATCAAAAGAATATTATGAATGAATATCATTAAAATTAAAGTAGGAGCACAACCATTAAACACGTAAAAGTGAATTTGAAATCATTGCAAGAACTCTCTAGTTTAGTTTAAGCACAACGAAAAAAAACCCAACAAAACTATAAACGAAGAAAAGAAAAAAAAACAAAAGGTTGTTACTTGTACAAAGCCTAACCTGATAAGTGGGATGTTTGCCTACGAATCGGAGTGAGTTGTTATGTTTTTATCTATTTGCAGAGTTGATTGAAAGATAATGTGATCGACTGTTAGATTCTGAAATCCGAAACAAAGTGGATAACAAAGAATTAAGATATTACAATAATTTAGAATAACAAATTAGCCCAAAAAAAAAAGAAAAAAAAAAAGAAAAGAAACATCGATTATGTTCATCTTCCTCATGATTTTTCAAACTTGAAGTCGATGGTTTAATTTTTTTGTTCTCAACCAATATAGAGTGATCCTTTTAACAGTCAAACCTCGTAGTCCGTTCAGTAATTAGTTGAATATATAACATTCAGATACAAGAGTTTTTGATCTACCCTTTGAATATCACTTGGGACTTTTTATGGGTATTAGTGATTTTAACCCACTCAAATTGATTGTGGGTTTGTATTGTTTAAGTAATATTTTTGAGTGGTGTAATGAGTTGACGATAGTATACGTAACCCATGAAGTCACAAGCACTCATTGTCCAAAAATTTATTTTGTTGGATACATTAATACTTCCAGTGTTCTATTCGAATTGGCATTCTAATATAGATTTTAATAATAGGGAGACGATTTTTTTTTTCTTTTTTATAAAAAAGGAGACGATTTTTTTTTATATTTATATAAGATTTTTGGAAGCAAATATATCGTTTTTGAGTATTTAATTTCAAAAATAAAGAGATGGTTTATATATAATTTTTCATGACTTTTAAAAAATATAATATATTTGAGAAGGTGAAATTAAAATTTAACAAAAATAAAAAATATGATAAACTCTTCACACTTTTATAATAGTAGTACGTGAGAAAACTAATAACAAAAACTTCACTTTTTTCTATGTTCCCCATGTTAATTTGACTTTAAAACGAACTCTATACACTTTCAAATAATAAGACGACAAGTTTAAAACCCTTTTAGTTTTTTATTTTATTTAATTTTATTTTTATTTTGTGTGTGTACTTTCTTATAAAAAAGTAAAATTTTAATTATATTTTAGAACAAATTATACTAACAGTCCTTATAGTTTGTGACTCGTGTCACTTTGGTTCCTGATTTTTCAATTGTAACACATTTGACTCTGAATTTTGAATCTTGTTCTAAATAAAGACAATTGAGAATACCATTGCTTAGTTTCAAGGGCAAAATGGTCAATTTGATAAATTATAAACTAATTTAACAAAAATGAATATCAAAAAAATATTTTTAAATTTTTAAAAATTATTTCTAACCACCAAAAGATAAAATTATGCAAAATTGATAAATCTGTTACATATTATTTATTTTTTTTATCAAATTAATTTTTAGTATATATTTGGATGATGATCATGTAATGGACGGCTATTTTTATTTTCATGAAATTAGTTTATATTTTTTCAAAAGTCAAATATGGTGACAAATTTGATATCATTATTAAACCAATCTATTAAATAAAATAAAAAAATCTAAGATTAAAAACGTTTCATATATTAAATATATCAATTACACATTAAAAGCCAAATAACCATCTATTACATGATAATCATCTAAAAATGTCACGCCTCGGATTTACATGGTCCGGCTCACGTGAATAAACCACTCAATGATAAATAATAGATAACAGCTCTCATGCAAATGAAAATAATATAGTTACACAATGTATGTGTTTATCTGATTTTATACATTCCTAGATACAACATCTAATAGTCGAATGGATGTTCTGTAATAAAAAAAAAAGACATACACAGATAAATTAAATTTAACGCCCTAAGGCTCACATCATATACAAGGGTGTAACCCTTACAAGAATGGCACACGGCCAGTAAATAACACAAATGGCCCTTGGTCTACAAATAACAGACCACTCGACACGGTTCCGAACACAGCTTCACATCATAGTCCATATCCACACATATACACCTGAAAAATATTTTAGCCATGTAGCGTGAGCATAAAGCCCAGTAGAGAATATTTCAAAAATTAAACATGTTCCGTCAGTATAAATGATCATGATACAATACATATATACAATATGCCCAAATACATTTTCAAATTTATTTGTGTCACGCCCCAAAATTTAGACAATTAAATATTAAATTAGGACTAAACCCTGTAACGCCTCAAATTTCTAGCCCAAATAATAATACAACAATCATGGCTCTTTCAAGGAAAACCGAATATAAATCTCCAAACTTACATTACATGATACAATAGTTCTTCATGCAACAATACATTAATCCAACAACAAGAAAATAAATAAATAAATACCCCCAAGGGTTTACAAGTTTCCAAAGCTTGAGCCTGGTTACACAAAACGATAATTCAAATCCACATACATACAACCCTTGGCTTACACACAGAGTCAGCAAAATGAGAGTCTCGTACTCTCAACACACATTTCCTCGCCTTTAGTTAGGCAGCATCACCACATCTTTTCTTGCACAAAAATCCCGTAGGGTGAGCATAAAACCCAATAGGAAATCCTTAACAAAGTATATACATTTTATACAAGTCTCAAGAGATGAAATGCACATGCCATGCTATGCCCTTTTGAAAGAAAATCACATCTTCATCTTTGAAAACTATCATGCTCAACGATATCATGCAATTTCAATTCTTCAAAACTTAACAATTCATTTCAAGAGCGGTAAATACAACTCTGGTAATCCTTAGGTCGGTATCTGCAAGTAGACTATACAAGTGCTATCAATTTGTCATTTTTACCGCTATTAACCGGAAGGCTCAACACCTATCCGCGTGTGTTTTCGGCCTTCCACCCCATACTCTCAGGCCAACTTATTCAATATCATCTACACCATCTATCAAGACTTACCAACGTATTTACCCCAAAATTATTCCATGAAAACTTGTTTCTCAACATGCTTTTCTCAATGCAAGTTTTCAAATCAACTTTCAAAGTTTAATGTAATCAAATGAATTGATATGCCAATAACACAAGATGAATATAAATACTGTTATTTCAATTCATCATCCAAGGAATAACACAATTCTCTCTTCTCAAGTATCCTCAACAATTAGTCATTTTAAGGCTATTTCAACGTTTTGAACAATAATTTTCCAAAATGAATAATAATTCTCATATTTCCTGAAATTCATCATTTATATAAATATAAATAAGAAATTTTCCAAAGATCCATTTATAGCGATCCTGGGTTTTCCCCTTTTATGTACTGTATTCCGGGCTTGGGTTCCTCGGTTGAGTGATGTTGTGTATGTTGCATTTCCATCCCTTAATTCTTTGTATTTGAGTTTTGGGTTGTGTTGGGCAGGTTTGTAACAAGTTGGGTGTGTTTTGAAACAAATGGTTGCTGCCTAGATTTTGGTGTCTTCGTTCGAGCGAGGCTTTTGTCGCTCGAGCGAGCTCTGTGTTTTAGCTCATTCGCTCGAGCCAGGGTTCCTTTGCTTGAGCATGCGTCTGCGTCTAAGTTTGGACTTGAAGGTTGTGTTTCTTGGCTTGAGTGAGCTTTCCTGCGCTCGACCAAGCGAGGACTATGTTTTAGGTTTCTTCACTCGAGCGAGCTTTTCTTCGCTCGAGCGTGCTTCCGGGTTGCAGACCTGAAACTTCGTGTTGTTGGCTCGAGCGAGGCTTTCTGCGCTCGAGTGAGGTTTCTATGTGTCTAGTCGCTCGAGCGATCACTCATTCGCTCGAGCGAGGTTCGAATATATCAGTTTGCAGCAGCAGCTTCTTCTCCACTTTTTCATCATCTTCTTTACTCAAACCCTAGCCCCGGCTGCTTCTCTCTCTACATACACCTTCTCTCTACAAATCCATCTAGTTGTAGTGGTCTTCTACCCTAGCCTCTTTGTAAGAAAGGTAGAGCTTGGTGTGGGCTACGCTTTGATCCGAAAATCATTGGATTTGGAGCATCTTGAGTTTTCTCTATCTTCTCCTTTGGGTCTCTTCATTTGAGGTAGGGATACCCTACTCCTTCTTATGAGTTTTGACATAGATTTTAGTCATATTGTATAAATGGTGGATTATGGCAATTTTGGGAAGTTAGGGTTTGATTTAAAGTTATAAAAAAAAGGGGGTTTTCAATTATTAAACTCCATGTATATGTGAGACCTTGGAAAAATGGAATTATTGTTATTAAATTAATGACATTGAACCTTAGGGTTGTTATTTGAAAAGGGCGGAGAATGCCCTAATTATTGTTGAATAATTAATTTTGGGAAACAAGAAATCGAGTTGAGAAACATGAAATTGGGAAATTATGAGATTGAATGGTGTAGTTGGATTGATTAATTACTCACCTATGAAAATGTTAGTAATTTATTATCTATTTAAAAATAACTGTTTTGGGCTATCGGTGGAGGATAGTCTTAATTGTTGTAGACACTGTATGTTGATTAGGGAAAACTGAAACTAATCAATTGGTTAAGTCATTGAATATGACGGTTTGAACGAACACATTGAATATGTGGCTGGATTGATCATTGCATATGATAGACTGTTTAAATACATTGCATATGTATCTTGTTTCGGAGGAGATAGGGGATGTACTCTCAAACCTATTTGGGAGAAGATAGGGGATGGACTCCATTGATAACTAAGTTGGCCAGAGTGTCCAGGGTGAAAGTCCCGAAATCCTAATTACGTTTGCATAACGTAGATAATTGAAGTATTGAAATGCTTTAATATGAGTTGTAGTCTCATTTGAATTGTAGAAAATGGAAGTGTTTTAATATGAGTTGTAGTCTCATTTAATTGTTTGGATAGATAATGAGCCATGTCTATAAACTTGAATTGGATAAGTAAAGGAAAGTTGTCACGCCCCACTTTTTATTACTCGAGGTCATTACCAAATCCGTTAACTTAATTCAATTTCAGAGATAACATGCGGACATAAACTCAAATGTTCAATAAAAGTAATGAACAACAATTCTCTCATTCAAATGAAAAATTTAATACAACATGAACATTCGAAATAAGTTGCCCTTAGGCTTACAACAATAAACCAAGTGAAGGGTGTAACCCTTTTTCACATATGGCGTTCCGCCAACAACAAAGAGGCCCCGTGGCCAACAATTAAGAAGATCCAAATCTTGCAGCACATCCTGCTAAATACCTGAAAAAGATTCAACAACGTGGGATGAACATAAAGTCCAGTAGGGGAACTCAACATGATCCTTAACAATAACAACTTATAGATAGCTATGATCATGAACACTCATTCTCATACTAGAATAGTAATGTGACAGTTTATACAAAATAAATATATGTATGAACTTTTCTCAAAAACAACCATTTCATTTAATGTTTCAAATGATTTCCCTTCCCGTTTTCCTTCCATTAATTCCGTTCCCAATCTTTCATAACATTAACAATCACTTAGGAAATACTCTCACTAAGCCCGATACCCTCTTTCCTTCTTATACGTACACAGATGTACCCTTTTCAAACTTGTTTATCTCTAAAACATTCACTCTCCTTTACACTTCCCAGGAGACAAAAGCATTTTGGTTCATTTCCACCACTATCATAACTATACATGTATAACCTTGTAAAAATATAAATTTACAACCCACCAACATGTATACAATAAATCAATGGAGTAACTCAGTCCTCCAAACAGTAACCAATCAAGTCCATGATATTTCCAATTACAACGAAACAGCAATTCCACTTTGCTCTACTAGCTACGTGCTTAGTAAGCCAAAGATATACTGAAACAACTACAACCAACTTCACTCTACTAGCCATATGCATAGTAAGTCAAACTGCCAGTTTACCAGGCGCTAGCTGGAAGGGTATGGTGCCTCTCATTATTAGCGCATACAGTTCTCCAGGCGCTAGCTGGAAGGTAACGGTACCTCCGACTATAAGCGCGGCATATAACGCCATCCACAATCATGCACACAAGGCATATCCAACATGTATAATGCACATACATAAACTACTACAACAATAGCAACGTGTTAAAGTACATGAACACACATGTGTGTGGAGTCCATCCCCTATCTTCTCACACACACCGGAGTACAACCCCTCTCTCCTCCCTAACCAGTATACATATATATAATGTATCTCAGCATTTCATCACATATGATATTCAATCAACAATGGTGTAATTTATACACGACAATCCAACACAACCGTGTCATCCTCCACCGATGACCAAGGACAAAGCCTCTAGATGCATGCATATTGTACATCTATAAACATACTCAATTATCGTAAATCACAAACTCAACAACAACATTAACACGATAGTTAAAGATACAACACCTACATGGGTGTTCAACATTCAAAATCCAACAATCCAATTCCCAAACTCATTTCAAAAATACTTTCTTCCTTTTCACAAAAATAATTCCATTTCCTTCTTGTCACCACAAAACCAACTTCCTTTTTATTGTTCAAAACCAATTTTACCCCTTTTGTTTCCACAAAGTCAAATCCAAAGGCAACAAGGCCAAAACTCATTTTTATCTACCACATTCCTTTCAAAGCTACCCCAATTTAATTATACCAATTAGATCATAATCATTATACAAGGGTTTTCCTCCCTCTTCACCATATAAATTCAAAAGGGTCAATTATCTACTACAATCAACAATGGCTTCAATTAAAAGCCCAAAATACCCAATTATTTACCCAAATATCAAACCCCTCTATTAAATTATTAAATCAATAAATATGAGGGTTTCCTCTCCTTTCAACAACAACTAGCTAATTAACACCCAATTAGCCCCAAAGCACATCTAAATATCATAAATCCAAATCCCACAACTAACCCATAGTTCAACCTCATGAATTTATACAAAATCCAACATGACACCATTTTCATGCAATACAAAATAACCACATGTCTATCTATAGAAGGAGTATTGTAAAAGACCAAGGAGAATCCCTACCTCAAAGGAGAACTCAAATTGGAGAAGATGGCCCGAAATCAAAGTACTCCAAATCCACAATTATTCCGATTAAATCGAAGCCCTCGCCAATCTCTATCTTATTAACAAAGGACCCAAGATGGATTCATACAAGAAAGAGATGAAATCTAGAGAGAGGATATGTTTAGAGAGAGAGACTCTCGGCTGCTAGGGTTTCAAAGATGAAAGAAGAAGAAAAATGCACTTTTTCCCCGCTGCTGCTTACTGAAATACGACAGGCTCGCTCGAGCGAAGACCTGGTCGCTCGAGCGACCAGACACAGAAAACTCCCACTCAGCCAACAACCCAGAAGCTCGCTCGAGCGACAAAAAGGCTCGCTCGAGCCAAGAAACACCACCTTCAGGTCTAACCCAGACGCAATCTGCGCTCGAGCGAAGCCACCCTGGCTCGAGCCACCAGACACAAAGACCCACCCTCGCTCGAGCGACCAAACCCTCGCTCGAGCGAAGGACCAAAATCCTGGACAGCTACTCTTGGTTTCCAACACAACCAACCTGGAATAAACAAGTCCCAAACACTCTGTAACTCAAATTTAAAGGATTGAAAGGTAGAAACTAGTTCAAAACCACAACCGGCATCCACGGAACTAAGTCCGGATACAACAACCAAAGGAGAAAGAACCGGGATCGCTATAACCTCCCCCCCTTAAAGAATTTCGTCCCCGAAATTAAGGATACGCCAAAATACAAGGCCAACTGATCATACAACACCAACAACCTCCCAATACTAGGAGTGAACCCGCTCTCACTACAAACCATAAACCACTCTTACCAAGGAAGAGACTCACTAAAGGAATACATTCCAAAAGACAACACTTGGGCACAAAGGCCTCAACAAGCCAAGCCTTGCCCCGAGACAATGCAACAACCAACTAGTGCTTCAAGCCAAGCCACTATTCAACAACAAGATTCCCAAAAGCCAACCCGAGCAAATCTTCCGAGTAAACAACAAGGAATCATTTTCTTACTCAAGAGGCATTTCTCAAAAATAGCCAAATTTTCAATATGAACTTTCCAAAATAAATCTTCCATTTTCCATGCGGAACTCAACAGTTTTGTAAATAATGTTCACAAATACGGTATTATCCAAAACACAAAAAAAATCATCCACAGTTTATTTACCAAAAACTTTTAGTTGGAAATTCTCAAAACCCTTGAATTAAATCAACTTCCCAACAACACCCTCAGGTGTCCCATACCTTAGGAAAAAACTTTGTTTTCCAAACCCTTTTCAACATGCTACTAGCAACAACCATCACTCATACATTGATACCAAAACCAACACGAAACATAACATTTCTATAATGATGATTAATAGAAATAAGTACAGTGCTACATCAAAACAAATAACAGCACTTCAATTGATAAGCATATGAGCTGTACCATAACAACAGTGGGAGAGCATGTGAGCGACATCCCCGGGTTCATCCCCTATCTCCCCATCACCAAACAATGCATATAAACACATAGGTTCTATATACAATCAATCAATACATGAATTAATGTATTCTATCAATCAACAGATTCAATGACATAACATGTTCGATTAGTTTCAGATTCCCCTAATCAACACACACAAGTCTACAACAACGAGACTAACCTCAAGGTGACCAATGCCAACACAAAACCCAATACCAACAAGCTGACTAATCAACTCAATAAGCTACACACCAATTACAACTTCTCAATATAAAATAGAGAGTTTACAAAGATCCATACATACTCCCAATACTTGAGGATTAAACAAACACCACTATGCATACATATGCGATATAAACATGGTGCCTCAGCATCCAACAGTACACCGGTCAACAACAAAATTATCCATACAATACATTACCGGTCAACAACACAAAAGTCCCCCTCCAGGGTAATACAACAGGGTTAACTATTAAGTCGCCCCTCGCGAGGCTCCCGAAGCCTGGCCTGCCCGTTTCTGGTACCGGTAACGTCCCCGATTGGACGAGTACGACTGAGTCTGACTAGGTTTGAAACACTTGTAGAATTCACACGCAAAGGGCAAAAACGTCTACCATGGCCCTGCTGGCCACAAACGAAACAACCACCAGATCCTCTACTCCGAGACTGGTCTGAAACCTGCACCTCCTCGGACATCTTAACCGAAGTGCCCGAAACCTCTGACAAAGAAAAGGAACCAGTCCCCGACTGAACATGTTTCCGCCTCCACCCCTTACTGAGCCTAGAGTACTTAGGAACCACAGGACTTGCCTCAATGGTCTCCTCCTTAACCCTATCATCACTAGCAATCAAGGCCTCCACATGGGCCGCTGCCTCAACTAAGGTATAGTAATCCTTCCACAAGGATCCAGCTACCTTCTCCCGAATATCGAAACACAACCGCCTTTCGAACTCAAAACAACGACGCTCCTCTGTTGTGACTAACTCTGGAGCAAACCTCGACAAACTATCAAACCGCATCTCAAACTGTGCCACAGGAGTGTCATCCTGACGCAACTCCAAAAACTGTTCCCTCAACCTTTCCCGAGCAGAAGGAGGGAAATACTTGGCCAAGAAGGCCTCGGTAAAAGCAACCCACGTGCCACCTACACTATTCTTAACATTCTTCCACCAATAACTCGCATCACTCTTCAACTGAAAAGTCGCCAAAGAAACCCTCAACTCTTCATCTTCGACTCTGAGCATATCAAGAGTCTTGGAAATCTGTTCTAGCCAACTCTCTGCCTCCAACGGCTTAGCCTCCCCTACAAACTCAGGTGGACTGGAGCGAAAGAACTCCTTAGTAAGCTTGAGAGCATGCCCGCTGCCGCCCTCTGTGCGAGCTAGGGCATCCTGCACTGCTCTCACAATCTCACGTGCAACATCCTCGCCGACAGCCGATGCTGCAACGGCAGGTACTACAGGAACTGTTGTGCCCCTCCCGGCACTCCTACTACCCAACCGTCCTCTACTCCCTCGTGTAGACATCCTATAAAGCACAAAATAAACACACTTAGTGCCAAACACAATAGCCTCCTCCGAGGCACACTCCACTACTGGTAAGTCACAAGATACACTTAGTCTCAAACTTTACATCTCTACTGCATATAAACATCTAAACATGTAAACACATAATCGAATCAAGTCCACAAAGATAGCCACTCATCCCGGAACTCTCAAGGAATTCCTATCAGAAACCACGTTGATCAGGCGTGTTTCCAAAAGGACCTCAAAGCAAGTTCACCGGCTATGAATACTATCCAAGAGACTGAATCCCATGCTCACTTAAATGCAACACATAAGTCCTAACTTTCATGTTAACTATATGCAACGTCCTCACTACACGTAGTAAACCCACTGTGGTAAAAACCACTTCCCACGAGCTCAAGGTATTCAAACCCGGTAGCTCTGATACCAAGTTGTCACGCCCCACTTTTTATTACTCGAGGTCATTACCAAATCCGTTAACTTAATTCAATTTCAGAGATAACATGCGGACATAAACTCAAATGTTCAATAAAAGTAATGAACAACAATTCTCTCATTCAAATGAAAATTTAATACAACATGAACATTCGAAATAAGTTGCCCTTAGGCTTACAACAATAAACCAAGTGAAGGGTGTAACCCTTTTTCACATATGGCGTTCCGCCAACAACAAAGAGGCCCCGTGGCCAACAATTAAGAAGATCCAAATCTTGCAGCACATCCTGCTAAATACCTGAAAAAGATTCAACAACGTGGGATGAACATAAAGTCCAGTAGGGAACTCAACATGATCCTTAACAATAACAACTTATAGATAGCTATGATCATGAAACACTCATTCTCATACTAGAATAGTAATGTGACAGTTTATACAAAATAAATATATGTATGAACTTTTCTCAAAAACAACCATTTCATTTAATGTTTCAAATGATTTCCCTTCCCGTTTTCCTTCCATTAATTCCCGTTCCCAATCTTTCATAACATTAACAATCACTTAGGAAATACTCTCACTAAGCCCGATACCCTCTTTCCTTCTTATACGTACACAGATGTACCCTTTTCAAACTTGTTTATCTCTAAAACATTCACTCTCCTTTACACTTCCAGGAGACAAAAGCATTTTGGTTCATGTTCCACCACTATCATAACTATACATGTATAACCTTGTAAAAATATAAATTTACAACCCACCAACATGTATACAATAAATCAATGGAGTAACTCAGTCCTCCAAACAGTAACCAATCAAGTCCATGATATTTCCAATTACAACGAAACAGCAATTCCACTTTGCTCTACTAGCTACGTGCTTAGTAAGCCAAAGATATACTGAAACAACTACAACCAACTTCACTCTACTAGCCATATGCATAGTAAGTCAAACTGCCAGTTTACCAGGCGCTAGCTGGAAGGGTATGGTGCCTCTCATTATTAGCGCATACAGTTCTCCAGGCGCTAGCTGGAAGGTAACGGTACCTCCGACTATAAGCGCGGCATATAACGCCATCCACAATCATGCACACAAGGCATATCCAACATGTATAATGCACATACATAAACTACTACAACAATAGCAACGTGTTAAAGTACATGAACACACATGTGTGTGGAGTCCATCCCCTATCTTCTCACACACACCGGAGTACAACCCCTCTCTCCTCCCTAACCAGTATACATATATATAATGTATCTCAGCATTTCATCACATATGATATTCAATCAACAATGGTGTAATATATACACGACAATCCAACACAACCGTGTCATCCTCCACCGATGACCAAGGACAAAGCCTCTAGATGCATGCATATTGTACATCTATAAACATACTCAATTATCGTAAATCACAAACTCAACAACAACATTAACACGATAGTTAAAGATACAACACCTACATGGGTGTTCAACATTCAAAATCCAACAATCCAATTCCCAAACTCATTTCAAAAATACTTTCTTCCTTTTCACAAAAATAATTCCATTTCCTTCTTGTCACCACAAAACCAACTTCCTTTTTATTGTTCAAAACCAATTTTACCCCTTTTGTTTCCACAAAGTCAAATCCAAAGGCAACAAGGCCAAAACTCATTTTTATCTACCACATTCCTTTCAAAGCTACCCCAATTTAATTATACCAATTAGATCATAATCATTATACAAGGGTTTTCCTCCCTCTTCACCATATAAATTCAAAAGGGTCAATTATCTACTACAATCAACAATGGCTTCAATTAAAAGCCCAAAATACCCAATTATTTACCCAAATATCAAACCCCTCTATTAAATTATTAAATCAATAAATATGAGGGTTTCCTCTCCTTTCAACAACAACTAGCTAATTAACACCCAATTAGCCCCAAAGCACATCTAAATATCATAAATCCAAATCCCACAACTAACCCATAGTTCAACCTCATGAATTTATACAAAATCCAACATGACACCATTTTCATGCAATACAAAATAACCACATGTCTATCTATAGAAGGAGTATTGTAAAAGACCAAGGAGAATCCCTACCTCAAAGGAGAACTCAAATTGGAGAAGATGGCCCGAAATCAAAGTACTCCAAATCCACAATTATTCCGATTAAATCGAAGCCCTCGCCAATCTCTATCTTATTAACAAAGGACCCAAGATGGATTCATACAAGAAAGAGATGAAATCTAGAGAGAGGATATGTTTAGAGAGAGAGACTCTCGGCTGCTAGGGTTTCAAAGATGAAAGAAGAAGAAAAATGCACTTTTTCCCCGCTGCTGCTTACTGAAATACGACAGGCTCGCTCGAGCGAAGACCTGGTCGCTCGAGCGACCAGACACAGAAAACTCCCACTCAGCCAACAACCCAGAAGCTCGCTCGAGCGACAAAAAGGCTCGCTCGAGCCAAGAAACACCACCTTCAGGTCTAACCCAGACGCAATCTGCGCTCGAGCGAAGCCACCCTGGCTCGAGCCACCAGACACAAAGACCCACCCTCGCTCGAGCGACCAAACCCTCGCTCGAGCGAAGGACCAAAATCCTGGACAGCTACTCTTGGTTTCCAACACAACCAACCTGGAATAAACAAGTCCCAAACACTCTGTAACTCAAATTTAAAGGATTGAAAGGTAGAAACTAGTTCAAAACCACAACCGGCATCCACGGAACTAAGTCCGGATACAACAACCAAAGGAGAAAGAACCGGGATCGCTATAAAAGTGGAATGAAACATGGACGTATTTGTCATAGAACTGGAAAGTATTGTAAGTTGGTTTACAGGTGTTAATCATTTATCGAATGCTAATGTTTAATTATTTCTCATATTTGGTTTAGTATATCTCTACTGGGTTTTGGCTCACCCTTTATGGGACATCATTTTCAGGTACAGATGGTATGCCACCCCCAAGGACGTAACTTGGGAGGCTTAGAGGCCGAAAGATCTTTTGATGTCATCTTTTTGTATTATATGTGAATCAAGCCAAGGGCTTATTTTGTATAAACAGTTAGAACTCTTCTTTTGTTGAACCCAAGTGTTGACTTGGAAAGTTGTAAACCCGTAGGGCATTTACTTTTGTTGTCAACATGTAATACTTTTGTACTAAATACTCTGATAAATGGAAATATGTTTTATTCTCTTAAGTCTATGAATGCCATGAATGTTGGGTTTATATGTATTATTTTGAGGGCGTTATAACTTGGTATCAGAGCGTACCGGGTTTGAATACTTTGGGTACGTGGGAAGTGGTTAGTACCACAATGGGTTTGTCTCGCTTGTTAGAGACTTATATATGATGTTATATATTTATTTGATAACATGTTTATGTGACTATATGGGTATGAAATTTAGTTTCTAGGATGTTGATTGGACCCTTGGGTTTCTGGGAGTCCTGTTGGAAAAACACTTGATCAATGCTGTTTCTAACTGGAACTCTAGCAACGCCACAGGACTATTATTATCCGGAAATGAAATTCGTAAGTGCTTATGTGATTATGTACTTACGTGGAATGAATTACTGTTGTCCAATGCATTAGGATGCGAGTGAAATAGGTTCGTCACATTTGTGAATGTGCTAATGTCTTCATTACCTTTATTAGGATGTCAGGACGAAGACGTGGTGGTAGACGAGGTAGGCCTAGGAGGCAGGAGATACCTATATCGGATGAGATTCTGGCGCAGTAGGAGGGTGTTGGTCAGGCCAATATGGCCGAGCCAGTAGCTCAGCATGCCATGGACGTCTTAGCCCACGAGATGGCAGGAGCATTGAGGGAATCCATGGACATTCTTAGAGCTGAGAATCAAGTCCAGGGCCATGTTGCCGAGGTAGGGCCTTCTTTTCTGAAGAGGGAGTTTTTTCGGTCTAATTCAGATGAGTTTCTGGGGGATCCTAAAGAGCTACTTAAGGCTGATGAGTGGCTTGAGCAGATGACGAAAGCGTTTAAGATGTTTGGCATCGAAGATGGAGGCTTGAGAGTGACCTTGGCGTCCTTCTAGCTGAAGGGAGACGCGGGTCAGTGGTGGAAGTTTGTTCGAGGTCGTATTGGAGGGACTTGGGAGGCTTTCGTTGGTGCCTTCCAGGAGAAATTTTTGCCTCCCATTGTTAGGGAGAAGTTGAGGGATCAGTTCTGTCAGCTCAAGCAGCTGAATACATCAGTGGCCGAGTTTGAGGCTGCATTTACTAGCTTATCGAGGTTTGGTCCTGAGTTAGTGGCGTCTGAGGAACGCCGTTGTCTTGAATTTGAGAAGAAGTTAAGAACCGAGCTCAAGCTTAGGGTTGCTGGGTCCATGACTCGGGAATATGGGCGCCTTATGGAGGCTGCGACCCATCTTGAGATTATTATGCATGAGAAGCAGGATAGGATGAAGGGTTCCAAGAGGAATTAGGATGGCCAGGGGGATGGTAGGAGGTAGAGGGGTCCTAACCCTCAGCAGTCCTAGGGTGCGTTCGCGAGATCTACCTTTCCAGTGCCGAGTTCAGGCTCTGGGAGAGGCAGTCAGGGAGACTTTACTTGTTACAAATGTGGTCAGCTGGGCCACAAGTCTCCAACTTGCCCGCAGAGGAGAGGAAGAAAGAGAGCAGCTTCATCTTCGGCTCGACCTTAGAGCCAGAGTCAGGGCATAGGCTAGCCGCTCTCTTGTTACCAGTGTAGTCAGGCGGGGCACCTGAAGAGGTTTTGCCCGAGTGGCACATCTGGTGTATCTGGTTCGAGGCAGACTCAGAGCCATCAGCCAGGTCAGTCAGTTCAGGCCTCGAGGGCCAATCAGGGAGCCTCTTTGGCTCAGTCTATGCAGCAGCCTTATGCTCCTAGAGGTAAGCAAGTAGATCAGAGACCTTCCGGGCATGTGTATGTTACCGCGCAGGATCTTATACCGGCTCCATCTGTTGTGAAAGGTACCTTTTTGTTTTGCAACTCAGTTGCTAATGTGTTGATTGATATGGGTGTATCTCATTCCTTTATATCTGCTGCATTTGCATCTGTTTTAGGGTTGAGTTGGCGTAGTTAGCTTCTCCTATTTGTGTTGTATCACCTGTTGGAGGTGAGTTGATTTTGAAACAATGATATAGAGGTTGTGATATTGAGGTTGCCGACCGCCGGCTTCCATTTTCATTTGTAATTATGGCTATGTCAGGTTTCGATGTGATTTTGGATATGGACTGGTTATCGTCATACCAAGCTGTCATTAATTGCTACTGCCAAAAGGGTTACTGTATGCACCTTGAGCGGGGATTGTTTTCATTTCTTGGGGGATCGGATTGGTAGTGTTTTGCCACCAGTGTATGATCCGCAAGGGCGGAGTGAGTTTAGTTGCCTTCTTGCTAGTTGTATGAGTAGTGAGTATGATGAGACCCGGACTGAGTTGCCGAGAGTGGTTTGTGAGTACTCGGACGTCTTTCCCGAGGATCTTGTTAGTTTACCACCCCATCAAGAGGTCGAGTTCTCTATTGACTTAGTGCCTGGCACGACACCGATTTCTATGGCACCGTACCGTTTTGCCCCAGCTGAGTTAAGTGAGTTGAAGATTCAACTCCAGGAATTACTAGATAAGGGCTTCATCTGCCCTAGTACTTCGCCGTGGAGAGCACCAACCCTATTTGCTAAAAAGAAAGATAGGGCTTTGAGACTTTGTATCGATTACCGAAAGTTGAATCGGGAGATATCTCGAAGACGGCATTCCGTACGTGGTATGGCCATTATGAGTTTCTGGTGATACCTTTTGGGCTCACCAATGCACCGATAGTGTTTATGGACTTGATGAACTGGATATTCTGGGAGTTCTTAGATTATTTTGTGGTTGTTTTCGTAGACGATATTCTGATTTATTCACCTTCTGAGAAGGAGCACAAGGAACACTTGAGAGTGGTGCTTGAGTTGCTTAGAGCTCATAAGCTATGTGCCAAAATTGGGAAGTGTAAGTTCTGGCTAAGAGAGATTAAATTCTTAGGCCATGTAGTCTTCGGAGAAGGGGTGTCGGTTGATACATCCAAGATAAAGGCAGTGCAAGATTGGGCACAACCTAAGAGTGTTTTCGAGATCCATAGTTTTCTGGGATTGGCCGGTTATTACTGTCGGTTTGTGAAGGATTTCTCTAGGCTAGCTTCGCCTTTGACTAGATTGACGTGGAAAGCGGTTAAATTTGTATGGAGTGAGACTTGTGAAAAGTCGTTCCAAGAACTTAAAGTTAGACTTACCACCGCTCCAGTTTTGATTATTCCGGTGAGGGGTTTGGGTTATGCAGTATATTGTGATGCCTCACGAGAGGGTTTGGGTTGTGTGTTGATGCAAGAGAGGAAAGTGGTAGCCTATGGCTTGCGGCAGTTGAAAACACACGAGAGGAATTACCCTACGCATGACCTAGAGTTAACAGCTATGATTTTTGCGTTGAAGATTTGGAGGCACTACCTGTATGGTGAGAGATTCGAGGTGTTCTCGGATCATAAGAGTCTGAAATATCTGTTTACACGGAAAGACTTGAACTTTAGGCAGAGGAGGTAGATGGAGTTTATTGAGGATTACGACTTCGAGTTGCATTACCATCCGGGGAAGGCCAATGTTGTGGCCGATGCCCTTAGTAGGAAATCTATTAGTGATGTAGCTTGTATAGCCATCCGAGAGTGGGAAATGTTGGGTGCACTTGGCGAGTTTGATTTGCTTCTGGGTGAATCTGTTGAGTTTGCGGCCTTATTTTCTGTAGTTGCACAGCCTATACTTGTGAATCGGGCGTTAGAGGCACAGGGAAGTGACCTTGAGGTAGAATCCCTCCGGTAGAAGATCTCCAGTGGGAAGGTTGAGAAGGGTTTGACTGTGTATCCTGACTTGAGTGTGAGGTACCGAGACCGTCTGTTCTTGCCGGAGTCTTGCCGAGAGGAGGTACTCCGAGAGTTTCACGATTCACGCCTTGTGGTGCATCCAGGAGGCACTAAGATGTATCGTGATTTGGGTCGCCAGTTTTGGTGGCGGGGTATGAAGAAAGATGTGGCAGTTTTTGTATCTAAGTGCCTTACTTGTCAGCAAGTGAAGGCCGAACATCAGAGGCCAGCGGGTTTGTTGCAACCCTTGCCTATAGCCGAGTGAAAATGGGAGCATGTCACGATGGACTTCGTTGTAAGTCTTCCAAGGACTCAACGGGGTAGTGATGCTATTTGGGTGGTAGTTGACCGGTTGACTAAGTCAACGCACTTTATTCCTATGCGCGTGAGAGACTCGGTAGACCATCTTGCCGACTTGTATATTCGGGACATAGTGAGGTTGCACGGGGTCCCAGTGTTGATCGTCTCAGATAGAGATCCACGTTTTACTGCTAGGTTGTGGCAGAGTTTGCAGAGTGCCTTGGGTACTAGATTGACCTTTAGCACTGCTTATCATCCTCAAACTGACGGACAGTCTGAGCGTACTATTCAGATCCTTGAGGATATGTTTCGAGGCTGTGTCCTTGACTTTAGTGGGTTGTGGGAGAGGCACTTGCCCTTAGTAGAGTTTGCCTACAACAACAGTTTCCAATCGAGTATTGGTATGGCACCATTTGAGGCATTGTATGGTTGATCGTGTAGGTCTCTAGTGTGTTGGGCCGAGATGGGTGATGCACCTTTGTTGGGTCCGAAGTTGGTTGGGGAGACGACGAAAAAAGTTGAGCTTATCCGTAAGAGGCTTGTTACAGCCCAGAGTCGCCAAAAGAATTATGCCGACCGTCGGAGGAGGCCGTTAGCATTTGAGGTGGATGATCACGTCTTTCTGAAAATATCACCTAGGCAGGGTTTGATGAGGTTTGGGAAGAGTGGGAAGTTGTCCCCTCGGTTTATTGGCCCTTTTGAGATCCTTGAGAGGATTGGTGAAGTCGCTTACCATTTAGCTTTGTCGCCGCAATTGTCCGAGGTGCATGACATGTTTCACGTTAGTATGTTTCGGAAATATGAGCCGGATCCGTCACATGTATTGGATTAGACCGACTTAGAGGTTGATGAGGATGCCTCGTATGAGGAGAGACCAATGAGGGTCTTGGATAGGCAGGAACAAGTCTTGCGAGGCAAGATGATACCCTTGGTAAAAGTATTATGGAAACATCACGGGGTGGAGGAAGCCACTTAGGAATGTGAGTTGGAGGTCTGTGAGAAATATCCGGACTTATTTACTAATGTTTAACCATGTATTGAAAACTTTGTTTTGTTAATAAACTCTAAGAACATTGTATATGTTTTGGTTTATGGAAGTATTGTAATGGTTGAGTATGCCTTGAAAGTGAAAATTTAATTTAGCATTGTATATGTTGAATGTGTTGTAGGAATGCAAATATATCATTAACATTGAATATGTTATGGAATTGCGAAGCGTGTATATTGAGACTTGTTGAATTTCAAAGAAATGCATGTTGATAATGCATAGTGAATCATATTGTAAATTGCCTCTTTAAAAGAGATAGGATGACCGGTAATGGGTCAGGATGCTGAATATTGAATTGAAATATTGTTGAGAATTGAGAAATCATGTTTTTTAAACTTATAACTAATTTCGAGGACGAAATTCTTTAAGGGGGGGAGGTTATAGCGATCCCGGGTTTTCCCCTTTTATGTATTGTATTCCGGTCTTAGGTTCCTCAGTTGAGTGATGTTGTGTATGTTGCATTTCCATCCCTTAATTCTTTGTATTTGAGTTTTGGGTTGTGTTGGACAGGTTTGTAACAGGTTGGGTGTGTTTTGAAACAAATGATTGCTGCCCAGTTTTTAGTGTCTTCGCTCGAGCGAGGCTTTTGTCGCTCGAACGAGCTCTGTGTTTTAGCACCTTTGCTCGAGCCAGGGTTCCTTCGCTCGAGCGTGCGTCTACGTCTAAATTTGGACCTGAAGGTTGTGTTTCTTGGCTTGAGCGAGCTTTCCTTCGCTCGAGCGAGCGAGGACTATGTTTTGGGTTTCTTCGCTCAAGTGAGCTTTTCTTCGCTCGAGCATGCTTCTGGGTTGCAGACTTGAAGCTTCGTGTTGTTGGCTCGACCGAGGCTTTCTGCGCTCGAGCGAGGTTTCTTTGTGTTTGGTCGCTAGAGCGACCACTCCTTCGCTCGAGCGAGGTTTGAATATATCAGTTCGCAGCAGCAACTTCTTCTTCACTTTTTCATCATCTTCTTTACTCAAACCCTAGCTTGGTGTGGGCTACGCTTTGATCCGAAAATTGGATTTGGAGCATCTTGAGTTTTCTCCATCTTCTCCTTTGGATCTCTTCATTTGAGGTAGGGATACCCTACTCCTTCTTATGAGTTTTGACATAGATTTTAGTCATTTTGTATAAATGGTGGATTATGGAAATTTTGGGAAGTTAGGGTTTGATTTAAAGTTATAAAAAAAAGGGGGTTTTCAATTATTAAACTCCATGTATATATGAGACCTTGGGAAAATGGAATTATTGTTGTTAAATTAATGACATTGAACCTTAGGGTTGTTATTTGAAAAAGGGGGAAAATGCCCTAATTATATTTGAATAATTAATTTGGGGAAACAAGAAATCAAGTTGAGAAACATGAAATTGGGAAATTATGAGATTGAATGGTGTAGTTGGATTGATTAATCACTCACCTATGAAAATATTGGTAATTTATTATCTGTTCAGAAATAACTGTTTTGGGCAATCGGTGGAGGATAGTCTTGATTGTTGTAGACACTGTATGTTGATTAGGGAAAACTGAAACTAATCAATTGGTTAAGTCATTGAATATGACAGTTGAACGAACACATTGAATATGTGTCTGGATTGATCATTGCATATGATAGACTGTTTAAATACATTGCATATGTATCTTGTTTGGGAGGAGATAGGAGATGTACTCCATGGTTTGGGAGGAGATAAGGGATGTACTCTCAAATCTGTTTGGGAGGAGATAGGGGATGGACTCCATTGATAACTAAGTTGGCCGGAGTGTCCAGGGTGAAAGTCCCGAAATCCTAATTACGTTTACATAACATAGATAATTGAAGTATTGAAATGCTTTAATATGAGTTGTAGTCTCATTTGAATTGTGGAAAATGAAAGTGTTTTAATATGAGTTGTAGTCTCATTTAATTGTTTGGCTAGATAATGAGCCATGTCTATAAACTTGAATTGGATAAATAAAGGAAAGTGGAATGAAACATAGACGTATTTGTCATGGAACTGGAAAGTATTATAAGTTGGTTTACAAGTGTTAATCCTTTATCGAATGCTAATGTTTTAGTTATTTCTCATATTTGGTTTAGTATATCTCTACTGGGCTTTGGCTCACCCTTTATGGGACATCATTTTCAGGTACAGATGATATGTCACCTCCAAGGACGTAGCTTGGGAGGCTTAGAGGCCGAAAGATCTTTTGATGTCATTTTTTTGTATTACATGTGAATCAAGCCAAGGGCTTATTTTGTATAAAGAGTTAGAACTCTTCTTTTGTTGAACCCAAGTGTTGACTTGGAAAGTTGTAAGCCCTGTAGGGCATTTACTTTTGTTGTCAACATGTAATACTTTTGTACTAAATACTCTGATAAATGGAAATATGTTTTATTCTCTTAAGTCTATGAATGCCATGAATGTTGGGTTTATATGTATTATTTTGAAGGCGTTATACCATTTATTTTGACACACAAAATAAATATAACAATATCATTCATAGATTTTTAGTCTCTTAAAAAAATTCCCAAATTCTAGGTTTTCTCACCAAAACTATACAACTCAAATCTTTTGAAAGAAAACTTTCCAAAATCATCTTTTCTTCAATCAACGAAGATCAAAACCCATGAGATCATTTTAAAAGAACAAGAGACAAACCCACTTTCAAAATTGCTCAACTTCTTGAATCAACAATCAATTTTCAAAGCTATTGAAAGATGATTTCGAAAATCATATAGATCTTGCAAAAACATATATATAACTCTAAGAAAATACCTACCTCAAGTTTTGAAGAAGAAATGAGATAAAACCCTCAAAATCAACGGTGTCGAAACTCGATCTTCATCGCACACAACGAAGCTCTCGAGATGATAACCAACTTTGGTGAAGAACTTAGGTCTAAATCTCAATGGATTTGGAGAAATTAAAGAGAGAAGATGACTTCTAGAGAGAGAAGCTTCCGATCTTGAATTCTGGGGAGTTTTAGAGAGAGAGAGGACTGAAAAAGTGATATGAAATATCAGATTCACGAACTGATATAACATGGTCTGCCCGAGCGTCAAATACACTAACCCAGTACTTTTGTAGACAGGTCAAACTTCTGAAACCAAACATTCTTCGCTCGAGCGCATAAACGGCCGCTCGAGCGGACAAGCAATTTCGAATGCATTTTGCATTTTTGCTTCAAGGGCGCTGCCCCTCGACCCTGCCAGGGCACTGCCCTCGGACCCCACTAAGGGGCGTTACCCCCTGGACCCCCGCCAGTTAACCGGGCAGCTCGATCCCCGACCGGCCTAATCGAAGTGGCAAAACATGAAAGAATGATCGAAATTGGGATCGCTACAAACCCCAATCAATATTTCATCATCCAAATCCTAGGGGTGAAACAAAAAAACTAAACGCCAACGAAACCATCCACCATAATTTCATAACTATCCAATACCTCCAACATTAAAGTAACAATACATAATCAAAATAACTTAAATAATGTACTGTTACAAACCATGTCAAATTATCCCAATACTAAAGCCATAAAAAAAAAAAATAATTACATAAATTAATATCAACCCTAAGCTCAAAAAAACAAAAGAAATCCAAACGACATGTTCTACGATCATAGTTATTTCTTGTCACCACCATAGCCTCAACTAATCCTGCAAATGAAGCTCGGTTGCGCCCAAACAGAACGCACCCGAGTTGCCAAGAGACAAAACGGGTCAGTACACAAGTATATTGGTATGACTACAAGATTTAACACTCACGTGTCCACCAGACACAAACAAAAAATACATTTAATTCTTGTTACGGGACAAGACAAGTAGTTTCATCTGCACTGAGATGAATGGGTAGTTTCTCGAGAGACAGCGGTATTTAGTTTATTGTCCGTACACAACGAAATATAAATTTAGTATGGAATAAACAAAATAGAAATAAAAATATGGTGGGTCAACCCTGCATAAAAAGTTAGTCAGACTCACTATTCTGTAAAAAAAATAAAGTTAGTATAATTTGATCATAAGTAACTTGCAAAAAAAGTATAAAAATATACCGTTTCATACTTAAATAATTTAAATTGACCAAAACTCAAAGAACAAAAGTTATACAGAATCAAATTTCCTAAAAGGTAACGTGAACGAATTTAGTAGAAACTGAATAGGTTGAGATAAAAACTTAATAGAAAATCCTAACCGAAATTCGATCGAAAAATCTGAAACTGAAAACGAAAAGAAACTACCGTAAGATGAATTTTTTTCGGAAAAGTTCAAAAAACGAAAAGTGTTCAGAATAATATTTTACTTCACTTTATGCGAAACCAATAAAAATGAGCTCGTTTCGTGGGTTAAAACAGCCTCTAAAATCTACATTGCTAAAATGAATCAAAACTACAATAACCAAGATCATCCGATTATAAGTTCTAATCGATCTTTTTAACAAAAAAGTTAAAACACAAAAGTTGTTTAGAATTACGTATATATGCCTCTGCTCAAATTTCGTAATTTATCAAGGTCGTTTACTATTTTTCAACCTGTACAAATCAATACAATCCACACTATACCAATAAACTCATAATTAAATTATTTGTACCTTAACTCCACCACTTCAGCCCTTCACTTCTAGCTTACACATATATCTCATGTGCCTCCCGTATACCTACCACCGCTCCGAAGCCAAACTTGCACGGGGATATCGTCCCGAGTTTGACCCGCATTCCCTGGATGGTTAGCATATACGTACGTGCGTAAATCAAAGCACTCGTCTACTCGTGAGAACGATGCAACAATATACATATACAAAACATCTCACTCATGAGAATAAACATAACAATGCCAAGTCTACGACATTCAAATAAATCTCGTAATTCTCACCTTTTTTTTTTATACACACTTTCTCACGAACACTCAAATAAAACAACAATCCATTGAGTCATAGTGGAGTATAAGAAATTTATCTATGGGTTCCTAATTAATTTTAATTTCATATAACCATGAGTGTGATTATAACCATAAAATAAATCTATATAAAAACCCTAAACCTGGCATACACAACTAATCAAAATAATTAAAATCAATCAATCAACTAAAAACCCTAAACCTTACATACACAACTAAACAAAATAATTAAAATCAATCAATCATCTAAAAGCCCTAAACCTTACATACACAACTAATAAAAATTATCAAAATCGATTTATCATCTACATGCAAATATGAAATCAGTTCAACATCAAATAAAAAATAAAAAATAAATAAAAATAACGAATTAAATATAAATCAAGAGAAGTGGGTTTTGTACTCACAATTTTTTTTTTTTTAAAGATCAAAGAAATATTTGAAAAACTAATGGAGCCACCAAAACAAAACTCTAACCTTAATCTTGTTTTTCCTCCTTTCCTCTTCTTCCCCACCGTCTCTCTCTTTTCTCTCTCGACTTTCTGCTGTTGCGCCTGCTATCTTTTTGTTTTTTTTTTTTTGTTTAATGAGACTCTATCAATTATATAACCTAATAAACTGTTATAATATCTTATATTATATAATATAACATAATTATAATGCATATAAATATAAATATAAGATTAAGGGGTTGTTTAAGATGATCTAAATAAGTGTACTTTTTGACTTTTTATGAAATATAGTTGGGTTTGGGTTAGGTTTGAAGTGATGTGTTAGAAAGGTGATGTGACTTAAATAAGATAATGTGACTTAAATATGATAATGACTTTTTGTCTTTTTCAAGACATGCCAAACTTGGCCTAAATATATATATATATATAACACCTCTTTCTTTTTTTTCTTTTCTTTTTTTTATATAACAAATATAAATATATAAATATTTGAATTAATTATATATAATTAAATAACACATTAAATTAATTAAATAACACATTAAATTAATTAAGTACCACATTAAATTTGTAATGACCCAGATTTTTTTTTAAATAGCCAATGCATAATTTAATTGAGTAAATTTCGAATTTGATTGCTGTGTAAATTCTGTGCAAAAACAGTTCAATTTTGTATTTTTTAAAAATAGTTCCCGATCTCAAAAAATTATGAAATATTTATATGTTGTTTCCATATGAGTCTAGCACGTTGGATAAAAATTTCAGAATTAAACAATTTATGAAAATTCACGGACTGATTGGTGTTCAGTTTAATTTATAGCAGAATTTGAAATTGAATTTGGGTGTTCGGACAAGGATTTGAGATAAATTTGTTGGGACTATTTTGGTATATAATTTGACCATATTTGACTTATGGGTGAGACCCATGATTTAGATTTAATTTAATTTGAGTTTGTTTAATGACTCATATTTAACTGTTTGGTCCTTTTTAATTAGGTGATTGGTAGTAACCACCTTAGGAGTTGTTATTATTTATTATATAGGATTATAATAAATATTTGATAGTTGATTTTATGGTGTGTACGATATGGTGAAAAATTATATAGTTTATAAAGAATAAAATTTGGTATATTTTTGGTAGTGAACAAAATATTATATTTTGTGATGTACAAAATAGTTATATTTTGTGGTGAGAAAAATTATATCATTTTATAATTTATATTATGAAATTTTCAGATATTTTATAATGTATTATATATTAATTTTTGGTATTGGATTGTGTGAGGAACTATGTTGGATTGTCCGCCACCCCCTCCCTTCCCTTTTTCTCCATCAAACTTTTCCTTTCTCTTCTTTTCATTTCCACTTTCTTTTCCTTTTTTTTTTTTTTTTTTTTTTTTTTTTTTTTTTTTTTTTGAGTAGAGAGCTCCTTCTCTCTCTCTCGGCCTCCATTGTTAGCTTAGCATTTGAGTTTCAAATGCGAGTCCTTAGAGTGAGATTTTATTAAAGTGTTATAAATGAAAGTCGGAGAGCTCGTCGTGATCTTCGTAATGGTAGTCTCGGATTCATGATCGGGCAAGATTTGCCTTCTAAATCTGCTTTTCTTAATTATTTGAGGTAGAGACTTTCTTCATATTTTTACATTAAAGTTATGTTAAGGTTATTTTGAAAAAATATATCATAATAAGAGGTATTGCATATATATATTCAGATTTTTGTTTGGTAATTTTTGCAAGAAAAATTATGTTGAAATGTTAAGAATGTTAGCATTTTGAGGTTGATTTGGAAAAAATCATTTTGTATTGATAATTTTGTAAAATAAATCCGAAAATAAAATTTAATTGTTGTATGGATTGTCTCTACATCATATTATGATTAGATGATTTATTTTGAGAAATATAAAGTTGAATTTTTTTTATCTTTGATTTGGAATTTATTTTTGAGAAAAATAAATTAATGTTGAGGAATATGGAGTAAATGCTTAAGTATGAATTATAGAATTTCTTTGGAATTAAAAACTCTAAAAGTGTTATATTCATGATATTTTATAAAAGATGATATGTTGATGATTAAGTTGTGTTCATTTTTATGAAAATAAAAATGTGAAATGTGAATTTTCAAACTCATAACCTTGAAAATGTCACTATTGGGCATATTTCATATTTTTTGATGTAAATATCATGTTGGTTAAGTAATTTTAGAAAAAGTTGTGAAATTGTTATTGGTAGAAAATTTGGTAACAATATTATCTCTTTAAATAGCTTGGCATGAAAAATAGCTATCTTGAAATATAGTTATGTTTGAGGGATGAGGCATGTGAAGTTAGGTTTGGTATTATTAATTTGAAATTTTTTTAATATAATAAACTTACTAATTTAGTGGATTAAATTAGTTTTGATTAAAAGGTTATATTCGTTATGGTTAAAAATGTGTTATTGAGATTATACCATAACTTTTGACATAGTAGGATAGAACTTGTAACATTTAATAATTAGGGATTTCCTTTGAGTTATATATATGTTTTTGCAAGATCTAAATGCTTTTTGAAATCATCCTTTGATTTGTTTTGAAAATTGGTTGTTGATTCAAGAAGATGAAAGATTTTTTTTAAAAATAAATTTACTTTCTTGTTCTTTTTAAAATAGAAATTGAGGGTTTTGAACTATGAGGATTGAAGAGAGATGTTTTCGGTGACTTTCTTTCAATAAATGAAGATGAGTGATTTTGGTGAGAAACCATAAAAATTGGGAGTTTTTAAGAAAGATGTTGACAATCTTTGAAGATGTTGTTATATTTATTTTGTGTGCCAAAGTAAATGATATTTGAAAAATTATTTATTTGTTTACATATAAATGATGATTTTCATGGAATATGAGAATTGTTAAAGTTTTGGAAATTGTTGTTCTAAATGTTGATATAGTCTTAAAGTGACTAAATGGTTGAGATTACTCTAAATGTGGAAATTATGTTGTCCCATGGATGAATTGGAAAAAAAAAAAAGTATTTATATTTATCTTGAGAAATTATATTGAAATGAGAAATGAGAATTTTGATTACAATGGAAATATTGTGTGGAAGCATTGAAAGGAAATATTACATTGTATTATTAATCATTGCATTGGCATATCAATTCATTTGATAATGATGATCTTTGAAATTTGATTTGAAAACTTTGCATTGAGAAAAGAATGTTGGGAAACAAGTTTTCATGAAATGATTTTGGGGTAAATACGGTGGTACGTCTTGAAATGTGGTGTAGATGATAGGTGTCGAGCCTTCTAGTTAATACTGGTAAAAATGACAGATTACAGGTGTCGAGCCTTCCAGTTAATATTAGTAAAAATGACAAATTGGTAATACTTGTATAGTCTACTTGCAGACATCAGCCTAGGGATTACTTGAGTCGTATTTACCATCTTGAAATTTTATTGAAATTGTTGGATTATTGTGTTTTCAAATTGGCATTGTGCGTAAGATTTTCAAAAGATGATAAACATATTTTGAGTATGACATGACATATGCATTCATCTCATAAGACTGTATAAAATGGATTTGATGAATTATTTAATTATTTGATTCAATTGATAATGAGATAATTAAATGAATTGAAAATGATATCCTGTTACTATTGAAACATGTTTATTTATTTAAGTTAACTTGTTGTGGTTAATTAAATAAATTGGATTTAAGAGATTATATAATAAAATCATATGGTTTTGACATGATATGATTTCACATATATGTATGAGTATTTTAGTATCTGCATATCTTCTAATGTTTTAATATGAAATTGCTTGGTGAGTTAGTGGTTGCTCACCCCCTGCATGTACATGTGTACAGGGAATGCTTTTTGGATTTGAAGATCAAACAATGGGTTTCACCATTTCATAAATGTAATGTAGTGATGGGTTGTACTACTTCATTTGTTTGTTTGGCTTAGTGATATTTTTTTTTATAAAGAGTAGTGTCTTTTTTATTATTATTATTATTATTATTATTATAAGTCTCAGGGCATTTCTTTTATTTGTATAAAAATGTCACTGTTGTATAACGAGAGAGAACATATATATTTAATTATTCATCATTTCATCAAGAGATGAATTGTCATTTGTAAATTGGACTTAATTAATGAATATTGATAATGTTATCCGAGTAGTAAAAATTTGGGGGTGACGAAATTCTCATGTAACCACGTAATTAATAAAGACAAAAATAAAATAAAGTAATAATACTAAATAATGACTTACAAAAAATCAGGGTCACTACAATTTGATTTCTCAACAAAATCATTTCTTTCCAAATATCAAAACCTTACGTTCAGTCAAAACGTTTTCCAAGTTCTAATCATCCGTTTGATATAAAATGTCTTTCCAAAAACTAATCCGGTGCCTCAATACCAACCAACAAATACATCGCTAGACAACAACAAATACATTTTTAAACCATTTTCCAAATATCATGTTCCAAACCAACATAATAGTAAATAAATGGGTAAATCTCTAGAACAAGTACAACATTTCTTGGAAATTTCGTCCGGAGAAAACCGTAAGCCGAGACCCATGTAAACGTAGGTTGTACAAGCACTACTATTGTCATTTAACGAAAATTTCATCCGCGGGATCGACACCCATATATACGTGCGATTTTCGAGACTTTCACCCTAGATACTGTAGACATCCTATTTTGACCGGCCCTAAGACTTGGGCACTTTATTTTGACCACCCGTGATGAAAATTGAAAATTGAAGCTTTAATCCCAAACCTCACCCTTTTTTGCCAAATTAAAATATTTTTATTATTTTATGAATTTGTAATCTTTTATAATTTTATATAATTTTGTGTATTTGTACATATTTTTAGGTGTGTTTATACAAATTGGCATGTGATATTTTATAAACAAAAAAATAATAAAAAAACAAAAAAAAAAAGAAAAATTACAAAATTACAAAAAAAATATAAATATGGTTAGAATGTTTTTGTGGGTGGAGGAAGATAATCATAAAAAAATAATAACAAAAAAAGGAAGAAAGGGAGTGGATTCAATTTATATATATATGTAACACTTGTGCCCTTCAAAGTTTTTGGGAAGTGTATTTGAATCCTTTATTTTTATTTTGAAAATCTTTGGTGTTGTTATGGGTTGGTTTTGGAGGGTATAATCCGATTTAAACTTGTTGGGTTTGGTTGTTCGCACTTGTTCTTGTCAAAAGTTCCTTGGAAACTTAGAAATTCTATGCTAGAGTCAACACCAGCCTTCATAAGGGTCGACCCTTACCTATTGGTGAAGTTTCTAGTAGTGTTGTTGGAAAATAGGGTAGACACTAGACTAGAGAGGGTCAACCCTCTTATGTCTGTGTGTTGGTTGCTGGAAAATAGGGTAGATACCAGTTTGGGAGAGGGTCGACCCTCTTGCATGCTGTCAAACATAATTTCCTTCATAGGGTCGCCCCCTGTGCGGAAAGGGTCGACCATTGCGGACTTTTTTTTCTAGATTTTAGTTCGGTTTTGAGCCTACTTTTTGGGGATTTTGACTTGATCTTTTGGGATTGACTTTGGGACTTTGTTTCATTATGACCTAGCACTATAAATAGGTCCCTCACTTGACCTTTTCTTTATTTTTCTTCTCTTTCTTCCTCTCCAAACCATCATACACTCTCTCCCTCTCCAAAATCACTTCTTGCTCAAAGATCTTTAAATCTACTCTCTTGGAAGCATCTCCTTGCCTTGCTCCTTTGAGATTAAATGTAGAACTTGTCAAGAGTTTCTTTTTGATCCAAGTAGAAGTTGGTTTTGACATCTTTGGATTTTCAACTTTGTTTCACTCATCTTCTCTTTTAAGCTTGAGGTAGGAATTTTCTACACTCTAATATGGTTTTTAGCTTAGTTATTTGCTATTGCGTATAGATGATGAGATTTGGTTGTGGTTTGGACAAATCTAAGATTTGGATGTAAAATGAAAAGAGGGGTATTTGATGAATATGAGGTAAATGAGTATGAAACTGGAATATAAAATCATGTTGTGTCAAAATAGTTGATTTTGGTGTTTGGGTTGATATTTGGAAAGAGAGAGATTTTGCCCTAATTTTGATTAAATTATTATTTTGTATAAATAATTGGGATTAACATTGAAAATGTGAAATTGGAAGGTTATGGGTATAGATGGCGAAATTAAATATGTATTATCTTACACTTTTGAAAGTTGTGAATAAACTATTTATCTTGAGATTGAATATCTGTTTAGAAATAAATATATTGGGCTATCGGTGGAAGATAGCTATGATTGTTGTAGAAATTGCATAAGGATTAGGCGATTTAATGCTAATCAAATGTTGGTTGTCATTGCATATGACTATGTTTATAAATACATTGTATATGTATGTTTATTTGGGAGAAGAAAGGGGATGGACTTTGCATAAAGCAAGCTGGCCGGAGTGTCCTGGGTAAAAGACCCGAAATCATATATATATATATATATGGGTGCCGATTCCAGAGGACGAAATATCCGTAAAATGGCATATCTGAGAAAATATACATGGGTGCCGATTCCTTCGGACGAAATATCCGTAAAATGACAGATTTGAAATGTTTATGTGTGTTTTGCATAATTGGAAACCATTGAGTTGTAGTCTTATTTTGTTTGTTGAAAGATAATGAATTTAACTCATGAATTGAGTAGCATATATGAACTTGAAATGAATTGAAAGAAAATGGAAATGAGGTTTGGTCTTAGTGGCATATGAATATGCAGGCCTTGTGGATGTTTTAGTATCGGTATTGTTTATGCATGTGGTATTTATACCTTTGCTAAACCTCATATATTGTGTTATATTATTTCTACTGGGCTGTTGGCTCACCCTATACGAGAATACTATTTTCAGGTACAGGTGAGATGCTTCCTTCAAAACAATAGCGAGGATGGACTTTCGGGAAGTAAGAGTTTCTTAATTATGTCTTGTTGTGTGTATGTTTGTTATTTATAAAGTTAAGGGCTTAAGATGTAATGAGCAAGACTTACTTTGTGCAACCAAGCAATGACTTGGGAAGATGTAAGCCTACATGACATTTAATTAGTTTTTAAATAATAAATTTTGATGAATGAAAGTATTGTATTTCTATTATATTCTTCCGCATGATAGATAGGTTTAATATATTATTTTGGGGACGTTACAATATATATGTATCTGTTTATATATTAAAATATAGATAGAATATATTATGATGTGATTTTGGGTAGAAAAAATGATAAATTATTTTAAAAGATAATAGATTATTTGTGTGAGTGGTCTCGTGGGTGATGAGAAAAGAGAGAGTGGCCTCGTGGGTGAGAAAAAGAGGAAGAGGGGACAAAGCATCTTTGCTTTGAGCTAAAACAAGATACACATGTATGGGCTCTCTCTAGCTCTGCAGGTTGATTTTAACAAAACAAAATTGCTTTAGAGCTCTAAAAGAGCACCTCTAAATTTAGCATTAAATTGTCTTCTTCTGGCTACTGTTTTGTCTTTTTTTGTTTTGTTTTTTTTTTTTTTTAATTGGTTGCCAGCTCAGTAGAGCTGCTATTAGAGCAGCTCTACTAGAGCTTCCAATCACTGCTGTTAACAAAAAAATAAAAAAGAAAACAAAAATGGAGAGATATTATTTTTTTTAGGGAGAAAAGGGGGTAGAGAGAGAAAGGAGGGATAAAAAGGCAGCTTCCCTATTCATTGCGGGGTTCCTCATCTCTGGTGGGGGGTCTTCACATGTGAATGGACAAAACAGATTCATGCTGAGCTAATCTGAACCTCAACGGCCAAAATCCAATCCAATTCGATACTTCTTCTCCCAATGGAAAGATGGTAGGTTCGAGGGCTCTCTCGGGGCATGGACAGACAGCATTTTAGAGCTGAGAAGGGACTGATACACTCAACACACACAGATAGAACATAGAGAAGGCATCTCTCCCTCTCTCTGGTCCCTTTTCTCTCCCCTTCAATATTTCAGAACCTCTATCAGAGAGGTGGATCAATTCACAAGCATTTTTCAGAGAGTCACACGTAGAGATCAAAACGCATAAAACTGATCTAAGGCAAAGCCTAATGATCATTCATCAATACAACATCTCTCTTCTCTCTCCCTAAGACATACACACTGCCATAGACACACCACACACTCACCATGCACACTGATACAAGCTGAACACATCACACACAGAGGAAGCACCCACTCAATCTCTCTCCCTCTCCCTCTCGGTGTGCATGAGGACGGGGGATCGAAGCTAAAAAAAAGGGGGGGGGGGGGGGGGGGGGATCAACACAGCAACACATACACCCACACTCTCTCTCTTATCTCTCTCTTGGGTTGCATTTTTTAGAGGAGAAGCTGAGCTACACAACACACATGCACACACACACACGGCACACTCTACACAACACAGCAGCACACACACACACAGGAGGCTCGGCCTCCTTGTCTGAGCTCTCTCACTCTCATCTGTCTCTAGCTGGGTCTCTCTCTTTACAACATACCCAAACAGCTCACTCTCTCTGCAACTCTCTCGCATGGGCTGAGGTCCTCTCCCTCTCTCTCGGCAGTTTGAGTTTGAAAAAGGAAGAGATACACATGCTGTCTTTCTCTCTCTCTCTCTCTCTCTCTCTCTCTCTCACACACACACACACACACACACACAGCTCTCGCAAGATCTCCAAAACAAAGGCAGTCGAATTCAGCCTCTCGTCTGTGATAATGGAACAGGGATGGTTAAGGCTGGGTTTGCTGGAAATGAAGCTCCAAGGGCTGTGAGATGATGCTCCAAGGGCTGTGTTCCCTAGTATAGTTGGCCGCCCACGTCACACTGGCGTGATGGTTGGCATGGGGCAGAAAGATGAATGTGTTGGGGACGACTGCTCTCTCTGGAGCTCTCTCAGTGGCTCACACACAATTCATCAAGCTATCTCTCTCTAAACGGCAGGGTGGTGGATGATTAAAAAAAAAAAAAAAAGATCAACACACTATCTCATCTTGGTCGTGTTTGGCTCTCCACCAACTATGTTCACCAACTATGTTTTTGTCTGTATAATTGATCTGCAGATATCCATTAAAGAATGTCGGATGATGGAGGAAATGCTAGGAGAACTTGAAGATGAACATAAGGAGACCATTGTCAACAGTGAACTATTAGAGAGAGAAGTGGGGCCTCTATTGAAGCTGAGGTGTACAGGCCGGCGAGATTGAAGACAAATGATCTTTGCTAGTTGATAAAGGGCCGATGTTTAAAACTTTTATTTTTATTTTTGAGTGTTTTGTGAGGTTTTATTTTATTATTCACTCCTCACATTCTTGTATTTGGATCTTTAATATTTAAAGTGTTGTAATAATCCTTTCATTCCGTTTCTTTCTATCCCATTCTTTAATCGCTTTTCCTAATATGTATATATTTGACATGCTATGCATATTCGTGTCTTGCATCCATGTTTTATGCATATTGATTCGGCTAAATTTACATTCATGGATTTAATCAATTCTTATGTGATTATTTGCGCTACCTCATGTTCTTGAGATGATTCACATGCCATATTGTAGAAGTCGAATCTTTAGCTGCATCTCATGAGTGAATTGCATTAGAATTTTGTATATAGGATCATGCATATTTTACTAACTTTGTTTTGTAACTGTTCGAGGGACGTCGGTAAATCTGTGAATTTTTATGCTTTAGCATCCCATTTGTGTATGATTTTCTTATTATGTTTAGCAGCCTACCATGAGGTTATTTGCTTACTTGATATAACTATTTGAATGCCTGTGGATTGTAACAACCACGTCACGTATAATGATTAGTACTTGATTAATTAAGAGGATCTGAGATTTAATTGCCGAGTATTATAATTTATTTGGGATTTATGAGAATTGTGGAATCTGACTCCTATATGATTTTATTGAAGGTTTATTTTGGAATTAGAAATTAAGGGTCCAAATAGCTTAAGTAAGTGAAGTTAAGAAGTTGAATCAATTTAATATTAATTATGGACCCATTTGGGAGTTTACTTAAAGGAAAATGATTTGGAGTCCTAAAACTGTCCCCCCTAATCCCCCTAATTTCCATTTTAGGCAACTATTTCCTTATTTTTTTTTTTTTTTTACTTGATATGGAAATTAGGGGGATTAGGGGGGGTTTTTTTAGGGGGATGTAGCAAGACCCTTAATTAAATATTCGATTCAGTTTAGTAAATTGAGATTTGATTAATTAGGTTCTAATTGGAGTTTATTAAGTCATGAGGATTGTGAATTGTGGTTATTATAAATTAGATTTAATCGTGATGTGTCCAATTTGAAGATGTAATTTAAGGTTGAAAATTTGAATCTGATCAGAAATTGAAGGCCTGAATGATTTGGGAAATCGAAATTGATAATGAAAATGAATTCAATTTAATATTTGGAGCCTTTTGAGAGTCTGATTAAAAATCTGTTTCGGATTGGTAGAATTAAACATAATTAATTGGGCCTTAGTGGAAGTCAAACTAAACTAATTAAATTATGTGGGACTTATGATTCGTACTAATTAATTTAATTATGTGTTAATCAATATTTATTTAGACTAAGTGTTGCTTAATTTAAAATTTATCCTAAGCATAAATTGCCTTAAGGAACAAATTAGAATTGTGGGTGTGGGTGCACTCAGAAATTTTAGGTGGGTGTACTGAGAAATCTGGTGGTGATTTTTGTCTCTGTGTGTGCGCGCACGTGTAATGTGGAGACAGCACTTGATATATACATAAATATATTAGTATAGGAGTTTTTGTATTGGAAAGAGATTGTGAACAAAAAGGGGTTTGGCTTCATTTCTTTGTCCTGTGCAAACCCGTGAGAGAGTGAGAGAGAGCCAAGAGAGGATATGAAGCATTTTCAGCCCAAGAGGAAGGAAAGATAAGGGAAGAAAAGGTAGGAGAAACAAGGGAATTAGAAGGGAATCAATTAAACTCTGTGGGATTAAAGTTTAAGGTATGGAAATCAAACTTGATTTTTGTAGAATCCCTACATTACACTTAAAATTAAGAGGAGTTTAAGATCAATTCCATAAAATTTATGAGGAAATGGGTCTGAATAAGGAAATAAAGCTAGGATCCATAGTTATGGAAATAAACATGGAAATTGATTATTTTGGTTTGATGTTGAACATCTCACTTGAATTTGGGCCTTATTTCTACATGCATGTTGGAATTTTGATGTTTTAGACTTAAATTCATGTGTGAAAGACTTATAAGTTTAAATTTGGAATAGATATGAAGAAAAATAAGCTAGGCTCATGTTTATGGAAAATTAGACATTGATTTGGTTTTGATCTCTAACCCATGCATGTAATATAATGAAAGAGTTTTATTCAAAATTTAAATATATTTTGGAACATCTATGATTATGAATTAAGTTTTGGGTGTGTTATGAAGGAAATTAATTTAATCTAAATTTGGCTAAATCAAGAATTAAATTATGATTTGATTTTGAATATAGAAAATTAGTTGGTTTTAATCTTAATTTCATACATGCAAATGCTTTCCTAAGAGTCATATAACTTCAATTTCATGTAACACTACAAGGATTTACACATTTTGCGACCACTTTTGCCGACCAAAAAAATTTTGGTCGCAAAAAAATGACATTTGGCGACCAAATTTTAATTAGTCGCGAATGATCATTAATTTTGGCGACCAAATATTTTTGGTCGCAGAAGGTTATATTTTGGCGACCAAAAAATATGTTGGTCGCAGAAAGTGGTATACTTTTGCCGACCAACTACAAATTTGGTCGCGGAAGGTCACATATTTTTTGGCGACCAAAAATTTGGTCGCGAAAAACTTATTTTCAGCAACCAAAAAAAATTAGTCGCCAAATTATTACTTTTAGCGACTAATATTTTAGTCGCCGTTGATTGAGATTTGGCGACTAAAAAAATTTGTCGGCAAAAGAATCTGTTTTTGCGACTAATTTGAGAGTTTGGTCGCCAAAAGTTTGGGGGGAAATTTGAAACCTGGGCGGGAATTGAATTTCAGAACAAAAATTAAAGCCTGATCTCCTTGTCTCCATCTAAAAAAAGCCTTAATCTTCTTCTCTCTATGTTGGCCCGCCCCTCCCTCTTTCTGTGTTCTCTCTCTCAATTGGTGCCCACTCTCTCTAGCTCACCGAAGTCCCTCACCACCATTGCTTCTTCAAACACAGGCAACAGTTAATTATTGATTCTATGCAATGTGTTGATCTGTCTCATCTCTATCTTCTCACATGCGAGTTCGCAGGTCTTTCTTCATGGTAAGTGTTGATCAGTCTCATCTCTATCTTCTCACATTCAAGTTCGAATGAAGATGATTCTTACTGATGGAATCATTCGATTCAGGTATGCTAGGTTTTATCTACTTTATTATTCTTAGATCAGACTGATTGAAGATCTGTTGATCGATTGAAGGTGATTTCGAAGTTCAACCTTCTTTAGGTCGGTGATTCAATCTCATATTCATTCGGCGATTTCGAAGTTCTCTCTCAATTTCAAAGCTCGGTGATTCAATCTCAGATTCGTCCGGCGAGGAGAGTGAGCACCATCATCTACTAAGGTTAGCACCATCGCTTCAGAAAATCTCAAGCTTTATATATATATATATCTCAAGTTCTTCCTTCCCGTCGATTCTTCTCCTAGGGTTTTCAATCAATGTTTTGAAGAATTTTAATCTCTGTTTTTTGTTGATAAGTTTGGATTGATCAATCAGTGTTTTACACATCTCATTTATTTTTCCCCAGATCGCCAGAACTGATTTTTCAACCAGTGTTCTTTATTTTTCACTCTCTGTTTTTTTATTACCCTGTTTTAAACCCTAAATTAGCATCAACAATATTAGCCTGTTTTTTTCCTATCCTGATCTGATTTTTGGTCCCAATTCTGATGTATGCACATATTATAATTTTCTTAATGGCATTGTTGTTAGGGTTGCAAAGTTTAATGGCTCTAGTTGATTTTTAGGAGTTAAGTTTGTGAATATGTACATTTTGAGTTTTTGATCACATTAGTACTGTTTCAATATCAAGGAACTTATCATTCTTACTTCTTGGAATTATAGTTAGATGAATTTGATTCTTGGTGGTGGTGGTGGTGGTTGAATTATTGAAACTTTCTAATATGCTATTACTGTTCTGTTCACCATTGCATTTGGCTTTTGGAAATCAGCTCATTGAAAGAAAATCAGGGACGCCAACTATCTGTCGTAGCATTTGAGTTCACTGTTTGATGCATTGTCTAATCTGATGACTTACAGGTTGACCGATCCACAGCTGGAATTGTGACACCAACAAATAACTAATACTGCGATAAATATTAGTTTGGAAATATGTAAAACTTAATTGTTGCTATTTTAATTCAGTAGATTGTGAGTTGATGGAATTTCTAGGTTGATTATTGATCTTTGAGCTAGTAATTCCAACTGCTAGAGGACCAGGGAATTTGATGGGATAACTAATTTACGATATGGTTAAGTATTTAAAATGATTGAAAATAACAGTATTACTAACCTCGGTTGGTTAAAAATGTTTTAGCATATAGTATTACTAACCTCTACACCAAGGTCACATAGACCAACTACAGTCATTGCCATGATATTACACAAGGTTCTGAATGAGGTAATCTCTAAACATCTAATCACATTTTAGCTAACATCTAGTGTTCTTTGCGTCTTTGTATGAAAAAAAGAAAAAGAAAGTGAAGTATAGGTTCCTTGTTTGTGGAACTGTCGTTGATTGCATTGGTTATTATTGATATTGGAAATTTCCTAGGTCCTTATGCAACACTCATCTGGTAGTGATTGACTGAATGAAACGTACATCGATTACATTTTTTTTCCCCTTCTTTTTTGCCCATAGTGGTCCTCATTTTGATTGGGTTTGAAACATTTAATTGAATGTGAATATTGGTGGTTGCTTGTGTTAATTAGTTATGCTCTTATAGTGAAGTCAAAATGTAAAATAAACCCTTAGAGCATCTATGTATAATCATTCTAGTATTTGGAAGGAGAGGCATAATTTATATTTTCATTGTTCTGAAATCTGAATTTGGGTTTAAAGATCTGCGAAAAGTATTGGGGCTGAACGTGCTGGTTTGTTTCCCTTTGAAAAAATGTTCTTATAAACAATAATTTATTTGTATTTCTTTAAAAGTTTATTCAATCTCTCTTTTCTGTTATATAAGTTAGACTTGGTCTAGCTTAATTGTGGTCGATTTCCCTTTTCATTTCAGTAAATGTGTATGTTCCCAAAGATAGAGTCACCAATCTTCATCAAGGATATGGCTTTGTGGAATTCCGAAGCGAGGACGATGCAGATTATGTAAGCTATGCTTCATTGTGTGTTGTTTGTATTGGTTCAATCAATTTCAATCTCTCTTTTCTCTATTTCAATCTGTGTGTTGTTTGTATTGGTTTAGCTTTAATAAAACTGATCTGATTTGGCGTATGAAAGCAAGTCCTTCCATTTTATAATCTAGCTAAAAACTCTAGTTCCCAAACAAGGTCTAAATCTAGTTTCCATGGTTCTCAAAAAGCACATCAAAATGAAATTACACTTGCTAGTGAAGGCAATTTATTTATATGTAAGTGGCATAATAGTTTTGGGATTTGTTGCTATGCTAGTTGCAACAGTATGGTTCTTGAACTATCGTTTGTTGGCCCTTTCTTCCCTGTATCACATGCTTGCTTTTTAAGCTGGAAAAATTATGTGTTGAATTTCCTTTCCTATTTCTCCTTAGCACATGGTGTCTCATTTTTAAGTAGGTTGGTTTAATAGTTGTTTTGTTGGCTGAGAATGCATGTGATCACTTGATGTTGCACAGGTCTTTCAAAATTGTTATTTATTTTTTGCCTTTTTATATAATCTCAAGTGGTATGGTTAAAAAAATAATGGTTGCTAATGAAGAAGTGGCAGTTGCTTCTTATCCTTGCTCCTATATGCCCCTGTATTTATTTCTTAATTCTTGTCAATACATCTGTGCACCTAGTAGACTAGTGTGATAGATAGATTGGGTGCTCTAGCATTCTCCAACAGCAAGCTTTCTGGACAAATGCCACAGGATAATTCAACCACATGCAACAGGATACTTCAACCACATGCAACAAGGAAGCTTGAATTGAATGACAGAGCTGGTATTAGAATTTAAAATGAATGAGAATTTCAATTCCTAATTGAACTTAGCTTTTCTACTGTTGTTCAAAAACATAGACTTGCAGTTTCATACTAGCATTATATTGAGTAAATTCATATAGTTATTTCTTATAAATAATGAACTCATGACAATGGAAAGAAGATAAAAATGAAAAAGAAAAATAAAAAAATAGTTGAGTGATATAATCTTGAAGGGAACATCTTCAATTTCCTTTCTCAAGTTGTCTTTGCAATTGATTGGGGAGGATAAGAATTTGGTATTTTGGTGCACTTTTTTTTATAAAAAAATAAAAAATAAAAAATAAAATGAAAAAGAAGTTACTTTGTATTAAAATAGTACAAGGGTCAAGACTTGTGGTTCACTGTTCTTGTGCTGATATTTTCTACTTATGCTATCAGGAATTTCACGAACTAAGTTTGGTTCAAGCTATAATTAGTTATTCTTACACTAGAAAGTAGGATTGGCTATTATGAGGAATTTACACTAGAAATAACTTTAATGTTGTTTAGTGCAATTATAAGAGCAAGGGTTGCTAGGCATGAGAACGTAGGTTTTTGAGTTTGAGGATAACTACTTTAAGTGATTATATTAGACTGTCTAATCTCTCACCTCTCATCTCTCTGTCACCTCCACATGCTTTCCAAGCTGCATGTGCAGGGGGAGTGTTATACTTGTCCCACATTGTCTCTCTAAGCCTCCCATGTTGTTTAGTACAATTACAAGAGCATGGGTTGCTCCCACATTCCTTCTCATCCAAGGAGCTTATTCAGTGACCTTGAAGTTTGCATAGGGGGAACTGACTCCATAACATTAGAAAATGCATCAGTTGCAGAGATTAGCTTGGCAGAGGATATGATAGTCATAATTGGGCAATGGCTTGGGAATGAAAAAAGGATAAAGATACTTTTATCTTCAACAGACCTTTCTGCTGGGGTTTTTGGTATGTCAATCCTTAGCTACTTTCTGTTCTTGTTCTTCATTGCAAATTTACTCATGGAAATTATTTTTTTGAACCTGCTACATTTTTGCTTTCACACAAACAAAGGACTGTTCTTTTAGTGCTTCCATCTGTATGCCTATCCTAGATATTTAATTCACTGATGAGTTGGGTATCTTAGGATCAAGGCATCTAGTAGTTCTTGGCATATGAATGGATTTCCGATGCATTTTTCAAACTGTTCAATGCTGCCGGACATGCAGGGTTATCCTTAGATAAAATACAACTCAACATGCCTTTGTCCCAATTACTTATTATGTCCTCAATTGAGGCAACATGAAACCTTTTCTTCTAGTTGCCTCTATTAAAATCCATTTCCTTAGTTAAGTCTAAGGCAAACAAGTCCTTTCTTACCGCTTCAATGCAATGCGACTCACGACCCTCAAAACATTTGATCATTTGGGCTGCAACAACAGCTGTTGGGGTTCAGGTCATGATGCCTCTTCTGCATAGAAGAAAAGGATGGATAGACCCAATTTACTCTCTATCATCACTTATGCTACCATCTTGGGCTTGATCGTCAAAAGAAGGCATTTCTATTAAGTATTATCTCAAGGTCAAGCTCATCTTCTCCATCTGACCCTTCCCATGCCTGCCATTGTAGAACATTTAACCACCCAATGCACCTTTCTATCATTGATCACATGTTAAGGGGCACCAATTGCTATCATGCTCTTGGGAGTTTTAACTGGTGTCTTCATCGTTGGTTCATCTTCAGAAAATTGGATTCTCTCTTCTAATTAGAGAAATTCCTCTACCTAGCCTGCCAAAAGCAAAGTGGTGGACTGAAACTTCTTCTTGTTAACAGTTAACAACCAGCAACTTTTGAGCTTCAAAATAATTTATACATACTAGTGTCACCTAAGGAATTATGGTATACTTCAATCTTACCCTGAGATCCTAGTCATGGAGATAAAGGGACCTCTCAAAGTGACAACTGGACTTAAGTAATTACAGAGAGTAATTACAGAGATACTGGATGAGTTAACGACCAACAGAGGAGAGTTGAAGTTTAGATCAGCAAGCTTCAGTGATGAATGTCTCTAGCAGGCAAGACTCTGATTAAAGCCATTACTTTATGCTTAGCAGTAATACATGTGCATGTACTCATGTGAGCATGCACCAACTCATGCTATGGAACATAGTGTAAATATGCATGGTAGTCCAAATATGCATGCTATGGAACATAGTGTAAATATGCATGGTAAATATGCTCTAGCAAAATTTATTTTCATTACTTATTTTTTTTCCAATTTTATGCATTTTCTAAAAACTATTTTCATCGTGCTTGATATTTTTCATTTCTTGTTTTCCAGGTGTCTCAGGTGTATCAGTCAATGAAGATAGAGAATTTATCTAAAATGATCACCTTTTTTGAATTTATCTTTTCTGTCTTTGATTATCATCAAATTGTTGATTTCAATTTGGAAGACATTGTACATTCCATAGTTCAATTTGGATTCAAAAAATTCTACTTACAGTACCAAGAATGGAATTTACTCAGAAGGTTGTGGACTAGATAATGTAATGATATCGTGGGGGCATGACGATTGCATGTATTTGGTATGTGCCTCAGTTTCACCCCTTTAGAAAATATTCAAGTATTTAGTCAAATTTCGATCTTTAACGCTATAAAAACAGGTTGTTAATGTAATTTGGATTTTCATTTTTCAGGTGGCTAAGGAACATGGAACGACTTTGCCTCGAGCTGCATTGTTCATCATCCGATACCACTCTTTTTAAAACTGAAGGAGTTATTCTCTGAGTTTGGAACCATTACATCTTGCAAGGTATAGTGTTTCATGTAAAATTTATGATTAGGGCCTTTAATACGCTGTTGTTACATTTTTCTTATATGTATATATATATACTAGAGGGTTGTTACGTGCAATGCATGTGATCTATATCCATTGTGTAACTGCTCCCTCTGTGACAAAATTGTTTTTTTTTGTTGGACTGTTCGAACCATGCATTCCATTCAAAATTTCTAATTCATCTACTACGTTGTACTACTTTTCCACCATGACTTCCTATTCTTTCTCTTTTCGTCTGTTGGTTCAATAACTTCCTTTTGTTTCTTTGTAACTTCCTACTTTGTAGGAAAATAAGATGTATATAAAATTTTTATTCTACACCAAACATGACTCAACTTCAGAATCAGGGGAACATATAATATAGTATTAGATTATGTAATTTGTGGCGGAGTAACCTTTTTGTATTTATGTTTTTGTAACAATTTTGTCAGGTTATGATTGATTCACAAGGGGAGAGCAAGGGCTCTGGTTTTGTGGCCTTCACTACCCCTGAGGAAGCTACAAAAGCTGTAAGTAGCCTCCTCCTCCTTTTGAACTTGGCAGATTTTTCTCTTCTATGTTTCAACCACAGAGTTTGTGTACTCATGTATGAATTATGATTTATTGTTTGTTATCTATCCTGCTCAGTTGAATGAAATGAATGGTAAGATGATTGGTCGAAAACCTTTGTATGTTGCTGTGGCCCAGCGCAAAGAAGAAAGGAAGGTACAGTTACAGGTGATTTTACTTCATTGAAAACAGGTGAAACTGAATTTAGTGATCTGAATTTAGTGATATTGGTGCAATTGAAAGTCTGTTCCCTTTGAAGAGTAGTATCACATGTTCACCTAAACTTGGTAATATTCTAACTTTCCCATTGAACATGTGTGTTTAAGTGGTGTTTGTTATCAAAATTCTATGTAGGCATGTATAGAATTTTATCTGGCTTGTTGCCTTATTGTTTTAACAAAGTCATGCATTGTCATTTTATGAAATGCAAACGACATAAGCTGATTAAACTGACTGATCCTATTTAGATTTACTAGCGGTATGCAATTTAAGCAAATAAGAATAAAAGAAGATGATAATAAAATTAATATTATAATATATATTTAGGTTAATATGGTGATATTTTTTAGTTTGCTTCATAATTGTCGCATCTACAGGCGGTTGATGCATGGGGAACAGTTGATATATTGATAAACAATGCAGGTTCTTGAATGTTCCACCTCCTCTCCCATCATTAACAGTTTCAGATATAGTCCACTAACTGATCAGCAATGGTTTCAGGTATTACTAGAGATGGTTTATTGATGAGAATGAAGACTGCTCAATGGAAGGAGGTTATTGATCTAAATCTCACTGGTGTATACCTATGCACACAGGCATGTAGACAATTGATGCAATTGATGCAATTAAATCTCACTGGAGGGAGGTACTAGTGAAACGCAATTGATGCAGAGATCAAGTTGACAGTGTGAGCAATGGTAAGTGAAGCCTCTGCAAGATTTCTCGCAAGCGTAGCATTTGAAGGTTGTTGAATTGAGAGGGGGTCGACAGAGGAGGGTGAGAGGGTGTATGGGGTGGAAGATGTGTAGTTGTTCGAGCTCTCGAGGGAGCTCAGAGCAGGATTTGTGGATGACGAAGTTGCATTTGGTGCAACCGTAGAATGGAGCTGAGATGGGTAAGTCACAGCAAGAACACTTCACTGCTGCCTTCAGCTCTCCTTCATGAGGGGTTAGTGGGTGATTGTGGCTGAAATGTTGAATCTCCATTTTTTTTCTCCTCTGTTTCTTTGCAACACTTCGCTCTGTTTTCTTTACTTTTAGATGAGTTCACATTTGCGTGATCCACTCTTTTTAATTTATTAGACTTCTGACCTTATCTTTCCCCATTTCAAATTGTTATGCTAGATGGATGTGACTTGTGAATGAAAACTATAGTTGTATTGTGTCCAATGTTAATGAATTATGTATTGTGTCGAATGTTAATGATTCATTTAATTTGAATGATGCTTTAAAATTATAGGTTTATTATGGATTGAATGAATTATTAGGAATTACAGGTGTATTGTTTTCTTGCTTTGGCGACAAATTTATTAGTCGCGACAAATAAATTTTTTTTTTTTGCAAAAAATGACAATTGCCGACCAAGATTTTTGGTCGCAAAAAATACATCTATTGCCGACCAAAAAGTTTGTTTGTCGTGGAAACTCATTTTTGCCGACCAACAGTTTTGGTCGCGAAAAGTAACAATTGGCGACCAAACTAATTTTGGTCACAGAATGTCACAATTGGCGACCAAAATTTTTGGTCGCGAAATGTCACAATTTGCGACCAAACTTTTTGGTTGCAGAATGTCACAATTGGCGACCAAAATTTTTGGTTGCAAAATGTCACAATTGGCGACCAAACTAATTTTGGTCGTGGAATGTGACAATTGGCGACTAAGAAATTTGGTCGGCAAAAGGCGACTTTTCGCGACCAAAGTGTTTTAGCGACAAAATGGATTAGTCGCAGTAAATAAATATTTAGCGACTAAAAATTTAGTCGGCAAATGCAACTTTTCCCGACCAACGACAATTTTGGTCGCGAATTACTTTCCGCGACCCTCAATTGGCGACCAAACTAGCGACAAAAAAAATTGGTCGCGGATAACTTTTGCCGACCAAAAATTGACTTTTAGCGACCAATTTTTTTGTTGCTAAAAATGTAAATTCTTGTAGTGTAAATTAAAAGGAATTAGTAAAAGAGTGATAAAATTGAATTAGATTCAAAATTATAGAAGTTAATTTGAAATGGGTTACATGCATGTGAGTGGTTATGGAAAATAAATTAGAAATCAATTATCTTTGGCTTGATTTTGTAGAACCATCCTATAATACTTGGAGATTTGAGATTTAATTCATGGAATTAGGATGAAATTGGGTGTCAAATATAAAATAAGTTACATGCATCAGGAATTAAGAAAGCTATGAAATTAGTCTCATGTATTAAGTAAGAAATTAAGTAGACTCATGCTTATGGAAATTAGTTGGAAAATTTATAAGAATATAAAACTAGTAATTTTGATGTCAATTTCATACATGTGAATAATTTTCTAAGGAATTTATGACTTTAATTTCATGCTTGAAAGGAAAGTAGAAAGAGCTTGAAATCAATTTTATGTAACTAAAAAGAAAATGAGAGATTGGAGCTATGTTAAATTTATGGGGTTCAATTTAGAGATTAATCACTTTGGAGTTGGGATTTGGCTTGATATGGAGAAAATGATTTCAAACTAAATTTGGCAATTGGGGCATGATTTTGAATAAATGATTTTGAGTAGATGATTGTTGAATAAATGATTTAGCAAATTATAACTTTAATAAATGATTATCCATGTTGGAATACTAAAGTACGTGTTTTGAGGCTTTAAATAACAAATTTGAACTTTAATTTCAATTTTAGAATTTCTAAATTTTTGTTGTCCGCTCGAGCGAGGAAAGTCTCGCTCGAGCGTGAAAATCAAGCTCTCAGTAGTTTTTCAAATTTTACAGTCCGCTCGAGCGACCAAAGTGGCGCTCAAGCGAAGACCCCATTTTCAGCACATTTTGGAAAGTTGCATTTAGTTCATATTTTTATCCTCATCTCTTTCCATTGCATTCTAGACACGATTTATGACTCAATAAAGAATAATAGACTACTAATTAACATAGATTAGTTAGTTAAAGAATGAATCATTGATCTTGTGGTAATTGTCTAAGAAGCCAAGTAAAGGATCAATCTATTTGGAAAAGAAGGACTTAGTAACGAAAGAATATGTGAAATAAGAACCCGATTTATTTAATTGAGAAAGAATAAACGTAGTAGAACTTCGGACTAGAAAGGACAAGTTTAATCAATGGAGTAATATTGTATTTCAATGTGTATATGTGATGTGCTTGTGTAGGTCACGCGCCATTGTCTACCTGATTTTCCTGATATGTCAAGTCTGTCTGATTTGCTTCTGCAGCCCATGGTGAGTAATAACTTAGTAAATATATATTCAACTGTACTTATTTTCTGTGTGACAAAATGAGATCTGTTTTCTAAAATGATATGTTATGTACAATGAATGATTGTCCAATTTCTGACATATATCTGTGACATCCTTAGTACCATGTGAGATTTACAGCCGTGACCCGGTATCGGAGGTTCCTTCGTGGAACTTTACGCTTCATGCGTCCTGTTGTGTTACGCTTTATGCGTTCTGTTTGTGCACTAATGCCCGTATCGGAGGCCCGCCATGGGGGCTTAGCTGTCTTGTTACCCGGATCCGGAGGTTCCTTCGCGGGAGCTAAGGAGGTTATTCATAACCTTACGTATTGCGCATTCTGTTTAGTTATGCTAATGGATGTATCACGTAAATGTAACTATGACTTATGATTTCTGTCGGCATATGATCTGATCAAGTATGAATTTGATAAAACTGAATTATGAGTTCGATCTGATCAAGCATGATTTTGATACAATATGAATTGATTTCTGAAATCTGTATGGACTCATTCATTGAAACTCTTTACTCTGTTATTATTCACTGGGCTTTAGCTTGCTGTATTATTTATGTATGTAGGTGATCAGGTGCGTGATCAGGCTTAGAGGCATCTGTCTAGAATCTGTTCTGTCAGCCAACCTATGTGCCTCCCGTGGAGGTTCCGGATATGTTAAGTGTTATCGTTATGTAATTTAAAGTTTAAGTTATGTTTTCTTGTTTAGTTCTTCAAGTCAGGTGTATTTTGAAAAAGGGGACTAAGTCCCTTTCTGTCTAATCTGTATATATATATTATGACTTAAAGATGATGTGTATATATGTATATAAAAAGATTAAAATTTTTCTATCTCATATAAGTCTGCACAGCTCAACGGACGTTGTATATTCTTAATTGCTTCCGCTAGCCCCTAATATTATGTTAATCTGTCTCAGAGGCCTTCGGTAATCCCAAGATTACTGGCCGGTTACGATGCTAAACCTATAGGGGCGGGTTTGGGTCATGACATGGATAAAGGCTTGTTGCTTGAATTAGAATGATTCAATGAATGTATGTTTAAGCCCACTTTGTCAAGTGGCAAAATTACGAGCTTTAAGCCCACTTTGTTAAGTGGCAAATTCAACCCCTTTCAAAAAACAAACATGAAATTAAATTATTCAAATTTGAGCAAACTAGTCTATACTGTGTATGCTTCACATAGTAAATTTTAGGATTTACTAAAATAATCAGAACATGAACATATAAAAAAAATAAAATTTATATCATGGTTTAGTAGAGGCCGATCTTTGATCGAGTGAGCGAGGGTGCTCATTATTGACCTTTCATTCTCATACCTAAGGTTCTGAGCCAAGCATCCTTGGTTACGATGAACAGTGGCCTTGGCACGAGTCATAGGTTTCCTAATTTCCCAAAATATTAGGTGGCGACTCTGAAATCTGATGACGCAGTCCATTTATGGCAAAAGGTTTTGCAATAAAATGGATTTTCTAAAAGTTGCCAAATCTGTACTCTCATCTACGTTTCACATTGCACTCGTGAGACTAGATCAAAGAGATCTTGAGAGTCCGAACTATTTAACGCGCGTGAGTACGCCCCGGGCATGTTACAGACACACATGCCAACTTATTTGATATAACAATAACTTTCTCCCATATTCACCATTTTATTTACCTCTTTCAATAGTACAATACATGTAACTTAAAATATTGTTTTTCCAAAACAATGCAAATGTTCCAGAACATAATGTAAGAATTTCCAAAACCTCTTTTCAAAATGTACAATTTCAATTTCTAACACACGGCAATGAAATCCTCCACCAATAGCCAAAACAATTATCTCTAATGCAATAATCAAAAGATAACAATATAAATATATTTTCCAAAAGAGTAACAACAACCATTTTCAAAATCCCACAACCATTTTCTTCTCATCTCTTACAAAACCAACATCATTTTTCATTGTTTTCTAACGCAAGCTAAAACCCACGGTTTTGAACAAAACCTTATTTTCTTTCAAAATCACTTTGAGTAAAGGAAAGCCACCATGTCAACATATCTTTATCACCAATACAAAATCATGACTTTGTTTAAGAACTCATTTGAAAAATCTCTCTTTTTCATGTCAAATCCAAACCCCCAAGTTTAACTCAAAACACCAAAATCCATAGATCTTTTGAAATAACACAAAATAAGGGTAAAAATCATATCAAATGATTACCAAATATACATATCAAAATATGCCACAAATATGCTACCGAACTCATATTGAGTTTAGGAAATAGATCTTATCTTTTGAAGCGAAGAGGAGAACTCTGAAAAACTCAAAGTTGATGAAACCGTGAAACCCTTGGATCAAAAAATAGCCCTTGCTGAGATCTACAACCTTTCTCAAAGGACCAAGGTGAAAAAAATGCCTATAACCAAGTAGATCTAGAGATCTATCGAAGAAAGTTGGGTTTCAGAGAGAGAGAGAGAGAGAAAAAAAAAGAAGAAAAAGTGAATGAGAAAAATGTGTTTGGGTGTCACGACCCAAACCCACCCCTATGGGTTTAGCACCGTAACCGGCAAGTAATCCGCGATTACCGAAGGCCTGCTTAACAGTAAGATAGTATTACAGAGTATAGGGGCATGGCGGAAGCCAAAACAGTAATTAAACAATGTCCAATGAGCTGTGACAGTCTGTATGCAAAAAGACTTTTCATAACATATATACTATCAATACCAAAACAGTATGTACAGTATTTACAATCATCCAGTTCGGGGACTTAATCCCCATTAAGATAGTACAGTACAGTGCTATCCGTCGATATAGTATTACAAAACAGATACAGAGACAGATGAGGGAAACTAAAACACCCCCAAGCTGTAGCTTGAACGGGCTCGAAACCTCACAGTGAGGCACAGTGGTTGGCTTTGACAAAAGGGAGTCTAACCCACGTTACTAGCTCCGGTCTGGTGCCTGGACACATACATATATATATAAACAGTGAGCTAAAGCCCAGTGAATAACATAATACGTAAAGAGGTTAAGAATGAATGTCCTTTCAGTATTGAAAACAGTCAATTGATTCAGTATATCAGCCAATCAGTCATAACAGTCATATGTGGTACATCCATTAGCAGAACAGTACAGTAAATAGTAGGTCTTGAAAGACCGAGCAGTCAATGATGGCCATCATAACAGTAAACAAAAGTTCCAAGATAGGAACTAACAGAGATCTCTGTAACAGTAGCAGTAACAGTAACAGTAGTTGCTATGGACACCATAATACAGTTCAGAATAGTGGACACACATTCATTCAGTTAACAGTATCAATTCAGAAACAGCACAGTTTAACCATTCAGAAGATATTCATATTTGAACATATCTTTACACAGTTGTTACTCACAGAGTTCTGGGCTACAGATAAGCTAGAGCGCGTCCTCAGATGCTAACCCTACACAGTTTACAAGATGAACACACACTAAGTTCACATTCGGGAATCAAAGACTTAGTCCCTACTTAGACTCGGTGCGGTTCTACATCTATATCCTCATTAAGATGTCTTAAATTAGGCCTAAGAATGCCTAGGATGGAATGAGGATGCAAAGATGCACTTTAAAACAATTTTCAGAATTTTCAGAAAAACAGGGTCCCGCTCGAGCGGACATGCAGACAAAGGTTCCCCGCTCGAGCGTCACTTTCCCTGCTCGAGCGGACTGCAAATCATGGCAAAAGTACTGGATGCGCGAAAATCACGCTCGATGGGCGCTCGACACCCACTCGAGCATGTGACACAAGACCCTGCTCGAGCGTCCATTCTTCTGCTTGAGCGGACTGTAAAACAATGCAAAGTGCTGGGAGCACGAATTTCACGCTCGAGTGCCACTTTCCCCGCTCGAGCGTGAGTCCAAATTCTGGAAAACCTAGATTTGAACCTCAAGCTCAAAACCAAGTTTAAATGCCTCAAATTCGATCCTCTTGGGCTAATTTTCTGGAAAACACTTCAAAACTCATAGTATTACATGATTCAAAGGCCAATTTGTAAAATCAAAGCCCAAGGGTAGTTCAATTAAACACAATCCTCAACTCAAAATTCAAGAACGTGATAAACATGCAACATGCATGAATTTAAACAACTTCAAGCTTCAAAGACATGCTCAAATGAGCCAATTTCTCCAAAAATAAGATGAACTCATGGTCCAATGCAAAAATATGGACATGCATGTGGGATTTCATGAACAATAACTTCAAAACTCAAGAATGGCAACATGCATGCAAGATATATGCTATAATTCAACATTACAAGACCAAATCTTGACTTTAAACTCCAATATGACAAGAGCCATGCAATAACTAACTCAATTACATGACCAAGAAGGTGAAGACTCTACCTTGAGTCTTGAATTATAAGAAGGGAAGCTCAATTAAGCAAATTACTCTTCAATTCCTATAATTTCCAAGCAAAGCCTCCAAGTTGAATTCAACTCCTCTCACTCTCTTACTCTAGTCAGCTATAGCACTCAAAGTGACTGAAGAAGTGTTGTAATGCTAGCATATGGAGATCAAATAAAAGGCTCATGAAAATCCACGAAGTGGCAAATTTGTAGATAAGTCCAACTCTTGTACTTTATCAATATTTAATCTAATTTAATTATAGTGAATCACAATTCAATTAAATATACCATAAAATTACATAAATTCTAACGAGCATAAAACATCGATCAATTTCGGATTTGGCCACCGACAAGGCCTTCAATTTGCAGTTTAAAGCATAAAACATGGACAGATAATTTAACAATCAAATAGATAGAAATGCATTTAAACTAGTACATTCAATCAGTCAGTTTAGTATTTCAGTCGATTCAATTCCTTATCATAATCAGTCTCAGTTTAGCAGTAATCAGTGGTGAGGGTTATTACAGTCTCCCCTCATTAAAAAGAGTTTGGTCCTCCAAACTCGAATTACCTTCATTCTGGAAGAAAACAAGATTCAGTGGGAAGAATTCAGGATATCTCTTGGCCATGTCATCTTCCCTTTCCCAAGTGGCATACAGGCCACAATGGTTTTGCCAGTCAACTTTCACTAACGGAATCTCTTTGTTTCTCAACTTCTTGATCCGTCTGTTCACAATCTGAATAGGTCGTTCCTCGTAAGTGTAGTCATCACTCAGCACTACACGAGTAGGCTCAATCACATGGAAAGGATCCCAGAGGTAATCCCTCAACATAGAAATGTGGAAGACGTTATGCATATGCTCAATTTCAGGAGGAAACGCTACTTGATACGCCACCGGATTGATTTTCTCAATAATCTCGTACGGTCCGACATATCTCGACGCTAGCTTACCCTTGACTCCAAAACGAGTCTGGCCTTTCATCGGTGTCACTTTCACAAAAACGTGATCACCTACTTCATACTCTCTGTCTCGCCTGCGGACATCCGCATAACTTTTTTGTCGACTCTGTGCAGTTTTCAATCTCTATTGAATCAATTTCACTTTCTCGGTAGTTTCATAGACAATCTCAGGCCCAAGCAAAAGCCCGTCTCCAACTTCTACCCAGCAAATCGGAGATCTACATTTTCTGCCATACAAAGCCTCGAAAGGCGCCATACCGATGCTTGAATGAAAGCTGTTGTTGTAAGCAAATTCGGCTAAAGGCAAATGGCTTTCCCAATTTTCCTGGAAATCAAGGACACACATTCTTAGTAAATCCTTCAGAGTCTGGATGGTTCTCTCTGACTGGCCATCTGTCTGAGGATGGTATACACTACTCAGTCTCAGTTTAGTTCCCAATGCTGTCTGTAGGCTTTGCCAGAATCTCGATGTAAATTTCGAGTCCCTATCAGAAACAATAGACACAGGCACTCCATGCAATCTAACAATCCCATCAATATAGAGTATAGCCAATTTGTCCGCATTATAAATTGTTTTGATAGGTAAGAAGTGAGCAGATTTAGTCAGTCTATCAAGTATAACCCAAATTCAGTCCATACCTTTACTAGAGCGAGGCAAACCGACAATGAAATCCATGGTGATATGTTCTCATTTCCACTCCGGTATCGGTAAGGGCTGCAATAAGCCTGCGGGTCGTTGATGTTCAGCTTTAACTTGTTGGCAATGAAGACATTTTGACACAAAATCAGCAATTTCTTTCTTCATTCCCGGCCACCAGAAATTCAATTTCAAGTCTTGATACATTTTTCGTATTTCCTGGATGGATGGATAGTTTCGAATTGTGGCCTTCTTGTAGAACTCTTCTTTTTAATTCAGAATCATTCGGTACACACAATCTTCCCTGAAATTTTAACACATTATTCTCAAATTTGAAATCCGGCCTCGGTTTGGATTCTCGTTCTTTGATGATCTTATTCAAGAAGTCATCCTATTGCTGTTTTTCTTTAATTTCTTCAATCAGTGCCGGTTGAGCAGAAATAACAGCTATTGTTCCACTTTGTTCTCGCAAAACAATCTCAATTTCAGATTTCTCAAGGTCACATAGCAACTCTTTCTGTCCGGTGAGTAAACAGGCTAAGTTCCCAATCGGTTTCTGACTCAATGCATCGGCAACGTGTTGGCTTTCCCCGGATGGTACAAAATCTGTAGGTCATAGTCTTTAATCAATTCTAGCCATCTCCGTTGTCTCATGTTCAGTTCTTTCTATGTGAAGAAGTATTTCAAGCTCTTGTGGTCGGTATACACTTCACACGTCGCCCCATAAAGGTAGTGACACCAAATTTTCAGTGCAAACACTACTGCAGCAAGTTCTAAATCATGGGTCAGGTAGTTCTTTTCATGCGATCTCAGTTGTCGGGAAGCATAGGCAATAACTCTCCCATTCTGCATTAAAACACATCCCAAACCCTTATAAGAAGCATCACTATATACAGTATAACCATCCGTACCTGAGGGTAGGGTGAGAACTAGTGCAGTCACTAGTCGAGTTTTCAACTCTTGGAATGCTGATTCCCTTTGGTCAGTCCAGTCAAATGATATCCCTTTCTGAGTCAACTGTGTCAGTGGTAGGGCCATTTTGGAGAAATCTTTGACAAATCTTCTGTAATACCCGGCTAACCCCAAAAAGCTTCGGACTTCTGTAACATTTGTTGGTTTAAGCCAATTCACTACTGCTTCAACTTTATGTGGATCAACTGAAATTCCATCCCTACTAATAACATGTCCCAAAAACATAACATGATCAAACCAGAATTCACATTTAGTCAGTTTAGTATAAAGTTTCTGTTCTCTTAGGGTCCGTAAGGCAAGTCTCAGATGATGTTCATGTTCTTCTCTACTCTTGGAATAAATCAGAATGTCATCTATGAATACAACAATAAAGTCATCGAGGAATGGTTTAAAAATCCTGTTCATGAGGTCCATAAATGCAGCAGGTGCATTGGTAACTCCGAAAGGCATAACTAAAAATTCGTAATGTCCATACCTCATTTGAAAAGCAGTTTTATCAATGTCCTCTGGTTTAACTTTCAGCTGATGATATCCGGATTTGAGATCAATCTTAGAGAATACTTTAGCACCCTGTAACTGATCAAATAAGTCATCAATACGCGGCAATGGATATTTATTCTTCACAGTTACCTTGTTCAGTTCACGGTAGTCAATACAAAGTCTCAGTGAACCGTCTTTCTTTTTCACAAACAAGACAGGTGCGCCGCATGGCGAAGTACTGGGCCTGATGAACTTCTTATCTAATAGTTCTTGCAGTTGCACTTTCAATTCTTTCAGTTCAGTTGGAGCCATTCGGTAAGGAGCTTTAGATACTGGCTGTGTACCCAAAATCACATCAACGGTGAACTCAATTTCCTTGTCAATCAAATCCCCTGGCAGATCATCTGGAAAAACATCTGGGAATTCTCTGACTATAGGAATACTATTCACATTAGCGTTAACATCAGTAGATACAGTCAATACAGAACAGAAATACCCTTTACACCCCTTTCTAATCAGTTTGCAGGCTTTCATAGATGAAATCAGATATGGGGGAGATACTATACCAATCCCGTCAAACACAAATTCGGGTAGACCAGGTGGACGGAAAATCACTTGTTTCATTACATAGCTAATAGTAGCATGATATTTTTGTAACCAGTCCATCCCCAATATTACATCAAAATGGTCAATGTTCAGAGGCAGTAAATCAATATACAGATGCATATCCCCAACAATAATTTCACATGCAGGGTACATATAAGCACAAGTCACAGATCCCCCAACAGGTAAAGATACAGCTAACAAGTAATTCATGGGTTCCAATGGTCTATTCAATTTTCGCAAAAAAGCATGCGATACATATGAATGTGTAGACCCCGAATCAATCAGTACATATGCATTTTGAGTACAAATTGAGAGAATACCTGACACAACGGTCTCGGTATTCTGCACATCTCCCAGTACCAGTGCGAACACTCGGCCTTGCCTCATAGGCTCTTTTCCTGTCGCTTTAGGGTTGGGTTTTGGTGGGGCAGTTGATACTGCTGCGCTTGGTGCAGCTTTACTATTGCCCTTAGGAGTGGAAAGGCAATCTTTGACCATGTGGCCCACCTTGCCACACCTGTAACAAGCACCTGTAAGTTTATAACAAACCCCTTTGTGTTTCTTACCACATTCAGAACAGGGCGGTATGGAACCACTTCCCTGACTAGAGCTGGTGGTTGACCCTGAGTTTTGCTTTTTGTTCAGTGGGTTGTTTCTGTCTTTCTTGAATTTAAAATCCCGTTTCTTACCACGCCATTCAGACGCTGATGTTTCAGTTTGTTTCAGTGCTTAAATATTTGATTCAGCTATAATGGCCCGATCAAGAATATCCACATACTTGTGCAATTTCAACACGTTAATTCTGTCAAGTACTTCGACATTAAGGCTGCCTTCGAATTTCCTAGCCTTCTTATAGTCGGTGTCCACCATGTGTGGTGCATATTTGGCAAGTTCAGTAAATTTCAATTCATACTCAGCAACAGACATGGTACCTTGCCTCAACTGTTCAAATTCAGTCACCTTGAGGTCTCGGACACACTGTGGAAAGTATTTCTCAAAGAATGACTCTTTAAACTGAGCCCAAGTCATGACTGTGTTGGTGTCACGGACCAGCATCCACCACCTTCTGGCCTCTTCTTGTAAGGTGAAGGTAGCTAGCAGTACTTTGTGTAACTCCGAACACGGAAACACTTCAAATAACTTTTCTGTTTCAAGAACCCATGCTTCAGCCTTCAAGGGTTCAAGGCCTCCCTGAAAGGATGGCGGTTTCATCTTGCTAAATTTCTGTGTTAAAGTGATGATGTCATCGTTTACATTCTGTTCCGGCTGTACCGGAGGAGGTGGGGGCTGTTGGTTCTGTTGTTGATGTTGCCTTAAAGCTTCAGTCAATAGTTCAACAGTTCTTTCCAGTCTTGCCATTCTGGCTTCGGATGATTCAGTTCCATCAGTAGTTCTTGCATTATCCATTTCACTATATGCAACATAATAATAATAAACATAGGAAGTTGCATGCTTTAAACATATTAACACATTAGCACATATAATCATGTCATGACCACACACACTTATCATGCTCATGTAATGCCCTAATCACTTTTCTAGAACATCCTATAGCTCATTTGGACACGTGTGTGTGGTATAACTCGTGGTTTAGTATCGCTCTGATGCCACTCTGTCACGACCCAAACCCGCCTCAATGGGTTTAGCAACGTAACCGGCCAGTAATTCGTGATTACTGAAGGCTTGTTTAACAGTAAGACAGTATTACAGAGTATAGGAGCATGGCGGAAGCCAAAACAATAATTAAACAATCTCCAATGAGCTGTGACAGTCTGTATGCAAAAAAACTTTTCATAACATATATACTATCAGTACCGAAATAGTATGTACAGTATTTACAATCATCCAGGTCAGGGACTTAATCCCCATTAAGACAGTACAGTACAGTGCTATCCGTCGATACAATATTACAAAACAGATACAGAGATAGATGGGGGAAACTAAAACACCTCCAAGCCGTAGCTTGAACGGGCTCGGAACCTCACAGTGAGGCACAATGGTTGGCTTTGACAAAAGGGAGTCTAACCTACGCTCCTAGCTCCGGTCTGGTGCCTGGACACCTACATATATATATATATAAACAGTGAGTTAAAGCCCAGTGAATAACATAATGCGTAAAGAGGTTAAGAATGAATGTCCTTTCAGTATTGAAAATAGTCAATTGATTCAGTATATCAGTCATTCAGTCATAACAGTCATATGTGGTACATCCATTAGCAGAACAGTACAGTAAACAGTAGGTCTTGAAAGACCGAGCAGTCAATGATGGCCATCATAACAGTAAACAGAAGTTCCAAGATAGGAACTAACAGAGATTTCTGTAACAGTAGCAGTAACAGTAATAGTAGTTGCTATGGATGCCACAATACAGTTCAGAATAGAGGACACACATTCATTCAGTTAACAATATCAATTCAGAAACAGTACAGTTTAACCATTCAGAAGATATTCATATTTGAACATATCTTTACACAATTGTTACTCACAGAGTTCTGGGCTACAGATAAGCTAGAGCGCGTCCTTAGATGCCAACCCTACACAGTTTACAGGATGAACACACACTAAGTTCACATTCGGGAATCAAAGACTTAGTCCCTACTTAGACTCGGTGCGGTTATACATCTATATCCTCATTAAGATGTCTTAAATTAGGCCTAAGAATGCTTAGGATGGAATGAGGATGCAAAGATGCACTTTAAAACAATTTTCAAAATTTTCAGAAAAACAGGGTCTCGCTCGAGCGTGGCTTTCCCCGCTCGAGCGGACATGCAGACAAAGGTTCCCCGCTCGAGCGTCACTTTCCCTGCTTGAGCGGACTGCAAAGCATGGCAAAAGTATTGGATACGCGAAAATCACGCTCGATGGGCACTCGACACCAGCTCAAGCGTGTGACACAAGACCCCCGCTCCATTCTTCCGCTTGAGCGGATTGTAAAACAATGCAAAGTGCTGGGAGCACGAATTTCACGCTCGAGCGCCACTTTCCCCGCTTGAGCGTGAGTCCAAATTCTGGAAAACCCAGATTTGAACCTCAAGCTCAAAACCAAGTTTAAATGCCTCAAATTCAATTCTCTTGGGCTAATTTTCTGGAAAACACTTCAAAACTCATAGTATTACATGATTCAAAGGCCAATTTGTAAAATCAAAGCCCAAGGGTAGTTCAATTAAACACAATCCTCAACTCAAAATTCAAGAACGTGATAACATGCAACATGCATGAATTTAAACAACTTCCAGCTTCAAAGACATGCTCAAATGAGCCAATTTCTCCAAAAATAAGATGAACTCATGGTCCAATGCAAAAATATGGACATGCATGTGGGATTTCATGAACAATAACTTCAAAACTCAAGAATGGCAACATGCATGCAAGATATATGCTATAATTCAACATTATAAGACCAAATCTTGACTTTAAACTCCAATATGACAAGAGCCATGCAAGAACTAACTCAATTACATGACCAAGAAGGTGAAGACTCTACCTTGAGTCTTGAATTATAAGAAGGGAAGCTCAATTAAGCAAATTACTCTTCAATTCCTATAATTTCCAAGCAAAGCCTCCAAGTTGAATTCAATTCCTCTCACTCTCTCACTCTCTCACTCTAGTCGGCTATAGCACTCAAAGTGACTGAAGAAGTGTTGTAATGCTAGCATATGCAGATCAAATAAAAGGCTCATGAAAATCCACTAAGTGGCAAATTTGTAGATAAGTCCAACTCTTGTACTTTATCAATATTTAATCTAATTTAATCATACCGAATCACAATTCAATTAAATATACCATAAAATTACATAAATTCTAACGAGCATAAAACATCGATCAATTCGGATTCGGCCGCCGACAAGGCCTTCAATTTGCAGTTTAAAGCATAAAGCATGGACAGATAATTTAACAGTCAAACAGATAGAAATGCATTTAAACTAGTACATTCAATCAGTCAGTTCAGTATTTCAGTCGATTCAATTCCTTATCATAATCAGTCTCAGTTTAGCAGTAATCAGTGGTGAGGGTTATTACATTGGGGTCTATTTATAGTGGTAGAATAATAGCCTTAAGATCAAAGGAAAGAATAAGTCAAACCCCCAAAAGTAGAGCTCCAAAACCGAACCAAAAATCTGAAATTTTACTCACAGGAGTCGACCCTTAGGAAGAAAAGCTGAGACACTTATGTGTGCAAAGGACAAGGGTCGACCCTTGGGACCAGTGGCGTCGACCCTTTATTTCAGAATGCACCAAAAATAAATCAGCAAGGGAAGAGTTGACCTTTAGAGCCCTAGTGTCGACCCTAAAAACCAGCAAAGATATTAAGAGTAAGGCAACAAAGTAGTGTTGACCCCCCAGAAAGGCAAGTGTCGACCCCAGAACAAATTTTTCAAGTTTCCAAAGAACTTTTCAACGTAAACAAGTGTGAACGAACAATCTTAACAAGTTTAAATCGAATTGTACTCCTCTAGAACCAAAATACAACAACTCCAAAGACTTCCAAAATGAGAATAAAGGAATTAAATACACTCTCTAATAATTTAAAGGACACAAGTGCTACAAAAAATACCTGTTAAGAACAAATACAACAATCTACTTTCCTAGCAATAGAAAAATATCACTAATTGTAATTTTTAGCGATAATTTATAAAAATCGTGATAAAAAAAGTCACTAATTGTTAAATTTTAGCAACATATGTAAAAAAATGGTCACAAAAAATTATTTTTAGCGATAATTTTATTATGACTTATGTTCAATAGGACTAATGAGAATCAATTCCAACTATTAAGACCTATTGATGGTTTACCTTAATAATACTTGTACCTCAACTTATGGGGGGTATTCTCTTTATATGGAAGTGCCCTACCTTATGATCCCATAGGTTAGGTTCTTTTTCCATTTAGAACTCTACTTGCGTAGCAAGTATCCCTTATCTAGAATTCTTCTTCCTAATTGGATTGAGTTTTATCTCCTCAAGAGTCTCATTCTTACCCAACTTAGGAGTCACATCTTCATTGAGATTCCATCACCTAAGAGTCATATATTAATTACAGTTTGACTAATGTCACAACCTCAACTAATATTTTCTTGTCATATGGCACTATAATTCGAATTCGTAATAGAAAAAATGTGGACCCACTTGATCCTACTCAAAAAATACATCTCCACAATTTTACACCATTTATTTTAAGAATAGTTGTTAGGTTATCATCTCAAAAGTTAACCCGAAATGATAAGTCCTATCGTCAACTTTGGGCATAAGTCGGTGAAACAATCCCTTTAGGTCTCAAAAATTTGATTAAAAAAAAAAGTGTCAAATTTTTGTTAATTATCATATTATCTTATAGAAGGCAAAAATATCATTCAAATTTAAAGGCCTTAACAAAGTTCAATAATGATTTAAAACTAATAGACAGTTGATATAATAAATTATTTAAAAGTAATAAATAGTTGTTTTTTATCGTAAGAAACTAAATAACTTATTGATGTGGTGAATTGTTTAAAATTATTAAATGATAATTTTTTAAATGTATGGATTATGTATAGAATATGATTGATTATATTACTTGCAGTTATTCTTTTCAAATTAAAGTTGGTTAAACTTTACATTTATTCAACTATGTAAAATAAAAGATTAAATAGATTACTAATTTTATCCATTGAAAATGATTTGGCTTATAAGTTAATTTATGCAACCTAGATTAGTAAATTTATAACTAAAAAGATCAGAAGAATGATATTGAAGCTGTTTTTGTTACAATTTATTTATTTTTTATTTAATACTTTAGTTCAAATTATTTCGATCATTTTTCTTACTGTAAAGTTTAATGTATATTTAAGTAATTTTAATAGATATATATTAAAAGTAACTTTTTTCCCAGATACTATCAAATAAAAATAAAATAAAATTAAACACATAATTTCTTTTTAAATATATATATATATATATAAGGTCCCGTTCAAATTTATTTTGAATTCCGAAAAAAGTATGAGGAGATCCTGATTTCCATCAACAATAATGTTCCGGACTCCCTTTCTCCCACCGCTTTGACCCATTCTCAACATGATTGGCCAATTATTATTATTATTATTATTATTATTATTATTATTATTATTATTTTCTTCTCCTCCAATCACCAACTACCATGTGTGTGTGAGAATGATAGGGGTGATGATTGGAGGGCGCTCAATCATGACCCTTCCATCAATAAGACACAAATAGAAATGGCACGTCATTTTTTGAGAGGACTATAATGGATGAAAGTGACTCTACTGAGTTTTCAATATTATTGTCGGTATACAATAATTGTACTTAACACCAATGTTTTAAAAATCGGACCGGTGAGCGAACCGGAAAAGGGATCGGATGGACGGGTCACCGGTTCAACCATCGGGTTGAACCGGAATCGAATCGTGACGTAATAAATATATTAAAATTATATTTAAATAAAAATATATGTAATAAAATTATAAATTAAAAATATTAAAAATAATAAATTATCATAAATATTTGTCCTAATATTTTTTTAGTGAAAAATATAATAATATATTTTAAAATATTATTAATTTCAATTTTGGAAGATGAAATCAAATATTTAATATTCCCTCCATATGATTTTAATTCAAATAATTTGATTGAAAGGAGAGCAAAAATTTTGGAGGGATATCAAAATTTCAATATTCCATCCAATACATAATTGAATCCCACATGGATTTCTTGAGTCGTTTTGAAAGAATTTTTTTTTTATAAATAGATGAAAACTTTCACAATAATTTTATCAAGCTCTTAATGGGATTTCTCACAAGAGAAAACCCTTGAAAAAGAGTTTCAAATTAAAATTTTTTGATATTCTTATATCATATATGTATATATATATAAAATAAGAAAGAAAGAAAGAAACGCCGGTTTTTCTGGTTCTCACTAAATACGTCGGTTTTGAGTTTTGGCCGGTTTTGATGGTATGTCCGGACCGGAACCCCGACCGGTCGAACCGGCCGGTCCGGTCCGATTTTTAAAACCTTGCTTAACACCACAATTATAAAGAAATTCTTGTACTAACCCCAACACTGGCTTCAAATTATATGATGTAAATGATTTATCTTTTATTCTGATTTATTAAAATTTATTATTTTGCCGTTAAAAAAATTGTCACATGAAAGCACAATGAACATGAGATGATATTTGATGATTTGGAGTAATATTTTACATTATTTATATTGTCATTATCGGAAATTCTATTATACGCTCTTCTACTATATTGTCATTTTAATATAGATTTTAAAAATAGGGAGACACTTTTTTTTTTTTTTTTTATAAGAAGGGAGACGATTTTTTTATATTTATATAGGACTCTTGAAAATAAATATATCGTTTTTGAGTATTTAACTTCAAAAATAAAGAAATGATTTATATATGACTTTTCATGACTTTTAAAAAATATATTAAATTTGAAAAGATAAAATTAAAATTGAACAAAAATTAAAAAAAATATATATGATAACCCCTTCACGCTTCCATAATAGCAGTACTTGAGAAAACTAATGGCAAAAGCTTCACTTTTTTCTGGTGTCCCCACGTTAATCTGACTCCAAAACAAACTCTACACACTTTTTAACTAGGGAAGTGATTGAGACCCTCTTCGATCATCACTTCATCACCTTCATATATACACGTGGCGGGTGGTGATTGGAAGAGAAGAAAAAAAAAAAAAAAATTAGTCAATCAAAGAAAGAGGGGTCAAGGAGGTGCCTCATTGTGAGGTCTAACTCATTTTCCTTTTAAATAATAGGACGGCAACAAATCTAAAACCCTTTTAGTTTTTATTTTTATTTTTATTTTTATTTATTTTGTGTGTTCTTTCCCATAAAAAAGTAAATTTTTAATTATATTTTAGGGCGAATTATACTAACGGTCTTTATAATTTGTGACTCGTATCATTTTGGTTATTGACTTTTTAATTGTGACACATTTGATCATGAATTTTGAATCTTATTCCAAATTAGCATAATTGAGAATACTATTACTCAATTTTAAGGGCAAAGTCAACAGTTTGATAAAATATAAACTAATTTAACAAAAATAAATATCAAAAAAATATTTTTAAATTTTTAAAAACTATTTCTACCCACCAAAGATAAAAATTATGCAAAATTGATAAATCTTTTATATTTTTATTTATTTTTTTATCAAATTTATTTTTAGTAGATGTTTTGATGATGATCATGTAATGGACGGTTATTTTTATTTTCATGAAATTAATTTCTATTTATTCAAAAGTCAAATATGGTGACAACTTTGATATCATTATTAAACCAATCTATTAAATCAAAAAATCTAAAAGTAAAAATATTTCATATGTTAAATATATCAATTACACACTAAAAGCCCTAATAACCATCCATTACATGATAATCATCTAAAAATATCTGTTAATAACAAATACAACAATCAATTACATGATAACCATCGAAAAACATAAAAAATATATATATATATCCATTACATGATTATCATCCAAACACATAATAAAAATTAATTTAGTAAAATAAATAAATAAATAAATTTGCAAAAAATTTATCTATTTTATATAATTTTATCTTTAATAGAAATTATTTTTAAAAATTAAAAAATATTATTTTAACATTTATTTTTATCAAATTGATAATTTTACTTTTGAAATTGAATAATGATATTTTTAATTGATTTTATAGAGAGGATTAATGTCATTCGCCCTATATTTTATTTTTTATGCTACGTTTAGCCATTTTTTTTTGGGGGGGGGGGGGGGGAAGAACAGACAAAGAAATAAAAGTGGGCAATCTAATAAGAGAAATGTTTTTTGTCCCGAATTCTCGCGCCCCCTAATGCCCAAAACGACGTCGTTTTTGGCATTATTTTATTTTATTTTATTTTATTTTTCTTCTTCTTCTTTTTCCATTTTTAGTCTGAACCAGAGAGGGAGAGAGAGAGAAAGAGAAGAGAGAAAGAGAGAAAGAGAGAGAGAGAGAGAGAAGAGAGGTCGCCTGTCGTCGGTCGTCAGCCCAGCCGAGCTCGTCGCAGCCTCCGACCGCCGCCTCCGAGCTCGTTGCATCTGAGCTCTCAGCCCCGCCGAGCTCATCGCAGCCTCCGACCGCCGCCTCCGGCCCCGCCTCTGCCTCTCCTCCCCCTGTGAGTATGCCCCCTCCAGTCCCTTCCTCCTCCTTCTTCTTCCTTCTTCTGTTGAAAAAAAAAAAAAAAATGAAATTCGGGACATTCGGGGGAGCTCAGATTCGGGCTCCCAATCGCGATTGATCTAATAAATAGGTGGGCCGATACTACTTGACAAAAACTGGGTCATCTTTGGTAAATAATTATATATTAATAATATTAGGTTTAAAAGTACTATATGCTACTATTTTTATTTTTATTTTTTTATTTGAGTGGAAATCGTGGTTCCTGGTAGTCTTTTCATCGGTTTGTACTAGTTCCAACCTGAGATATTTCAATTAATTATAAAACTATTTATGCAGTGCATTTATTATAGTCAATTATTGGACAAAAGAATGAAAGAAAATATTTTAGCCAATGGTGAAATGGTTCAACCAAGCAATACAAGCAATACAGGTTCAACAATGGTGGATTGGCCGTTGGATTAGTTCAAACTGATGTGTCGGTTGCATATTAAAACTGCTAGAAGATGGCTGGAGAGGAAAATAGTGGAGAGAATCCTAATCCGTAAATACGTGCTTGGTTAAGAAGTAATTAATGATATTTTATTATATTTAATGAGTCTTAAAATTTGTTAAATATTTAATAAATTATTATTTTTTATGCATTTAATGTAAAATATTAATTTAAAGTAGCTTTGTACAAATTTAAAAATCTTGAAGTTTTAATAATAATTGTTTCCATTTTAACGGGCAAGTTTAAATTAGAAATCTACTAAATTCAAAATAAACTAATACAATATTAAATACATCTTAATTAGTGGCAAAAATCACATGTTAACATTTGCCTATCTCAAAACACCCCAAACCGTTGCATGTTTCAATTTTCTTGTATATCAATATTTATTCAAAAGAATTTGATTACGGACAGACAATTTTTTATCGTACATTTTTGAAGGAGATATCATCACTCTAGGAGCTCCTTTATTTCAATTCTAACAGCTTTTGAAAATGGTTCAATGATGCACATATGACATATTCAAGCTCGACTCTAAATTCTATAGGGCCTTAGGTGAAGTTTCAAGAGGACCCTTATACATATTTATCAAACAAAAATAATTTTTCTTTTTTTACATTTTTTTTTTTTTCCAATTGGGTTAACTTTTTTATTTATTTATTTTTAATGTTGGCTTATAACATGTTTATATTTGAGCCTTTTTTTAGTGAGCCTTTTTGTTTTAGAAGGCCTCTAACAATAATTGGGTCTTTTTAAAAACTTAATGATATAAAGAATTTTCAAAATTTGAGGCTCCATTTTAAGCCAAAATTTGGGAGCCTTGAGAGTAGGTCTCACTAGCCTGAGCCCAAAGCCGCCTTGGACATATTACATGGAGTTTCCATTGCCAAATGACCATATGACCTTCTATAAAAAGCTTGGGAAAAAAAAAAAAGCATAAGGTAATCAATATTTTAAACGTTAAATCTCACTTTTCAATATTTTTCTAGATCTGTTACATTTTAAAAGAATTAACTTAATAATCATCAGAGGATTTTTAAATGGCACTACATCAGTGTCACTAGAGATTCACTTCTTCTCTTTCACGTACATTAGATCAAGTCAATGCCAAACAAATTTAGGTCAAGTTTGGCAATTCTAAAATAATTCATCTTTTTATTTTTTTATCTTTTTTCCATCACGTCACCTCTCTACTTTTCTGCATATCTTTTCGTAAAAAGACAAAAAGTATACTTATTTTGGTCATCCTAAACAACCCCTTAATTTTAATGATATATCTATATAATAAGGCAGAACGGTTTTTAAAAATATGTTAGAGACAATTGTCCTACTAGGACATTTCAATGGCTATGATTCATTTGTCTATTTAGATAGATGGCTGAGATAACCCCCTTAAATATATATCAATATATATATCTACACTTATTTCCCGCCCAAAGAATGAGCTTTCTACTTACCCACGTCTCCCCTCTATTCTATCTTTATCTCTCTCTTTTCACCTTCCCGCTTGCCAACGTCTCCCATCCCTTCTATCTTTATCCCTCTCCCTTTTCTGTTCTCACCCACCCCATTCCCTCTTTATCTCTTTCTCCCATCCCTTCTAGCTGGGACTCACTGCTGAGCTTGGTCTCTCTTTGAAAATCATCCTTATCTCTACATTCATAACAGTCCTTCACCGTTTTCTCTCTCTAATCTCTCTCTCATGGCGTCGACTCTCCGCCAACATTCCCTTCTCCATCCCCTCGCTCCGATCCAAACCCCTACAAATGCACCTTCCAAAACCCTAAAATCTCCTCCCGATTGAGACAATCATCTTTGCACTCCTACTCTCTCTCATCAAGCCCTCACTCTCTCTCTAGGGTTTCCGATTCTGCACTCTGTCGGTGCCACAGTGGGTTTCCGATTAAAAATCGCGATACCCAGATTGGAGCTCTCCGGTAGAGCTACTTCAGAGCTACACCAAATATAGCGACCCCGGTCTTTTCCCATTTGATTATTGTATCCGGACTTAGATTCCGTAGATTCTATCTTTGTGTAATTGTTGTTGTCATCCTATATTTTCTTATTTGGAGTTATAGGATGGGTTGGGCAGGTTTGGAACAGGTTGGTTGATCTTAGGAACCAAAAACTAGTTGCCCAGGTTTTGGCTTGTCCGCTCGAGCGGGTAGTTTTACGCTCGAGCGGGGACTTGTTGTTGCTTGTCCGCTCGAGCGGAAGTTTTGGCGCTCGAGCAGGAAAAACACCCATCCAGTATTTCTAGTGCAGGGTTGGACGCTCGAGCGGGAGTTGGGCCGCTCGAGCGTAAGTGTGTGAGTGCCGCTCGAGGGGGAAGTTGGGCGCTCGAGCGGGGACCTACTGTGTCGAGATGCTGGGAGCGTGCATCCGCCGCTCGAGCGTGGGATTGTCCGCTCGAGCGGAGAGTCGGGGTATAAAATCGTATTTTAGCGTTTTTAAAGCAGTTTTTCATCTTCTTTTCAGATTCCAAACCCTAGGTCCGACTTCTCTTTCCCTCTAAACACCTTCTCTCCTAGGATTGATCTAGTTAGGGTGTGTTTTTACCCTAGTTGCTTTACAAAAAGGTAGAGGAGAGTGAGGGCTTTCATTTAATCTGAACAAACTTGGATTTGGAGCACTTTGGAGTTTAGGCTATCATCTTCGTCTCCTTCTTTTTGGATTCTTTCTTCGAGGTAGGGATTTCCTACTCCATTTATACGTTTTAATCCTAAGTGGTGGTATTTTGGTATGTGGGGGTAGTTTGGTAGTTTTGGGAGGAACCTTAGGGTTTGTCATAGATTAATTGATATGATTAATTTAAGGGAATATTGTGATATTGGGTTTAATTCATGAGATTGGGGAATTTAGTGATTTAAATGTGTAATTGGGTAGTTTAAATACTTACCTATGAAAATGATGAAATTTCATTGTGTTGTTATATTTATTTCTTGTTTAGAAATAATTGTTTTGGGCTATCGGTGGAGGATAGCCATTGATTGTTGTAGACCTTGCATGCGGCTTAGGTATAACTGAAATTGAGTCATTTATCTGACTGCTGAATTAATACAGAACATTCATGTATTGATTATGTGTTGTATATGGCAAATATTGATTATGTTGCATATGCATTTGGTTTTGGAGGAGATAGGGGATGAACTCCACGGTTTAGGGGAAGATAGGGGATGGACCTCTAAACCGGATTTGTTGGGAGGAGATAGGGGATGGACTCCAGTAGCATCACATATGTGTGTGCTTATTAATAATAGAAATATTTCTATTTGTTGTTGATATGATACATCACCATCATGTGTATCAGTTGGGAAGTATGGAAGTGGATTTGATTGAGATTGTTACAACACCAACATGTGTTTATTTTGTTATAAGAAAGGTTTAACCTAATTTGTTATCCTTGTTGAGTTGTTTGGCCAGGTTCTGAGCCATGTCGGTATAAATGGAAAATGTATTACGTCATAGACCATGTGTCATAGACAATATAGACATTCGTGTCATAAAACTGTAAATTGATTATTTTGTGTTAACCATGTATCGGGTGCTACTGCTTTAGTTAATTCTTATGCTTGGTTTAGTATTTCTCTACTGGGCTGTGGCTCACCCTATATGGGAACTTCATTTTCCGGTTCAGGTGGTTCACTACCTCCAAAGACTTAGCTTGTGAGGATTTGGACTCGAAGACTTGCTTTATTTGTTTTATTTGTTTTATTTGAACTATGTAAACATTCAAGCCTAGGGCTTTATTTGTTTTGAGTTAGAACTCATGGAATTGTGTCCAAGTGTTGGCTTGGCAAGATGTAAGCCCGTAGGGCATTTATTTGTTGTTTTATTTCGTAATACTCTGATGATTGAAATAATAAAATGTTTTCTATTAATAATGCATGTCATGTTTTATATTTAATGGGCTTAATTTTGAGGGCGTTACACCAAACCTGAGTCTTCTATCTGTGCAAGGTAATATTTCTGTCTCTATTTCCCTCTTTCAATTGATCTACTGTTAATTTATGAGTTCTGAGTTCTGATCTATTTTTATTTTGTCTCTATGGTTTAAAACTTCTTAGTTGAATGCTCCACCCAATCTCTGCCTCTTGCTACTTCTCTCCCTTTCGCAACCCGGGTTTCCGATTAAGAACCACCCTTGAGTCTTCTATCTGTGCAAGGTAATATTTCTGTCTCTATTCCCCTCTTTCAATTGATTTCTTGTTAATTTATGAGTTATGAGGTCTGATCTATTTTTATTTTATCTCTATGGTTTAAAACTTCTTAGTTGAATGTTTATATAAAACTATTCCTATAACATAAACAGAGTGATTAATCTTCAAAATTATTTTGTGCAAGGTAATATTTCTGTCTCTATTCCCCTCTTTCAATTGATCTACTGTTAATTTATGAGTTCTGAGTTCTGATCTATTTTTATTTCTCCATCGAATAATGTTGCGATCATAGTTTTGTTCTTGCTTTCAATTGATTTCTTTTCAGATTTTTTAGGCAACTCCAGTAGTTGGATACAAAAGTACCAAACAATTAGGATCGAATTGATGTCATCCTATCTATAAATAATTTTATCACAATTGTCTTTATCACTTGATATAGCGTATTTGTAGTAATTTATACAATAGCAAACATCATAAAAGAAATATCTTCATAAAAAATTTTCACCCTTAATAATCTTCAGATAAGGCTGTGTATCATTTTAGACTTTTTTTTGGCTAAAAACACGTGTTTCACTATGGCAAATGCACTGATTTCCCAAATGCTACCTGTAGAACTTATTTTTTCTCTCTTTTGATCATTTTTGTAGGTTTATAGGGAATATGTGAGTGGTTCTGTAAATGATGAACAAATGAAGAATGTAGTTCGAAATTCATGCCCTGGAGCAGGGGCTTGTGGTAGAATGTACATGGCGAATACCATGGCTTCTGCTATTGAGGCAATGGGAATGTCTCTCCCTTATAGGTAGAGCAATGTTATTGCATTATTCACTTAGATTGCAGTTATTGCACATCTTTCTTGGCTAATTGTTTTCTTTACTCTTTTTGGTTCCAAAAAGCTCTTCAACACCTGCTGAAGATCCATTGAAGTTAGATGAGTGTCGTCTAGCTGGAAAATATATTCTAGATTTGATAAAAATGGACTTAAAACCGCGGGACATTATTACTCCTAAATCACTACGTAATGCAATGGTCATTGTCATGGCCTTGGGTGGGTCGACGAATGCGGTGCTACATTTAATTGCTATTGCAAGGTGAGGAATCCTTGGTAATGAACTTCTCTTATACATCAATAAGTATATCTCATGGAATTGCTAATGAAAGATTCTTGGCAGGTCCGTTGGCGGCTGATAAACCCATGTTGATATAAATTGGAGGAACACCTGCAATCATTCGCTCTCTCTTGGAGCTTGGGTTTTTAGACGGGGATTGTATGACTGGTATAAATATTCTGTATTTCTTGGTGGCATATTCTTTTATTGCAGATTGCGGTTTAGTTATCCTATTTTGATCTTTACATAGAGAACATTTATTTTTCTTTCAGTCACGGGGAAGACATTGTCTGAGAATGCTAAACTATTCCCTTCTCTGTCTGAAGGCCAGGTAAGACGACTTCATTTTTATTTTTTGAAAATTTCGTATTTACATTACTGTAATATTTCTGTTCATTTTTATTTGTTATGGTTTACATGTCAGTTGAGAATAAAAAATATGTTATCCTTTTGTATCTCTTCCAGCAAGTAATAAGACCATTGACAAACCCCATCAAGGAAACGGGCCATATCCAAATATTATATGGAAATCTTGCACCAGAAGGTTCTGTCGCGAAGATTACCGGGAAAGAAGGGCTGTATTTTTCTGGTGTTGTTCTCTATTCTACTTTTCTTTTTTCTTTTTTTCCTTTTTTGGGTTTGTTTCTCATGATTTTCACTGGCTGTTGCTCAACTCAGGGAATTATCATTTCAATATTACCTGTTGTATTGAAGAGATGATTGCAAAAATTATTTGCCAGGTCTTGCTTTTGTCTTTGAAGGAGAATGTAACGCCCTCAAAATAATAACATTAGACCCATCAATTTAGACATGCATTGATATGAGAGACAAACATCATTCTATTCCACAGAGTAATTCTTTACAAGAAACATTACATGTTAACAACAGATTCAAATCTTACAGCTTTCCAAGTTAACACTTGGTTACAAAGAGGAGAGTACTAACTCGAATACACATTAAGCCCTTGGCTTGAGATTACATGTAATACAACAAAAGATAACAAAACTACAAACGTCTGCCAGCCTCTAGCCTCCCAGGCGATATTCTTGGAGGTGGCATGCTTCATGCACCTGAAAATAGTGTCCCATGTAGGGTGAGCTACAGTCTAGTAGAAATACACTAAACCAACTATGAACAAAGACTGAAAGATTAACAGTTGATAGATGGTCAACACTTATACATTCATTTACATCTTATTACAATTCCATGACAACCAAGTCTATGTTCCAATTCACTTTCCATTTCTTATTCAACATGGAGTTTGAAAACAAGGCTCAGTACTCTGGCCAAAACATTTGATGAGATTATAGTTCATTACTAGAACATTGTCAAATTTCAAGATGGATACACATTTTGGCGCTGTATCAATAACACATGAACCACTTCCATATTTCTCAAATGATATACATTCAAAGGCTATATCAAATCCAACAACATCTTCATACTTCACAACGATAATGATATACATTTTAGTGCTATATCAAATCAAACAAACATTCTAATAGATAAGCATATGAGCTATATCACAACCACAACAGATAAGTATATGAGCTGTATCAATACTTCCACAGATAAGCATATGAGCTGTATCAACACTTCAACATATAAGCATATGAGCTGTATCACTACTACAATGGGAAAGCATATGAGCTGCATCCCTGGGTCCATCCCCCATCTTCCCATAACCATTAACCGGTTTAGAGGTACATCCTCCATCTTCCCCTAAACCGTGGAGTACATCCCCCATCTCCTCCCATACACAAGCAATACATATAAACATAGAATCATCTACGCAATCAATCAATACATAAAATTAATGTATTCTATCAACCGTCTACACATAATGCATATAAACACATTGGTTATATGCATAATCCATCAATACATAAAGTTAATGTATTCTATCAACCGTCATACTCTATGACACATCCAATTGATTAGTTTTAGTTTGCCTAATCATCATGCATTGTCTACAACAATCAAAACTACCCTCCACCGGTAACCCAAGCAATTATTTCTAAACAGGAAATAAATGTACAAACGGATAATATATCAACATTTCAACTAGGTGAGCAATAAATGATTCAACTACACCCTTTAGTGCCATACATTCCCAATTTCAACATTCTTAATTCAATTCCTCATTTTCTTTAATTAATCATATACATTAATTAATTAAACCAGTTAGGGCAAATAGCCATAATTCACAAAACAACCCTAAGGTTCCATTTCCATCAATGTTCCAATATTAATCTCATTTCTCTATGCCTAACTTGCATATAGGTTTATATAATTAAAACCCCAACTTTTGTAAAATTACACAAAGGCCCAAACTTTCTCAAAATTACCCAACAACCCCCAACATATCAAAATGCTAAAATTCAAAGACAAAGTTCATAAGATGGAGTAGGTTATCCCTACCTCGAAGTTTGAGCTCCAATGGAGATGAAGACCAAGACCCAACGTGCTCCAAACCTCAACTTTTTCAGATTAAAACAAAGATCTCGACACCCTCTACCTTTTTAACAAAGGACTTAGGATAGATTCACACTAGAGAGAGATGAAATCCTAGAGAGAAGATAAGTTTAGAGAGAGAGAGAGAGTCGGCTGTTAGGGTTTCAAAAAGAAAGAGATGAAAAAGTGATGTTTAAATTCGCCGCTGCCTGCTGATATAAAATAGGCTCGCTCGAGCGAAGACTTGGTCGCTCGAGCGACCGGACACAGAAAACCTCGCTCGAGCCAAAAGGTTTCGCTCGAGCCAACAACCCAGAACCTCGCTCGAGTGACAAACTACTCGCTCGAGCCAACAACTCGAACCTACAGGCCTGCAACTAGACGCACGCTCGAGCGAAGGGACGCTCGCTCGAGCGAAGAGCAACCAGATCGCTCGAGCGAAGAAAATCTCGCTCGAGCCAAGAAATGCAACTCTCAGGTCCAGAACCAGACGCAACCTCTCGCTCGAGCGAAGCCACTCTGGCTCGAGCCACCAGACACAAAACTCCACTCTCGCTCGAGCGACCAAACCATGGCTCGAGTGAAGGACCAAAACGAAGAGCTCGCTCGAGCGACCAACTGCTCGCTCGAGCGAAGGTCCAAAATTCTGGACAGCAACCTAAGGCTCCCAAACACAACCAACTTGAAACAAACCTTCCCAACGCATCCTATAATTCAAATACAAAGTATGAAAGGATATAAACTAGAAATGAACAACTGCTAACATCTACGGGACCAAGTCTAGATCACTGTACAACAAGGGTTAAAACCCGGGATCGCTATAGAGAAGAAACTATGCTTGCAGCTATCTGTGAAGATCCTATGAGTTTTGAGGTCTGGTAACCATTTTTGTTTTCTTTTGCAATTGTGTCCTATTTCTCTAGCAATCCAGTGCATTAATTGTTGAAAATCATTTCCTCCTGCGCCATTCAATGTGGTTTTTGGTTTTCTTTTTCTTTCTTTCTTTCTTTCTTTCTTTCTTTCTTTTTTTTTTTTTTTTTTTTGTCATCTAAATTTTATATTAGTTAATACAACAATCAATTCCTTAAATTTCTTCCCGTATTTTAATATGGACCATCTGTCACTCTGTTCGAAATTTGAATAAAAATTGGAATAAAAATTGAGACACAAGGGATTAAAGTAAAATTTGACGGAAAATTCAAGTGTAAAAAGTGTAATTTATCATTCAAATTCTTTCCTCTAATGCCCATAACATGCCCTCAAATGGCCTTTAGAGTTTCTCCAAGGTTATATTTTTGTTTTTCTATCAAATTTGAGTAAAAACTTTATTTGATATCGCATGTTCTAATGGAGGATTTCGATTTGTTTGTCATTTGCATTTCTAAATTTGATATCATAAGAACATGTACAAGAATCCAATTCCGAATTACTTTTTTATGACCTCTCTTATAGATTGGTGTATTGAAATATTATAAATGATTTGTTTTTAGGATTCACTAAATTTTAATGGGTTCCTTATTTTAATAGTCTGATATACACACATATAAAAATACTAAGAAATTTGAACGTATCTTATGAAAGAGTAGATCTGGAGCACACGAAGCAAAAAATTGGAGGGGAAAAAAAATAAATGATTTTCAATTTGAAGAGCTTTGAGTTTATAAGAATTAAAAGAAAATCTACTAATGTTGAAATGTTCATTCGTAGGTAAGATGTATCTCATAGATGAAAGAGAATGAGTGGTGGAAGATGGAAGAGAGAGAATGAGTGGGGAATTGATGGACAAGGTGTGGGTTCTGTGTTTCTAACCATTAAATTGATTTATTTTTATTTATTTTTTGATGTCTGTGTTCTGTTTGTTTTTTTATTTATATAGATTTTTTTATTTTTTATTTATTTTTAATGTAGCTTATGGATTTGGATTTAATTTTTTAAAAAGTTTTAGGTTTGAAATAATGGTTGATCTTTATAAAATAGGTTTTGATTTTAGAAATATATTTTTATTTTCAGTTTGATTTATGAAATGGATTTAATTTCTTAATGGAAAATGAGTGTTGATTTTTTATGGTTTTGAACAAAGTTTTTGAAATGGATGTTGATTTTTTTTGATTTAACAAAATCAAATCACAAATTTAAGATAAAATAGAGTGAAAAAAAATACAGAGAGAGGAAGATCGAACAAAGGAAATAAAGGGTTTGTTATTTGAGCTCTGAGAGGAGATGTAGTGTTTGTTAAGAGATGAGAGAGGATGAGAGGAGGAAATGAGAAAGAGAGACGTTACACACAGAGAGAGAGAGAGAGAGAGAGAGAGAGAGCATTTTAAATACTATACTTTTTTAAATGGTGAAATTCTATAAAAAGTTTAATAAAAATTGTAAATACAAATTAATATTTTAATTTAAACTTTTACTAATGAATTTGATAAATTATATTTTAACTTAAACAAACCGCCATTGTACGATATCTTAAACTGATTTATTATAATTGATTTCTATAACAGTGAAATTATTATCATTTTGAATTGATTTTTTTGTAAAGGATGTGATACCAATATTAATAATTTATGTTAATTGATTTTTTTTAATTATGTGTACCAATATTATTTATATCATGCCTTCAGACACGGGCATACGCTAGTTATTATATAAAGCACATAAGTGAATAGAAACTTTGTCATGAACTTTTACATTCCTAAAGTAATTCCATACATAGTAATTGACACTATTTTCATATTTTAATTATTTTAAATAACTGTCACAATTATTTTAAGTTATTTTTAAATTCTACACACATAATGTGTGGCCACACATCTAGCTTATATACATGTAGGACTAGTATTATCTATAGTTCACTCAAGTGGATTGAACATTTTAATTTAGTCCATGGAAGCTGATACGGGGTCTCACTCTAATAATATGCTCTATTTTTTTTTTTTAAATTTATTTAAGGCATATGTATCTATAAAACTAATTAAATTAATCTAATAGATATAATTACATGATCTCATTATCTTACTTTTAATAAAAAATAAATAATCTATTTTAAAAATCATAATTCGTATCCATTTTTATGAAAACAAAGATGACAAAATCACACACTAAGTTTATCTTATCAATATATTTTTTTCCCATAAATCATCAAATTAAGACTCGTGATAAAACTAGACAAAAAGCGATAGAGTAGTACAAAATATCGCCCAATCTACTAAACCTGCACTGATCTGTATCAATCCATGCTGTTCTATTTACTAACTGCGGATTTAACTTTAAAATTCATAGTCCACCTTTGAAATCTCTTCATTTCGCTATTGTTAATAAATATATATTTTTTAACATCTAATGAAATATCAAAATAAAAATGAGTGCGATAGAGATTTAAGATATGAAATTTTTTACAAATTTATATATACGAAAATATTATACAAATTAGTATTGTATATTAAACTAATACTTAATAATTGATTAAAATATTCTTCAATTCATTAATCTGCTTAAAACCGCCCAAATCAAAATTTGTCCCTCCACCAATCCATTATTCGATTTATAATTTTATTCTCAAACTCGCAATGCGCACACTCGTAGAAAGTGAAGAGACACTTACATATATATATATATGATTCTTTAATATGTAGGATCAATAAGTTTATGGATAATGAGCCGATTACATAATCAACCACATAAAATGTACGTGAAATAATTGAATAGAATTGTATCTTTTATGACGTCCAAGATTATTTTAGAGTTCTAGACGGTCCAGTCTACTTAAGAGTGAAGACACTCATATTCCATATATATATATATACAGGGCTCTTTAATAAGTGGGAACCATAAGTGTACAGATAATAAACCAATTACATAATCAATCATATAAAATATGACTGAAATAACTGAATAAAATTGTAACTTTTCCGATAGCCTCATCATCTGATATAGATGATCACGATTATTTTATGTGATTAGTTGTGTAATTCAGGAATTGATGCGCAAGAGCTCAAAAGCCCCAGTGAGTAAATTGTTGGAGAGTCGAAGCAATCTATAATCTGCAAAATTGATAGGATTATAGAGACGAGGATGTTGAGAATCCACCAGCTCTGGTGGTGGTTCAATTGCTCTGTCCTTTGGCCCAAACACGAAGAAAACAATTGCGAACCTTGTCTTTACTTCATAGCATTGGACTCTGTGCTTCACACTTGGAAGTCTTCCATTGCTCCATATCTGTATAATACACAACAATCACAGGCTTGAAAAAAGGAAAAGATGATTTTAAGATAGAAATAAAAAAAATAAAACAAAAAATTAAAAACAATCTTTTTATGTGTTGGGTCTTGCTACACGTTACTCAACTCTATACCACAGCCACAATGATGTAGGTTTAGTGGCTTCAAAATGTTGGCAGTATTTGGCTTAGAGATGGGAAACGGGCGGATAAGACCCGGTCAAAATGGGTTATGCATTAAATCTGTCTATTTAATAAATGAGTTTAATCAGTTGGATTGAATTGGTCAAAGTAATCTGGCCAACTCTTGTATTTATTGAACTCCTTTTTCCATAGATGGAGGAGGTCGTGGTTGGGTTGTGGAGAGGATCTACAGGTGGCGGTGGATTAGCAGAGGAGGCATGGGCGGACTTAGGATTCGCCAATGGGATGGGTTAATATTAAGGTAAAATTATACATTATATTTTAAGTATAATTACATAAAAAAAAAAAAAGAATTTAATAATATAATCTAGATTAATATCTAAATTTATTGATTAGAAACAATCTAATTAAGTTGTGCTCAACAAGTCTTTAAATATTCGAATTCATCGATTACAGAATTTAGATCAGTTTTCAAAAAGCATAAAAAACAATATGCTTTATCCTTTGAAGAAGAATACTCTAGCCAAGAAAATTGTTTAAACCACATATATTGAAATCGGCGATTCTGTTTTCCAAATGAGGACCTAGGATACTCAAGTTTAGGTTGATAAGGCTCCAAGTTCACATAAGCTCGTCTAACCTCATCCTGTTGATTAACCGGATATTTACAAATTTACAAGCGTAAACCAAGATTCCGTTTAATAACAATTGAAACAAATTCGCTTGGTTTATTTGCTTGAAGCATGGAAGGCGGTTGCACATCAGAAAATGAGATTTCAAAAACATTGGATACTGTACTACTAAACTTTTGTTTTGATTGATAGAATGAGAAAAGAGTTTTTCCTTTTTTGAGTGTGGAGGTTCCATTATTTATAACCTAAATTTAAAAAAAAAAAAAAAAATTTAGCCCTATTTAATATTAAACTAGTATATTCACAATAATTTTAAATATTAGGGCTTTTATATGCATCCTCAATAATTTTTATTTAAACTTTCATTATTTTTATATATGTCCAAAAAAAACTCCTTCCAAGTTCAAAAACTAAGAGTAATATAGAACATTGAACAATGTAGCATCATAAAAAACTTAGAGCAATATAATATTTGTTGCATAAAGACAAAATTGCAAAACCATTGTTAATCAAATCCATTCTCAACCAACGAAATAAAATAATTGGTTAATTACACTTACCAAAAATGTTAGGAAAGTGGAGCTGCTACAGGCTGCTGGAGACGACGGAGAGGGACGATGCCTATCTGATTGGAAGATGTGAGGATTGTTTTGGAAGATTTGTTCTTTAAACAAATACAAACTTATTGGGTTGCCTATCTATTTTTTTGAGTGAGTATTGGGCTGCTATTGGGTTGCCTATCTAAAAAACAAACAAAAAAAAAAAACTATTGGCCCTTATTTGGAGTGGGGCTGGGGCTGGGAAAATTTTTTTTTACAAATTTTTTTAAAATTTGGGCTGGGTTGTAGCCATCTATGCCCAGCCCTAAGTCCGCCCTTGAGATGAGGTCATGGTTGGGTAGTGGTGGAGGAGGAGGAGAGGAGGAGGTGATAGATTCCTTATTTTGTTTGCCTTTTTTGTTGTTGTTGTTGTTGTTTTTTAATTTAAAAAAAACTTAGCGGGTATTTATTTTCAACCCATTTAAATCCAATTTTAAAAGAATATGCAAGATATAACTTATTTACAAATCGTTTATAAATTTAGATAAGTACATGGACTATTGATATAATTCTATCCCCCTTTTTTTCCAGTTAGTTTGGGAATTCAAAATTTGTCCTAAAATTAGGGGGTGTGGTGAAAATGAAATGGGTATATTGTAGGGCCCATGTGTAGATTAATCTGGATCATATATTGATATTTTTAAATATTTTTTTATGAAAAACTTCCAAGTTTATAATACTACTGTTTTCTTTTCTCTTCACAATTTCATTTACAATTCTAAGATCCAAACACGATCTACAAGAAAGGTTTCACATACCGTAGCCACATCTCCAAGGTTGACAAGTAGGGAGTCAGGCATGGGATCAACATGTACAAATTCACCAGTCTTTCCGTGCACAACTTCAAGTCCACCAACAATTTCATCATCCTGTAAAATAGTAAGAAATCCAGGATCTGTGTGTGGAAGGAGAGCACATGATCCTACAAATTCAGGGTTGAAATGGTATTTGTTCAACCTCATTTGGGAACTCCAATCCTTGAACAAATCCCCTTTCAGCCCCATCCCTTCCCCCAACTTCCTCCCCATGTCCAATGCTTGCTCATTGATTGCTTCAAAGTACTTCACTACTGTTTGCCTGTCACAAAATATTGGTAAAACCTTTTATTTTTTATATTTGTTTAATTTTTGGTAGGTTACTGATTTATTTTTGCAGTCATAGAGAGCCCTACTTTCCCAACTGGATCTATAATGTGGATTAGACTAGAGCTAAGTCGGATGTCTACCCGCCCAATAATAAGAGATCATGTATGATCCCAAAAAATAAAATAATAATGGGCATATCATGAAAGAAATACTAATATACTATTGATCGGACACATGATCACATGATATTCTTCTAAACTCATGTTATGATTTTTCTCTTCCAATGGTGGTTTTATGTAACAGCAGTGATTTAGACTCCCACAAACTTCAACCCCCACCACCCGCACACACACGTGGTGGGTGGTGATTGGAGGAGAAGAAAAAAAGAAAAAGAAAAAGTGACCAATAAAAAAAGAAAGGGGGTCAAAGGGGGTGGGGGGAAAGGGGGTTCCAATCTTTATTCTTTATGTAATCCCACTTTAATTAGAAGAATAATGATATATGTACTAATTAATGTACAAACTAATATATTAATAGATGTGACATAATTTTAAACATTTTAAATATTTGTAATTTATATAATAGGTGAAATCAGTAACAATGATATAATACTAATTGGTACACTAATATGTACATAATTGAATTAAAAAGGGTGATCTCATATAGACCAGATGGATACTCTACCGTCCTAGAAAAAGAAAAGTTACCACAAATGCAATATTAATTATTGTATTGTAAGGCCAAGTTTGGAAAGACTAAGTGTATTTTTTGACTTTTCTTGTATTATGTGTAGAAAAAGTAGAGAGGATATGTTGATTGATGTGACCCAAAAAAGATATAAAGATGAAATAAGTACACTTTTTTAGTGTAGCCAAACTTGGCCTAAAATCCGTGTGTAAAACCCAATTACATTAATGTTTCTCGATAAAATTTTAAATAAATTTTTTAAGTTCGCAGTATTACTACATATAGGTAGACAGACGCCTCATTTGGCATGGGAGTGTTTTAGTCTAAAAGTTAAAAAGTTATTAAACAAATCAAAAAATCTATAACCTATACCAAAAAGCTAAAGATTCTATTTTCTCTCTACTTTTTGCACATCTTTTCGTAAAAAATTAAAAAGTCATTCCAAACATATTAATTTTTTTACCTCATATTTTAGTCTAAAAATTAAAAAATTATTGAAATATCATGTTTGTAAACGAGGCCAAGGGTGGCCCCGATTGTAGATTGTAACTTAACAGATTATAAATTATGACTTTAATCAGAAACTGTTAATTTATTTGGTGTAACTGTTAGATTATAGATTTAAGTTGCTGAGTAGTGTTTATTAAATAAGCTGTGAAATAACTTTTTGAGTTAACCTTTATTTTTTGTTATTCACTACTTGTTTACATTTCTCATAAAAAATAATAATAATAATTCATAATCCATTTGGGTCTTTTTTTTTATTTTTTAAAAATAAAAAATAAAAAAAAATCTAAGAGTATAACCTTAAAGTAAGGTGTCTACAACAGAAGTTAATAATCAAAAGTAAAAGGTGAGCAGCTTCTCAAACTCAATTTTTTAAAGTTAAAATAAATTATAAGAATCAGAAACTATTTGAAATAAATTTAACCAAACAGTTCAAAATAACTTTTTCAAAACTAAAATCTATAAGTTGGCCAAAATAAGCCACTAGGAATGGCAAAGGGAAGGGACGGGACGGGACGGGGTGGGGCCGGGGATCACACTCTCCGTCCTCGATCCCTGATGGTGAAAATCCTCCCGGCCCGGTCCGGCCCGATCCCCGACGGGGAAACTATCACCCTTCCCGCCCCCTAACGGGGATCGGTTTCCCCAACCCCGAAAATCCCTGGCCAAAAAAAAAAAAAAAAAAAAAAAGGGAGCAAAACAGCAGCTCTCATCATTATCATCAACATCAACAGCTATAGTCTACAAAATCATCATCATCATCAACATCAACAATAAAAAAATGTATATCTATATATATATATCTCAGATCGGAAGAAATGTTCATCGCGGCTCAGATCTGGAAGGAGCTCTCCGTTGCCGATCTATCTCTAAGCTTCTCCATGGCTTAAATCTGGAAGGTGAGAGAGTTGAGAATGCTTCTTCGTGGCTTAAATCTGGAAGGTGAAAGAGTTGAGAATGCTTTTTGACTAAAAGGAGAAGAAAGAGAATTCATCTCTCTCACAGAGGGTAAAAGGAGAAGAGAGAGAAAGAGAGTGAAATAGTTGATAATGCTTTTCAAAAATGCTTTAGAGCTCTAATATAGGAGCTCTAATAGCTCTAATGGGAAGGTGTGACCCACCCTGATGTGACGTTTGTGCCTTGCTTTGTTTTTTTTTTTTTTTTTGCTTTGACACATTACTAAAGCTCAAATTAGAGCTATAGATTTAGAACTCTCTAGCATTTCCCAATGCTTTTTGGCTAGTCCTTGAGACCACTCAAGGACTAAAAAGTAGTCTAAACATACAAAATTAGTGGTCTCTATCATCGTTGAATATATAATATAAAGCGGCCTAAACATATATATTATATATATATGAGACGTTCGGGGCTGTTCGGGGCCGGGTCTAGGAAAGTTATTACCATCTCGGCTTGAAATTATCAGGGATTAAATCTTTAATACCATCCCCAATCCTATAGAGATAATTTTTGAAAAAAAATCATTCTAATCGGGATCGAAAAATCGGGTTCCTATCGGACTCGAGTCACACCAAAATCCCCAGTATACAACTAAAAGGAAAAGATTCCCCTTCATTCAACGAGTGTGACTAGAGTTTTAAGTTTAAGGAGTTTTGGACTTATTAATTTCAGATCTATTTTTTTTTATTTGAACCGTCTATCTAAGCAGATTATTGAAGCAACATGGAGAGAGAGAGAGAGAGAGAGAGAGAGAGAGAGAGCACCTTAGGTGAGGAGAGACAGCCATGAGATCCAAAAAATTATCAAGAGCACCAGCGACACAAGGGACACAGGAGTCATTACAGGCCAACAAGCTCTCAAAAAAACTGGCACTGATTTTGTTAACTGGTACATACCCATAGCCTTCCACTGGATGATAACGCCGCCATTTGATCTCCACCGGGAGTTCCATCAGAGACTGCGTTGCCGCCTTTCATCTCCGCCCATCAACTCCGGTGGGACGCCGTGGTTGATGATCCTGAAACATCCCCACATCTCCCCGCATGCTTCTACTATTTTCTCTGATTGTCCTACAGAATCTTCTTTCATATCAATTACTGGGATACAAATACTACCAATATTTGAGTCTACTGCTAGTTTTCTTATTCTCTCTCTCTCTCAAGGCTGTCGAATGAAAGAAAATGTTGAGCCCTCTTTAGATGTTTTGACTATTTATTTCAATCCAGCAATATTAGGTATCATAAAAATTTTGTGACTCTTAAATTATACTTGGAATAAAGCATTATATATTAATCAAGGTAATTTAAAGATGATAAATTTTTCATGATTATTTTCATGAAATTTTTTTCATAATCCCTAACTTTTTTCCATTTTAATAATTTACTTAGATAATGTAAGGGGACACGTGGACAATGTGAAGGCACAATGGCCCTGTTTGGGAAACGATTTTTGAGGTTTTTTTTTTTTATACTAAAATAGTATTAAAAGATAAATTATTATTTAGTTAGGGAATTTGAGAATGAATTTGGAAAAAAAAAAAATGAAAAAAAATTAGATGAAATGTGAATAAAATATACCTATATTTCACATAATTTCACAACACCTTTTTTATTTTCATTTCCAAATCCCTTCCAAAATCACCCAACCAAACACAACATAAGGAGTTTTTAATTTTTTTGGAGTGTCACATTAATACTTGCCACATTGGAATATCATATCATACCTGCCACACATTCAAAAAAAAAAAAAAAAAAAACTTCTCCAATTAACTAGTGAGGATATATCTGTCTAACCAATACACATCCACATTTAAAAAAATGACTTGCCGGTCACACACTATTCATAATAAGGACTCTTCAATCAATTATTTAACACGTGGGACCAAATGGTATAAAAGTTCCAAAATATGATTTTCTAATAAATTTTCTATTATTTTAATATACTAAAAGAGTCAAAAATTAAATTAACTTATTAAAATAGTCAACTTCCCAAATACTCTCAATAACTTGTATATGGTAATTACATTAAAGTGATTAGTTTAGTAATGTGTAAGGGGGGAAATTCTATTTTCACACGCCTACTTACCTCTATGCACACATTTAATGAAACATTATTTTAATGAGAATTAGGGGTATTCAAAAATGTCACGCCCTCAAAACAACATTAAGCCCATCATATAGATATGCATTGATATATATAAAATGTCCCCCATCCTTCTATTCATCAGAGCAATTCTTTACAAAAAGTATTACATGTTAACAACAAAAGCAAATGCCCTAAGGGCTTACAGCTTTCCAAGTTAACACTTGGTTACAAAAAAAGAGAGTATTAACTCAATTACACAATTAAGCCCTTGGCTTGAAACTACATGTAATACATCAAAAGAAAGCAACATCAAAAAGTCTGTCAGCCGCTAGCCTCCTCAAGCTAAGTCCTTGGAAGGTGGCATGCTACCTGTACCTGAAAATGATGTTCCCATATAGGATGAGCCACAGCCCAAGTAAATAATACACTAAACCAGCTATGAACAGTGATTAAAAGATTAGTAGTTGATAGATGGCCAACACTACTACATCCACAAATATTACCTTACAGTTCCATGACATACAAGTCCATGTTTACAATTCATTTTCCATTTCTTTAAATTCTCAATTTATAACCATGGCTCAGAACCTGGCCAACAACTTATATGAGGCAGTAACTCATATTAAACATTTTCCATTTCATAATAGATAAGCATACTAGCTATATCAACACTTCCATAGATATGCATAAAAGCAATACCACACTTCCCAAGACAAACATATGAGCTGTGTCAGTCAGCACATCACTAGATAAGCATATAAGCTATATCTACGGAGTCCATCCCCTATCTCCTCCCAAACAACGTCCGGCTTAGAGGTCCATCCCCTATCATCCCCTAAATAGTGGAGTACATCCCCTATCTTCTCCAACACAACACAATGCATATAAACAATAATTATACACATCACCAAATCAATACATAAAGTTAATGTATTCTTTCAACTGTCATACTCAATGATACATTCCATTGATTAGTTTCCGTTTGCCTAATCATCATGCATTGTCTACAACAATCAAAACTATCCTCCACCGATAGCCCAAAGCAGTTATTTCTAAATAGAAAATAAATGCACAAAATGGATAATATACCAACATTTCAATTCGGTGAGTGGGAAACAATCCAACTACACCCTTCAATCCCATACACTCCTAATCTCAACATTTCCAATTCAATTCCTCATTTCTCACAATTAATTATACCAATTAATTAATCAATGTAATTAGGGCATTTTCCATAACTAACATTACAACCCTTAAGGTTCCATTTTCATCAATGTTTCAACATAAATTCCATCTCCCTATACCAAACATGCATCTAGGTTTATTATAAATAAAAACCCCAACTTTTGTCAAATTACACAAGGGCCCAAACTCTCTCAAAATTACACAACAACACCCAACATATCAAAATGCTAAAATTGAAAGACAAAATCCATAAGGAGGAGTAGGATATCCCTACCTCAAAAGATGGAACCCAACAAAGAAGATGAAAAAAAAGGAAATGCTCCAAATCGCAAATTTCTCGGATCAAAAGATAGTCCTCGATGATCAACAACTTTTTTGTAAAGGCCAAAGGTGAGGAAACAACTCTTACTAGATCAATCCCTAGAGAGAAGGGAAGGATTTAGAGAGAGAAGCTCAACAATGGAGTTTTTGGAAAAGTATGAGAGAGAAGAGAAGTGAAAAAGTGATTTAAAAAAGTCAAAACACGGAGCTTTAACCCAGTCACCCCGCTCGAGCGGCCAAACCCCCGCTCGAGCGGCACTCACAGACTCTCGCTCGAGCGGCCAATCCCCTGCTCGAGCGTTGGATGCACACTCCCAGTACTTTTGCAGACAGGTTCCCCGCTCGAGCGCCCAACTCCCCGCTCGAGTGGCACACACAAACTCCCGCTTGAGCGGCCAACTCCCCGCTCGAGCGTCCAACACTACACAGGAAATACTGGATGGGTGTATTCTCCGCTCGAGCGCCCAAATCCCCGCTCGAGCGGACAAGCCAAAATCTGGGCAACTAGACTTGGTTCCTAAGCTCAACCAACCTGTTCCAAACCTTCCCTACACAACCCAAGACTCAAATATAGAGAGTAAATGATGTAAACAAGATATACACAACAACCAATTCCACGGAGTCTAAGTCCGGATACAACAAATAAAGTAAAGGGAAACCGGGATCACTATAAAAAATTTGTCTGACCCGGCCAATCCGACTGACTCGACTCAAACCGACAGCTCACGGACGATTTCGCTAGTCATTTTGGTCGGCCATGGATGAAGAATGTAGATTTTTATTTTTTTTCCGGTCGAATATCGGATGAATATAGCAAAAAATAAATGGACCCGATCCGACCGAAATATTATAAAATGAATTTTTCTGCCAAGGGTCTTCATTTTATTAGTTGGAGATATTACAATCTTATCATCTTGACAAAAAAAAAAAATATTAAACAATCTTTTAGTTTTTTTAAAAAATCTCCAATGTCATCATTACCTTCCTTTTTTTCTTTACACGTTATCCAACTTTTCACCTGCACAAATAATTATTTTAAACAACTTTTCACCTTATTTTATTCAACCTTCCATCTTCCTGGCTTTATTGACCTGTTCCATCTCCGTATCATGATTACATTTTCTTTCCATTTTCTCATATTTTCATTTTAGTTGTTGAAGACTAGTTAGAATATAACCACACTTGGCCACTGCTATTGCTTTCTGCCCCTCACCACCAACGCTTTTTGTCGCCTCACCACCAACACCGGCGCTGCTTTCTGCCACCTCACCACCGATGCTAACACTACTGTTCCCTACCTTCACCATTCGAGATCACTTCGTTGTTGCTTCCATGTCTCAGATCTCACTTTCTCCTCTCTCTATCATTACAATCTCCTCTCTCACCCTAAAGCTTTTCTTCTTTCTATTCTGTCTTCACAGTTCTCTCTCTCTCTCTCTCTCTCTCTCTCTCTCTCTCACACACACACACACACACTCAAAGTTCTTCTTCTCAAAAATTGGGTCTCTTTCTCCTTATTTATTTATTTAATTGCTTCTCATCTAAAAAAATATATGTACAAAGTTAAAATTTTGTTTTGATTTTTTGGGCTAGATTTGTAATATGATGGAGATTGGTCGGTTTTGACATTTCGACCGAAACTATTCAACCCGAACATGTTCGGTTGCGAGCATCTAGCCGGTCGAAATCGGGCTCCTCCATAGCCAACCCGAGATGGTCGGTTCAAGTGACGGATGCATGTCAAACCCAGTCCGACTCGCCCCGTGAACACCCCTAGTGACAATTGTACCCTAAAGCAAAATTACTATAATGGACATCAAACTACACCCATAATATTATATCAATTTTTTTTTCTATACACATCTTTTTAAAACAAAAAAATGCACATCTTTTCATTTAAAAAAAAAAAAAAAAAAACTAAACCCAGTTTCTCCCTAGTTGGTCATTTCTTCCGTTATTTCTCAAAAGTGAACCACTGTTTCCTTATTGAAGAAGCTATTGCATTAACCTTCGATTCAACCGAACTCAACTTGGTAATGTCACCATTTTCAACCTCAACAATTTGAAATGGAATTTTTCGAGACCTTAGACAATTCTCAATAATAACATCAGCCAAAGTAGACTTTGTTTCAGTCTCTTCAGACCCAAATTGAGACTGATTGCCCGAAACATCAATTAATTCAATCAAACCAGGCTTCGATTCAACATCCACTTTAGTCTCAGCTATTTCAAACTACTCTATGTGATTCGAATTGGTTCCCCACGATGATGGTGGCTCAGGTATTGCTAAAAAAACACACCTCACATCACCATTACTAGTTTCACACCAATTAGACCTTTCAAGCAATGTCTTAACCTTCTTTAATGGCAGTTTCAACTCCAACCCAACATTAGATTCCTTGGATTTCTCGGTGGCTTCCTTTTTTACCATTGTTGTTGATTGAAAAGGGTGTGTGTACAAGATATGAGTTAGGGTATAATTGGAATATCATGTGTGTGGAATGAGAAGAATAATCAAAAATCAAATTAATAAGTGTGTGCACCAAGAAATAATGTACATTGAGAAAAGTAAGTGTGTGAAAATAGAACTTCCCATGTAGGGGTGTTAAAAAACCAGAATTACCCCCCCAAAAGTTTCCAAAAGTCTGACCCCAGTATCTACGGGGTGTTTTCGAAAGGACGATGTTGGTGGTTGGAATTCACAAAATTTTTTTATGTTTCGGTCGGAGGTCAGACTTAACACAAAAAGATCAATATAAACCAATCCGACCGAATATATACATATATATATATGTACCGTTTAATTGTTGTGTTGTGCGTATTTACTTGTCCTAATAAATTAAATGATTTGTGGTTTTGTTGATCCACAACGCGTTATTACTTTCATATCATGATAGAAATCGGTGGTGCTACATGCATCAACTAGTGTACCAACTAGTGTTAAAGTATTATTATTGATCACATTTATTATACAAGTTACAAATATTTAAAACCATATAAATGATGTCACATTACCAATTAATACATTAGTGTGACATTAATTGATATATATAGCATTATTTAATGGCAATACTTTTGCAATTGTTCATTTATTTTCATGGAATTAGTTGGAATTGCTAATGCGTTGAACTTTTGATAAATGAGTTAACCTTCTACTTCAATATTCTTAAGATGCTCAAATTTGACTTCAATTGTGGGCATATCAATTCTAATCAGGGACGAAAACATAAATTCATTTGTGGAGACTAAGATATGAATAATTTTTTTATATGAATTGATATAACATATTATTTTTTTGAATTTAAAAAAAGGATAAATTATCAATAGATCCTAATAATTAGTCTTAATTCCCATAAAATCCTATTAAAAATAAGTTATAGTAAAATCATTGTAAAAAATAATTTTTTGTGACGATTTTTTGCATACGTTGCTAAAAATTGACAATTAGTGAATTTTTTTATTACAATTTTTATAAATTGTCGCTGAAACTTACAATTACTGACTTTTTTTTTTTTTTTTTTTTTGGTGACGAATTTTCAAACTATCATTGAAAGTTGAAAATTTGTGATAATTTTTTTAAACTATTGCTAAAACTTATAATTAGTGATATTTTTTTTTACAATTTTTAAACTGTAGTTGAAAATTAACAATTAGTAACGTTTTTAAATAGTATTTGATGAAAAATGTCATTAATGATCATAGGACCTGTTGGACAATAAGTTCACCTACTAAAACCTATAAGTAAGTTCCAAAAAAAAAAAAAAAAAAAAGACTAGAATTTAATATTAAATTATATTTAGTTAATTTAATATATGAATAAAAGTAATGTCATGTATTAAATAATTCTTTATACAAATTAAAAATCATCTATCAAAGTGGAACTCGACATTCTTTCATATCTCGAAAATCTTCAATAGTGGACTCTTTGGTAAAACTTTACGTCGAAACATGATAAAAACTAATCTACTAATTGAAATCTTACGTCCTAATTCATGATATTTTTTTTAAATTAAAAAAATTATAATTATATCAAGGATATTTACCAATAAATTTCATTTTACAAACAAGTACTCCAATTAGTCCTAAATTTTTTCTATTAATTTATTAAGTCCTATTAATGGAGAGTTTCTTTCTGTGTGGTCTTATTTTTTTATTTATTTTGGTAGTGTTTTGGTGAACATCTATACCCTTTTATTAATGTGACAAGTATGATGTGATATTCCAATGTGACATGTATTAATGTGACAAACCAACGATATGACACTGCAAAAAAAAATTAAAAACTCCTTAGTGTACATTTCCTAAATGTGACAACGTGACGAGTATGATGTGACGCTCCAAAACTTTTACTCTAAAAAAAATAAAAACTCTTTAGTTTATTTTTCCTTAATGTGATAACGTGACGGGTATGATGTAACACTTTAAAAAAAACAAAAAAAAAAACTCCTTAGTGTACTTTTCTCAAAAATGATAACGTGACGGGTATGATGTAACACTTCAAAAGAAAAAAGAAAAAAGAAAAAAAAATTTATTTATAAGTCCTATTAGGAGAACTTATTTAATGTGAAGTCCTGTGTAGTTTTTATAAAGTTTCAAGTCCTATTTAGATTGAAAGGTGTTCCACAAGATCCTATGAATTGTGATTAAATGGTATTAGTGTACTATTATACCATTATTCTATCATTCAGCCTATTAAGTTTTTTGAGACTTTTAGGAAAATGCAATGTGTATGCGTCGTCCGTGGGAGTGAATGTCGCATTGATAACGGATTCCGGTGGATTTTGAAAATGTTGTTGGTTTGGATCTAGATATGGGTGATGTTGCCATCAAGGTTAGGGGTTGTGTTGTTTACTTTTGTCGATTTGGACTCAAAGTGTTTGACGGAAGGAGGTAAGGTTTTTTGCTTGTGATATGGCTTTCACAATCTTTTATAGCCATCCAATGTTAACCCACATCTACAAAGTGGTTATGTATTATGTGTGTTACATTTGATTGTATTTGTCTTTGGATTTGTGTTGTGTCGTTGTTGTTGTAGTAACCCATAAGTCTTGTGGGAAGTTGATTGACACATTTACCCTCAAAATTAGTCGTTAATATCATAAATAATGGCAAAACCATATATAGGAAATTGAATGTTATCATATATCATATCTATGTGGATGTGAATTTGAAATTCAAAATACACGTGATATTTGGAGATTTCTACTTTGAATAGGCAAAATTTTAGGAAACAAAATAAATTAGATATGTTTTGTGTCTTCATTCTAATGTGAACTGCTAGTTCATTTGAGAACATTTCGAAACCCACAACCAAGAGGAGAAGGGGCGCAATTCGACGGCCAGGTTGGTAAACAAAAAATAAGAGATATCCTGACCAGAATCAAATTCAAGAGGCACAAGATATATCTAGAGCAACTAGACACTAGATTTTTTTTTTCTTTTTTTCTTTTTATGCTTGTATTTCAATACGGTCATTTTGCTTCTAAACATGAACGAACGAACGAACCAAGGTTCCGATATTCACAACCCACTTCACAAGCCATCATAAGAAAGTTTACAGATAAACAATCTAACTCCGAATTCAATAATATATAATGGAAACTAAGAGTTTCATTCATATAGATTCCAAGACTTTCCACGAACAAGCAACATTTTCACATACAATTAAAAAAAATCAAAAACTCATTAAGTTTGCAAAACGTAACGTGACCCATACATAAACACTGAATTCAACAATGTCACAGCACAAATTCAAAGACAAATACAACCGAACGTAACATGCACAAAACATGACAACATTGCAGATGTGGGTTAACATTATAACCTAAATGTAGTGTCATTAGAGGCTAATGAAAGTGTGTCAATGTATGGCTATATCATTTTTCATAAACCATCAACATTTTCACATTCAATTAAAAAAATCAAAAACCCAATAAGTTTGCGAAACGTAACGTGACACGTACGTGAACATTGAATACAACAACGTCACGACACAAAATTCAAAGACAAATACAACCGAACGTAACACGCACAAAACATGACATCATTGCAGATGTGGATTAACATTACAACCTAAATGTAACGTTATTGGAGGCTAATGAAAGTGTGCCAACGTATGGATGTACCATTTTTCATAAACCAGAAACATTTTCACATTCTATTAAAAGAATCAAAAACCTAGTAAGTTTGCGAAACGTAACGTGACACGTACGTAAATACTGAATACAATAATGTCACAACACAAATTCAAAGACAAATACAACCGAATGTAATACGCATAAAACATGACAACATTGCAAATGTGGGTTAACATTACAACCTAAATGTTACGTCATTGGAGGCTAATGAAAGTGTGCCAATGTATGGATGTACCATTTTTCATAAACTAGCAACATTTTCACATTCAATTAAAAAATTAAAAAACCAATAAGAGTGCGAAACGTAACGTGACACGACACGTATGTAAACACTTACTACAAGAACGACACAACACAAATCCAAAAACAAATACAATCGAACGTAACACGCACAAAACAGGACATCATTGTAGATGTGGGTTAACATTACAACCTAAATGTAACGTCATTGGAGGCTAATGAAAGTGTGCCAATGTATGGATGTACCATTTTTCATAAACCAGCAATATTTTCACATTCTAGAATAATTTTTTTTTTCCTTTATATATTCGCCATGTTGATTTGACTCTAAAAAAAGAACTCTATACATTTTCAAAGAATAAAATCGCAGCAAGTCTCAAAAGCTTTTGTGGGGACATATTTTTTTGGGCAGTCCACGTGGCCGAGATTGTTAGTCGAGATGCTACATGGGCGGACCATGGTGCTGAGATATGGTGCAGTAATACTGGAATCCGAGATATTTGGATAGAGGACTAGAGTCCTAAATGACATCAAGTTGCCTATTTGGATAGAGATGGGACTCTTGAGGAAGTTCATCTTAATCTGAATAGTGTGAGTTGTGATAGATGTTATCCTTGTAAAGGATAGAGTCTCATAAAGTGAGACTTCTAGGGGAAGTTGAACACTAATCATTATAAAAGTAAGGCACTTCCGTGGGTGTAAGATATGTGATTTCTGTTGTGAGCTCTTGATTTAAGTTGATGATATCTTTGAGAGATAAATTGACTGACTTGATCGTTGGAGTGCCCCCAGGTGAACAAGCCACCGTGGTATTTCTTGTCTTCTTATGCACAGGTACTGACTTAATCTATTATGCCGCGTGTTCTCCAGCTAAGTTCCATGTTTAGTTGTGTGGACGGAAATCAACACCTACAATTTGGCACCGTCTGTGCGAACTTAGTTAAAATAGATGGCCATCATCGTGCAAGATCAAAGTGTTGATGACGACGAGTTCATCGAAGATGGAGAATACATCAAGATTGAAGGAATGAGGACCCTTCCAAAAGGGATGAATACAAAGATAAGGGGACATGAGTGCTCCCAATGAGATGAAGACGACCTTCAAGTAGAAAAGACATTGGCCTAGGTGAAATAGATCCAAGATAGAAGAGCATGGCCTAGGTAGAGCAGATCCTAGATGGAAGAACATAGCTTAGGTGAAGCAAATTCAAGATGGAAAAACATGGCCTAGGTGAAGCAGATCCTAGAAGACAAGATCTCGGCCTAGATGATTAGGTTCGAGAAGACAAGAGCTCAGCCTAAGTGAGCAGATCTCAGATCCCAGAAGACAAGATCTCGACCTAGATGAATAGGTCCGAGAAGACAAGAGCTCATCTTACGTGAGCAGATCCTAGATCCCAGATCCTAGAAGACAAGATCTTGGCCTAGATGAGTAAGTCTAAGAAGACAAAAGCTCAACCTAAGTGAGCAGATCCCAGATCCTAGAAGACAAGATCTTGGCCTAGATGAGTAGGTCTGAGAAACCACGAGCTTAGCCTAAGTGAGTAAATCCTAGATCCTAGAAGACAAGATCTCGGCCTAGATTATTAGGTCCGAGAAGACAAGGGCTCAGCCTAAGCAAGCAGATCTTAGATCCAGAAGACAAGATCTCGGCCTAGATTAGTTGGTCCGAGAAGACAGGAGTTTGACATAGGAAAACAAGTTTGAAAAGATTAGAACATACAGGAGGCAAACAGAGTTGAGATAAAACAAAACTTACCTGAGATTAGAAGATCTTGACGGTAAGAGCTTGTCGAGGCCTTGGAATGTGGCTTGATGAAATTTGGAGCTCAACTCTAATGATGTCAATAACCTCAGTCAAAGTATTAATAAAATACTAGTATCGACTTTGTTCATTACAAAATATTGTTTATGATTGTGTGATAAGACTGAAAAAGTCTTAAGGCGATGTTCCCGTGGTGAATAAGGCGATTAACTTAGACTTGCCTTGATGGCAAAGTTGAACTAAGTATAAGGCAATGTTTCAATATGAAACAAGGTGAAACTTGCCATATTTTGGTCGGTTTGTGCGAAAAGCCAAGGTAGATAATACTCTCGATACATTGAGGTCAAGCTTCAAGTGTTTAGTTTGGGCGAGCCAAACGCAATGACCTCGGTCATGGATGTCTAAGTTAGACTTAGGCAAGAATCAGACGATGTTCCCATGGTGAACAAGGCGATTAACTTAGACTTGCCATATTGGTAGAGTTGAACTAAGTGTAAGGTGATGTTTCAATGTGAAACAAGGTGAAACTAACCATGTTTTGGCCGGTTTGTGTGAAAAGTTGAGGTAGTTAGTACTCTTAGTACATTAAAGTCAAGCCTTAAGTGTTTAGTTTGGGCGAGCCAAACGCGATGACCTCGGTCACGGATGTTTAAGTTAGACTTAGACAAGAATCAAATGATGTTCCCATAGTGAACAAGGAGATTAACTTAGACTTGCCATATTGGTAGAGTTGAACTAAGTATAAGGTGATATTTCAATGTAAAACAAGGCGAAACCAGCCAAGTTTTGGTTAGTTTGTGCGAAAACCGGAAGTAGATAGTACTTTCAGTACACTAAGGTCAAGCCTTAAGTGTTTAGTTTGGGCAAGCCCAACGTGATGACCTCAGTCATGGATGTCTAAGTCAGACTTAGACAAGATTCCGATGATGTATTCCTAATGTGAACCTAAGTTGTATTTACATTCACATTAAGGGGTAGAGAGCAAAGATAAGTAAATGAAGACTGAGTTAGTGATTTGAAAGTGATACTTTGTGAAATTTTTAAAAAATTTGGTGAGATGAAGGTATCCAAGATAACACTTATACCCGAGATGATGGTTTTATACGAGATGTTGACCTATTCCTTATATTGATCTCAGACAGAGTCTTGGCCTTCTTGATAGGCCTTGGCGTTTGCTTCTTGCTGTAACTTGGTCATTTTGCTTCATGTGCTTCTCTTTCGAGATGTTGAGTTGCTGAAGGCATGAGCATGTTGGATTGACTATAAAGAGATGGAGTGGATCGCACAGTTATGACATCAAGGATGTCAACAAGAAGGTCTTCTACGACAAGAGTTCGACAAGATATGTTGTCATTGGTTACAGCAATGGTTACTTGCAGATAAGGAGATTGGAGGACTGTCAAGGTCTAAGGCTAGGAGCTTAGGACCTCAGTGTTTTCTGTTCCTGGTTCTAGCTGCAAGATTGTCGCTATGTCGGTGTTTGCACTGCCATTGAGATGGTGGATTGATGCGTGGAGCAGCTAATGAAGTGCTTAGCTGCTAGTCTGGTTCAGCTGGTAGAGTTTGAACCTTGGGCACAAATGGACTATTCATAGCAATGAATGCTTCATGAACAACGATGATGGTTTACAGAGGCCAAGAGAGAGAGAGTCTGGAGACACAGGGAAAGACGAAATGGGAAAATGAAAAAGGTTTGGTTGGAATGGAAAGAGGTGACAGATTGTAATTGTAATGACTTGGATTCTAATTCGTCTTGGATTGATGTAACTGGGTGCCCATCACCTTAAACTTGTATGGTCGTCGGACTCTTGGCATTAATGGGTTGGCAAGTGAGCTTTAAATGTTATAATTGAGGATCCTTGGGTGATGTTTGGAACCTTGATTGAAGTCTTAACAAAGTATTTAGGCAAGATTAGATCAAAAGCCCCAAGTTTGAGTTTTCGTTTTTGACCAACCTTTACTCTTTTGCCGTTTTCTTCTTCCATACTTCGAATTTGAATGTGAGGTTAGAACCATTGGAAATTTTGTTTTCGGGGCTTCAATTTGGACACCAGAACGACCTAAAACGAAGTTTGAACGAAAGAGTTATACCTATTTGAATTTTGAGTTTCTGTGTTGGAAGCATGCTCACTCAAGTGAGCTTTCCTTCGCTCGAGTGAACTGTGCGATTTTCAGAGATTCTGGGAGTTTCTTTTCTATGCTCGAGCCAAGCTTCCTTCGCTCGAACGACTAGGTTGCTAACAGATATTATAAAGTGACTTTTTGGCCCAAAAACTTTATTTTTCTCCCTCTCTTCTCGTCCCATCCTCCAAACTTGAAACCCTAACCTTCTAAACTCTTGATTTCTCTACTTTTTACCAAAGATTCACCCCAAATCTTTAAAGAAGGTTGAAGAACAAGCATGGATCAAGACTTTTACCGATTGTTTTGTGATTTCATTGGAGTTTGAAGATGGGTCTTCATCCTTAGCTTCCAATCTTGAGGTAGGGATACTTTTACCCTAGTATTTCTTTATTTTGGAGAAATTTCATGGTATTGTTGTAACTTATGAGCTAATTTGAAGATCTTATTGGATTAAAACCATATTCACATGAATAAACCATTTTTACTTGATATTACTTGAAATTTCTTAAATCTTTTTAACAAAATATGTATATAACTGTTATTAAAACCCATATCTATGATGAAAGAGAAAACCCCCAAAGTTGGTAAAACCCTAACTTTTTAAATTGAGTAGAAAACATTAAATTGAATTGAATTTTCTTTAATTCATGGAATATTATGAATAATCAAGAGATGAAAGATGTGGATGTTGATATGGTAAAGGAATTGTGACTTGGATGCTTATTGATGGAATTAAAATGTGATAGAATTGGTGATTGTACATGAGTCCAGGTAAGAGTCGGTTTTGGAAATGTGGTGTTGTGTTGGTACCTATGCGAGGAGTTTAAAAAGGTGCCCAAATGCCTTGTCTAGGCTTATCACTGGATGAATATGGGAAAGATGTTTTTGGGTGTCCACACAGTCCTGCTGTATAATAGCCGGCAAAAGTGGAAAAACGGATGGTTTTCTTGAAGAGTCCATTTCCCGCCGTATAATAGCCAGCAAATGTGGGGATGGTTTTTGAAACTAAAGCAACTTGTGTTGGACTCTTACATGGGACTCATGATTTGTTTTCCATTGATGCGAGTGTTTAAATGTTGTGTTGTAAAGGTGTGAAATGTAATTGTCCATACTTAATGGTTATGCATTTACATAATTAGTGAAGATTACATGTGTTCATAACTCCTTATTATGTTTTGTCTCAAGGATGCCATAGATTTATTTGAATGATTAAATATTTGGTTAAATGTATTCCTAATGGACATATAGTTCACCCCTATTTTATTTTTCAGGAAATAATGTTGTACAACTACAGTGGTGACTTGAAGTAAGCGGTGTTGGGATTGACAATTGAGAATATTTTGTTGTAAAGATTTAGAGTTTTGTACTAGGACTGTTAGACTGATTTTGTTGTTGTGTCTTGTACACCCATGGGGTTCTTCTTTTGTAATTGTCGCATTGTTCGTTGAACTTGGAGTTAGGTACAAGGTTTTATGATTATGTAAACATGGAAATTGTAAATTTAAATCTTACTTCAGTGAACATAATGGCTTTTGGAGTAAATTGTTATATTGGTTGTGATGGTTTCGTGTATGGAATAACATGGCATTACAATAATGATTCAAGTTTCTTGGAAGACATGTGATAGATAGTGACGTCTAATGGGGTGGTATGGACACCCTTTTGACTGCCCTTACGACTTGGAAGTCATCACTTGTGCACCTAATGATGATGAATATGCTTGTTAAATGCTCAGAGTCCTCAGCGGAATGTCACAGCTTTGAGCCTTTCAAACCCTACACACATGTTGTCTTATTTTTGGACCAAACCTTGGATTTTTCAATCCTGCAACCTCTTGTGGCCTTCTGGCCACTACTTTTGGTTGTCTGCCACCATTAGTCACCTACCGGCCACAGGTGTGTTTTGCAAATATTTTTCTGCTAGCTGTGCCAACTGTTGGCATAGATCCATGCACCTTTCTACATGTGTATATATTGATATTTCTAAGGGAGTTGCATGGTTTTCTATATATAGGAGGCCTCCCCTTCCATTTTTAAGGTTGGATTTTTTAGAGCAAAAATTCTCTCTCTCTCTCTCTCTCTCTCTCTCTCTCTCTCTTTTTCTACAATTTTCTCTCTTTCTTGCAATTTCTTAACTTTTTGCAAGCTTTTGCTTATATACTCTTAATTAAACCTCTCCATCTTTGAGCTGAGGTACCTTTGAGCTTTGTTTGAGCTCTTGAGGGTGTACAAGTGTAGTTTTGTTGCCTAAAATTGGTTCTTCTCTTCAAGAGGTATAAAGCTTTGCTTATCTACTTGCTTTAATTACTTTTTTTTTTTTACTGTTTTGCCACTGTTTTTGGGCTGTATAAACTCAGTATTTTTGGGCTGAAACTTGTGGTTTAAGGCCAATAAGGGTTGAGGTATGATTCACCCTTCTTTACACCTTGCTTTCAAGGCCTTTACCCTTGTGTTTCACATCCCTTCACTATCTTTTTTTTGAGCTTTTAAACACTGATTTTCAGAGTTGTTTCAGTGGCTAAAATCATGGTTTGAAGTCCAAAATTGGAGGGGTTAGCCTCCCCTTCTTGTGTCTTGCTTACTAGCCTGGTATGCTCCATGTTTTAGCTTATTGCTCTTGCTATTTTTGTCTTAATTCTAGCATGTTTTAGGACTTTTTTAGCACTATTTTAGGACTATTTTTAAGTGTTCATTGCATTTGAGCCTTGTATTGCATGCTTGTAGTATAATTATCCTCATAAGTTTGGTGTTTTAGGCATTAGACACCAACTTATTTGAGTTGGTAGCATTTACTTCATGCTTTCCTTGCTTGTGATCACCTTTAATCACCTCTACAGCCTCACTCCTTTCTTGGCTTTTGCTTTGCTTTGAGAGTTGTTTCAAACCTATTGTTCTCTTAAGCATGAGATTGAGGTTGTCATGCTTAATGGTTTAATCCCTTTTAGGCGTTCATTATCAATGGCATGACATCTCTCTCATGCCTTAGGCCAACTCTTGGTTTGACACTTCTTTCCATTAGAGGACTTAAACTCACATTCGAACTTAATTGATTAAAGAATTGAAAGGTAACTAAAATGGAGTAATAAAATTGGTGATTAAAAAATGATGCAAGATAATAATTTGGTTTGGGTTCAATCGGACGTTAATTGAACCCTTGAGTCTTGAGTCATTTCATACTCATTAGTGATGTAAACGGCTCAAGATTCATTGTCAACTATATCCCTTGATCATTCATGATAGGGAGGTAGTTTTGAGAGTCTTGTTTTGTTGCATTCATTGAACTCGCACACTTGGTTCATAAGCTATCATGCAACGAAATTGCATCCGTTGATAGTTTGTGAATCAAAGTTTGCCACTCCTTTGAGCTCCTTTGAGCTACTGATGATAAGAAGGGGTGAGTTGTGCAAACAACCCTTGAGAATACCATGTTCCTGCTCTGTTTGCTCTTTGTTGTAGCAGGAAAATCTAGTCATCAGTGGCCGACATGCCGTTTTTGTGGCTAGCAGGCCACCATCAGTGGACGGCAGGCCATCACTTCTAGCCTGCCGGCCACCAGTGCAAAATCTAGCAGTGTACTTTTGAAGCAGAACAAAATTGTTCTTGAGGTGGAAAGTAGTGTAAGTGTTCTACTGTGCAATAGAGGCATCTGGCAGCAGAAACAGTGGGTTTTTCGAGTGGAAAGTCTGCGCATGCATGAGCATTCCTCGTTTCCCGAGGAAGAGTAATTAGAATAGTTAATTTAATTACTTCATGTTGTAATTAATTAGTTAGCTAATTAGAACTTTGTAATTAATTAATTAGTGTAATTAATTAGTTAGATTGTAATGTTGTAATGGCCCTGTTTGGTAGGACTTATTTCCAGCTTATTTCAGCTTTTAGCTTAATTTAAGCTATTTTGATGTGTTTGGTTTAGCTTAACAATACAGCTTATAGCTTTTTGTAAGTCAAAAATCAACTTATTCTTTGAGTAGGGGAGGAGAAGCTTAATTTATAAGTCAAAAATCAGCTTCTATTCACAGCTATAAGTTATAAGCTGTTAAGCTATAAGTTATAATCACCTTTACACAGCTCTACCAAATGGGGCCAATAACTAGCTAGAATAGTTAGCTTCATTGGGGTCTGTAATAGTTAGTTAATTAGCTTAGCTCTAATTAGTTTAGCTAGTTAGTTTATTCGGACTCTCCTTCGTAAGGGCGCAATGTTGTAATAATGTGTATGTCTTCTAACCCCACGTCTTTCTCCTTTTTATTTAACTGCTTATGTTGGTTAGTTTAAGACATCATGTTTTGTTTAGCATTCTCCATGTTTCATCCACTTGTATTGCATGCACCAAGACTCAGCGCATCATTCTAACTTGCATTGTTAGTATTAAAATTCTTTGAATACGTGCTTAGACCGCATACTATCAAATTGATTCATATGTCATATTAGTAGCCAAGCCTAGTAATTGCATATCACATGTGTTGCATTAGTCATATTGCATAGTTAGGATCATGCATTATTCTAACTTTTTCATCTTTTTGGCTTGGAGTACTAGGTGAGCCTTTACTCGCTTTAGCATATCACATGTGTGTGATTGTTGCCATGTTTAGCATGCTTGCCATGAGGCTAAGTGCTTAAATTATAAACTATTTTGAATGCCTGTGGATGAAAGCTAGCTGCTTAAATTGGAATAATTTGAGTAATGTTTATATGTGATCACTTTTTCAAGTGGTACATATTCCAAACAATTTTTCAAACAAAACATGAATCAAATGTTCCAACTTTGGCGAATTAGTCTATACTTATGTGCGTATCACATAGTAAAGTTAGTCTAATAATCGGAACAAGAGCATATAATGTAGATAAGATTCATATCATGATTAGTAGAGGCCGATCTTTGATTGGGCGAGCGGGGGTGCTCAATTCATGACTTTTCCCTCTCATACCTAAGTTCTCGAGCCGAGACAATCTTGGTGATTACGGACAAGTGGCCTTTGGCACGAGTCATGGGTTTCCTAAATTTCTCAAAAATATTTAGGTGGCGACTCTGTATCTAGTAAAACAGTCTATTTTTGGCAATTTAATTCAAAATCGATTTTTCAAAAGATTTGTCGAATTTGGACTCTTTGGTGTTTATCTGTTTCACATTGCACTTGTGAGATCAGATTCAGAACCGCGGGAGTCCAATACTGTAGGGCTTGTTCATCTTCCGAGAGAAGGCACGAAAAGTCGAGTTACAGCTTCTGGCGATTCTGCTGGGGAAAAAAGAGAACTTGACTTGAACTTCATGATATGAAATTTTATCTACTCTCATATGTTTCTTTGCATTTGCATCTGCATTGGTGCACTTAAGTCACTATGTTTGCCATTTGCTATTCCTGGACAGTTTGCCAGAGGCTTGCCTAAAAGCTTGCCAAAAGGCTGACCAGTCATAGGCTCTGCCATGATGGGAACACAACCCTTGGATCTGGACTACCGTTGTACCAATTGATCCTCCTTTCACTTCTCGGTGTTAGGTGTGAGAGGTATATTAGGTAGTCTTGCTGAGGTACCCTTTTGACCATTTAACCTAGTTGCATATAGTGAAGCCATAGAGACTGTTCCAAACTAGGACAGGATGCTTACCTGAATACAGGATTGCGTGAAACCGTTTTATTTAAATAACGAACCTTAGTTCCTGACGAAACTAGAACAAGGTAACCCTACCTCCTCATAGAGGTGTTTTAGCTCTCACTTAACTAGTATGTGTTTTATAGTGAAACTAGATAGGAATGTGCACATCAGTTGTGAGTTTGGTATCTGTTTTGGGGGTAGAATTCAGTGTTGAGTACAGTCCTACAGCTTTGATTACATCTGTGTTGGTAACATCATAAGTTGAGGTGCTGTGTGGTTTCTGATTACTACTTTCTTTTTGCTTTGTTTCTTTTTGCTAGGTAGTTTAACACCATAGCTTCAAAAAGTTCGGATATCTCCCGAGTCCGAAGGCTTTACAAAGTCGGGGATCTTGTTCGGGGACAGCCCGTGTTTACTTCACTCCCACCAGTTACAAGACGGAGAAGAGTCAGGCAGAGTTCACCGGTCCAATTTTTACAGCAGTCACCCCTCAATTCACCTGTGTCCAGTCAGGTTCAGGGAAAGTCTTCTACTTCTAGTCCAGCACGAGATCACATGCCTATTCCGATGACACAGTATCCCCTAGTCAATATGGAGGAATTGATCCATCATCTTTAGCAAACAGTCGAAACCCTACAGCAAGATGTTGCTCGTTAGGCCGAGGTTACAGCCTGTCAAGTCGAGGTAATAAACAAGCTACAACAATAGCAGCCACAGCTGGCCGCGGCATCAGTATCCCATGCACCTTCCACAGGTATCCCGACATCCGGAGCCGTTGCCCATACTGCTAATGTCCAAGAAAATCAGGGCAATCCAGCAGAGTCGATCCTAGTATAAGCCTCTAAAGCACCTGTGTATCAAATTGAAGCTTCGTTTGAATTTGAGGTTGACCCAACTGTACTCAAGGTCAATAAACTGGAGAAGCTATTCAAAATAGCACAAGCTGTTAACTCTATCCCCGACATAGAGGACGGTATACCGACTCTGCAGTGACATTGCCAGATCGGTTCAAAATGCCGCACATCGATCGATTCGACGGCTCGGGAGATCCAATGGTTCACCTTCGGCTATTTTCGGACATTTTGCGGCCGATCAGCCTAACTAGACTACAAAAGCTATCTCTCTTTGGCCGGACCATGTCGGGAATAGCGACCATATGATATGCAAAATTGGAGGATTCTATTAAGCAGAATTTGGAGGAGATAGCCAAGGCCTTTATTGCTCAGTACTCGTATAACACATAGATCAAGGTCACAACCCATGATCTCGGCTTTTCTGAATTTGTGATGAGGTCAAGAGCTAAGGGCTCAATGATGACCACAAGGCCTTCTGTGAAGGATCAGATAAGGATGATAGTCCATAATCTGCAAAATTATTCGATTTATAATTTTATTCTCAAACTCGCAATGCGCACATTGCTAGAAAGTGAAGAGACAGTTACATATATATATGGTTCTTTAATATGTAGGATCAATAAGTTTATGGATAATGAGCCGATTACATAATCAACCACATAAAATGTAATTGAAATAATTGAATAGAATTGTATCTTTTATGACATCCACGATTATTTTAGAGTTCTAGATGGTCCAGTCTACTTAAGAGTGAAGACACTCATATTCCATATGTATATACAGGCTTCTTTGATAAGTGGGAACCATAAGTGTACATATAATAAATTGATTACATAATCAATCATATAAAATATGACTGAAATAACTGAATAAAATTGTAACTTTTCCGATAGCCTCATCATCTGATATAGATGACCACGATTATTTTGTGTGACTAGTTGTGTAATTCAGGAATTGATGCGCAAGACCTCAAAAGCCCCACTGGGTAAATTGTTGGAGATTCGAAGCAATCTATATTCTTCAAAATTGATAGGATTATAGAGACGAGGATGTTGAGAATCCACCAGCTCTGGTGGTTGTTCAGTTCCTCTGTCATTTGGTCCAAACACAAAGAAAGCAGTTGAGAACCTTGTCTTTCCTTCATAGCATTGGACTTTGTGCTTCACACTTGGAAGTCTTCCAATGCTCCATATCTATATAATACACCACAATCACAGGCTTGAAAAAGGAAAAGATGATTTTCAGATAGAAATAAAAAAATAAAACAAAAAATTAAAAACAATCTTTTTATGTGTTGGGTCTTGCTACCCGTTACTCAACTCTATGCCACAACCACAATGATGTAGGTTTAGTGGCTTCAAAATGTTTGGAGTATTTGGATTAGAGATGGGAAACGGGCGGATAAGACCCGGTCAAAATGGGTTATGTATTAAATCTGTCTATTTAATAAATGAGTTTAATCAGTTGGATTGAATTGGTCAAAGAAATCTGGCCAACTCTTGTATTTATTGAACTCCTTTTTCAATAGATGGAGGAGGTCGTGGTTGGGTTGTGGAGGAGGATCTATTGGTGGTGGTGGATTAGCAGAGGAGGCATGGGCGGACTTAGGATTCATCAATGGGGTGGGTTAATACTAAGGTAAAATTATATATTATATTTTAAGTATAACTATATATATAAAAAAAAAAGTATTTAATAATATAATCTAGATTAATATCCAAATTTATTGATTAGAAACAATCTAATTAAGTTGTGCTCAACAAGTCTTTAAAGTTTCGAATTCTTCAATTACAGAATCTAGATCAATTTTCAAAAAGCATGAAAAACAATATGCTTTATCCTTTGAAGAAGAATACTCTAGCTAAGAAAATTATTTAAACCACATATGTTGAAATCGGCAATTCTGTTTTCCAAATGAGGACCTAGGATACTCAAGTTTAGGTTGATAAGGCTCCAAGTTCACATAAGTTCGTCTAACCTCATCCTGTTGATTTTACCGGATATTCACAAATTTGCAAGCGTAAACCAAGATTCCGTTCAATAACAATTGAAACAAATTCGCTTGGTTTATTTGCTTGAGGCATGGAAGGCGGTTGCACATCAGAAAATAAGGTTTCAACAACATTGGATACTGTACTACTAGACTTTTGTTTTAATTGATAGAATGAGAAAAGAGTTTTTCCTTTTTTGAGTGTGGAGGTTTCATTATTTATAACCTAAATTTTTTTTAAAAAAAATAAAAATTTAGCCCTATTTAATATTAAACTAGTATATTCACAATAATTTTAAATATTAGGGTTTTTATATACATCCTCAATAATTTTTATTTAAGCTTTCATTATTTTTATATATGTCCAAAAAAACTCCTTCAAAGTTCAAAAATTAAGAGCAATATTGAATATTGAACAAGGTAGCATCATAAAAAACTTAGAGCAATGTAATATTTGTTGCATAAAGACAAAATTGCAAAACCATTGTTAATCAAATCCATTCTCAACCAACAAAATAAAATAATTGGTTAATTACACTTACCAAAAATGTTAGGAAAGTGGAGCTGCTGCAGGCTGCTGGAGACGACGGAGAAGGCCGATGCCTATCTGATTGGAAGAGGTGAGGATTGTTTTGGAAGATTTGTTCTTTAAACAAATACAAACTTATTGGGTTGCTTATCTATTTTTTCGAGTAAGTATTGGGCTTCTATTGGGTTGCCTATCTAAAAAAAAAAAAAAAAACTATTGGCCCTTATTTGGAGTGGGGCTGGGCTGGGAAAAAAAAATTCTACAGATTTTTTAAAATTTGGGCTGGGTTGCGCCATCTATGCCCAGTCCTAAGTCCGCCCTTGAGAGGAGGTCATGGTTGGGTAGTGGTGGAGGAGGAGAAGGTAGGGGTGCAACTTGCGCGTGCTCAACTCGAGCAACTCGAACCCAGTCTGAATTTTTTTAGGGCTTGGACAAGATATTTTTAAATTCCAATACGGGTTTGGGCAAAAATTCAAAAGCTCGAATTAAATTTGGATGGGCTTGGGTAAAGACATCAAACAACCCGAGCAACCCGAAACCCGAATCCTGAATTATACATATATAAATATATAAAAATATTAAATATATATATAAATTATTAGTCATTACATGATATTAAAGTAATTTAAATTATTAAATCATATTAAATATATATTATATATACAAATAACATAAAATCTTACTTTTTATTTTTACTCATAAATTGTAAAAACTACTATAGCGGCATCTCTCTTATATTATATAAATTATTTGTTTTGATGGTATTAATGATTTTCTATATACAAAAAAAATGTAAATAGAGTCAAATTTTAATAATTTAATAATATAGCTGTAAAAATATATATATATATATATATACAATTCGGGCAACTCGGGCAATTCGGGTTTAACTCGGGTCGGGTATGGGCAGGCAATCTCGGGTTACAATTCGGACTTGGACGGACCTGGGCAGATCTCAGCACAACTTGGGCCGGGCTTGGACAACCTCCCAACCCAACTGAACCCGCCCGAGTTGCACCCGTAGGAGGAGGAGGTGGTAGATTCCTTGTTTTGTTTGCCTTTTGTTGTTGTTGTTGTTGTTTTTTAATTAAAAACAAACTTAGCGGGTATTCATTTTCAACCCATTTAAATCCAATTTTAAAAGAATATGTAAGATACGACTTATTTACAAACCGTTTTAAATTTAGATAAGTACATGGACTATTGATATAATTTTATCCCCTTTTTTTCCAATTAGTTTGAGAATTCAAAATTTGTCCTAAAATTTCGGGGTGTGGTGAAAATGAAATGGGCATATTGTAGGGTCCATGTGTAGATTAATCTGGATCATATATTGATATTTTTGAATATTTTTTTATGAAAAACTTCCAAGTTTATAATACTACTGTTTTCTTTTCTCTTCATAATTTCATTTACAATTTTAAGATCCAAACACGATCTACAAGAAAGGTTTCACATACCGTAGCCATATCTCCAAGGTTGACAAGTAGGGAGTCAGGCATGGGATCAACATGTACACATTCACCAGTCTTTCCGTGCACAATTTCAAGTCCACCAACAATTTCATCATCCTGTAAAATAGTAAGAAATCCAGGATCTGTGTATAGATAGAGAGCACATGATCCTACAAATTCAGGGTTGAAATGGTATTTGTTCAACCTCATTTGGAACTCCACTCCTTGAACAAATCCCCTTTCAGCCCCATCCCTTCCCCCAACTTCCTCCCCATGTCCAATGCTTGCTCATTCATTGCTTCAAAGTACTTCACTACTGTTTCCCTGTCACAAAAAAATATTGGTAAAACCTTTTATTTTTATATTTGTTTAATTTTTGGTAGGTTACTGATGTATTTTTGCAGTCATAGGCAGCCCTACTTTCCCAACTGGATCTATAATGTGGATTAGACGAGAGCTAAGTTGGATGTTCACCCGCCCAATAATAAGAGATTATGTATTTACATGATCCGGAAAAAAATAAAATGATAATGGGCAAATCATGAAAGAAATATTATTGAACGAAGACATGATCACATGATATTTTTCTGGACTCATGATTTTTGTCTTCCAAGGGTGGTTTTATGGGAATTGGGGTGGCTGCTGTGCGGGGGTGCACAGCAGCCGCTGCTGTGCAGTTAATTGGGCCCTTTTCGGGGCCATTTTGATAATCCGAACGGTTCACATTTTAGAATACATCAAGTAGAACATATCTGTAAAAAATCAAGTTAATCGGATATCGTTTACCCATTCATCCATTCACATTTGTATTTATTTTAATACTTTAAATTACAATTGTTATTTATTTTTATAGATACAAATGTGAGTGGATGAATGGGTAAACGATATCCGATTAGCTTGATTTTTTACAGGTATGTTATAATTGATGTATTTTAAAATGTGAATGGTTCGGATTATCAAGCTGGGTCCCGACAAGGGCCCAATTGGCTGCACAATAGTGGCTGCTGTGCACCCCCGAACAGCAGCCACCCCAATTCCGGTTTTATGTAATCCCACTTTAATTAGAAGAATAATAATATATGTACTAATTAATGTACTAACTAATATATTAACAGATGATGTGACATAATTTTAGACGTTTTAGGTATTTATAATTGCATAATAGGTGGAGTCAGTAATATAACACTAGTTGGTACACTAGTGTATACATTAATTGGTGCATGTAGCACTGTCGTAATTGAATTAGAAAGGGTGATCTCATATAGATGAATAATGTTAGATGTACCAATTAATATACTAACTAATATACTAACAGATGATGTGATATAATTTTAAAAGTTTTGAGTATTTATAATTTATATAGTAGGTGGGGTCCGTCATAATAACATCACACTAATTGGTATACTAATATATACATTAATTAATACATGTAGTACCACTGCATATAGATCGGATACTCGACCGTCTTAGAAAAAGAAGAGTTACCATAAATGAGAGACTAATTATTGTATTGTGAAATCTGTGTATAAAACCCAATTACATTAATGTTTCTTGATAAAATTTTAAATAAATTTTCTAAGTTCCTAATATTACTACATATAGGTAGACACAGTATACAACTAAAAGAAAAAGATTCCCCCTCATTCAACGAGTGTGACTAGAGTGTTAAGTTCAAGGAGTTTTGGACTTATTAATTTCACATCTATTTTAATGATTTGACCCGTCTATCTTACCCGAGCAGATTATTGAAGCAAAAACAGAGAGAGAGAGAGAACCTGAGGTGAGGAGAGACAGCCATAAGATCCAAAAAATTATCAAGAGCACCAGGGACACAGGAGTCATAACAAGCCAACAAGCTCTCATAAACTGGACTGACTTTGTTAACTGATACATACCCATGGCTTTCCACTGGATGATAACACTGCCGTTTGATCTCTCCACCGGGAGCTCCATCAGAGACTGCGTTGCCGCCTTCATCTCTGCCATCAACTCTGGTGGGACGCCGTGGTTGATGATCCTGAAACATCCCCATTCCCTGCATGCTTCTACTATTTTCTCTGATTGTCCTACAGAATCTTCTTTCATATCAATTACTGGGATATAAATACTACCCATATTTGAGTCTACCGTTAGTTCTCTCTCTCTCTCTCTCTCTCTCTCTCTCTCTCTCGGCTGTGGAATGCAGAAAATGTTGAGTCTCTTTAGATGGTTTGACTATTTATTACAATAATTTATTTAGACAATGTAACCACGCAGGAGACACATGTGAAGGCATAATGGCCCTGTTTGAATAAAAAAAAATGATAATTGAATCAAAAAATAAAAATAAAAATAATGGCCCTGTTTGGGAAATGATTTTTCTGGTTTTTTAGAATAAAATAGCATTAAAAGATAAATATGTTAAAATAATGAATAATGCTAGGGCAAATATCACTTTATTCCTGTGGTTTGGGCTGGGTGCAGATGATCTTCTGACATTTGGAAATCATCACGCAACCCCCATGTAGTTTGTGGACTAAAACGCACCATCCACTTTTCTATCCAAGTTAACTGACTGTGTAGTTCAAACGCCCATAAAGAGAATAAGCTACATTTTAAGACTAAAATATCCCTTAAACATCTTTAAATTTACAAAGGTATGCTATGCTTCTTCCTCCTTTTCTCTCTACTATTTCCCTTCTATTCACATGGCTATACCATTCTTTAGTAAAGCCTTGTCTTCTTCCTTACCATGACCAGCCACCATTTTTCCTTCCCTCACATATCATCGCCGTTGCTTCCTCTACCATCCTTGACTGTCAGCGTTGTCTCATCTCCAATCCCTAACTATCACCGAGCCTTCTCTCCCATCTCCAACCATTGTCGTCACCCCATCTTCCATTCCCGTTTTAGTCCACAAACCACAAGGAGGTTATGTGGTGATTTCTGAATGTCACGGGATAATCCGCACCTGGCCCAAACTACAGGGGGTAAAGTGAAGTTTGCCTATAATGCTATATGTATGAATTAATGTACTAACTAATATACTAACAGATAATGTTGCATAATTTTATAAGTTTTGGGTATTTGAAATTTGTATAATAGGTGGGGTTAGTAACAATGGCATAATAGTAGTTGGTACAATAGTATGTACATTAATTGGTACATGTAGTACCACTATAAAATAATTAATACGATGAAATGTCACATCAAATTCATAATTATTTTATTTTTCTTTATTGAACTTTCGGCAATAACAACTAATGGACTGGACCCATTTAATTGTTTTTGGATTTATAGCGAATCCGGATCCTCCGTTGCCCTTTCCTGCGGCGGATTCCTGTCGCCCTCCAAAACGACGTCGTTTTGGAGGGTTTTTTTTTTTTTTTCCTTCTTTCAATGGTAGACCCTCCAGAGGCATTTCGGTTCTCAAACTCAAACCCTCCTCAGTTGTTGGGTTCATCAAAACCGGAGTCTGATGGTGTAGATCTGGATTTAGTTGATAGGCCACAGATGGAATGGGATTGAACCCATGTCGAGCTCAGATTCACAAGACTCATTATTATACCCTCTCGAATTTATACAGAAATTGGATTTTGCTAGAGAGAGAGTGATACAGAAGGTTTGAAGTGAAAGGTTTTTTAGAGCATTTCTCAAATTGCTATAACCTCCACTATGAGGAACAAATTGTTTTCAAATATTGATGAGTGAGTGTCAACAAAATACTCCTCTCTCTAGAATTTCAAGCATTGAAGATGAACCCAGAATTGCTTTTCCTCTTGGGATTGCAAAGAAGAAGAAAACCATGGTTTTTTTTCTTATTTATTGTTTTTCATGGTTTTTCTTCAATTATTTTCTGTTAGTGCCTCTGTATGTTTATTTTCTTCTTTCTCTCTCTCTCTCTCCTCGCTCTATGTTCATCCAGAAAGAGATGAATGTGAAAATAGAGGGGAAACTCAGATTTTGAAGAGGGAGGGGGGAGGAAAAAAAAATAAAAAAAAATATATATATATAAATGAAATTGTTTTCAACTATTGATATGAGTTTGAAATTTTATATGAATCTGATCTTTGAAATTTGAAATTGTTTTCCTTTCAAATCCACTTCGAAAACTTCAATATTCAGGTTTTCAAACCCACTTTGTTTTCAAAAATATGTATATATCCCAAAAAAAAAAGAAAAAAAAAGAAAAGAAACTTCATTAATAGCAGACAACATGATATCCATCGGAGAAGGAGATGGCCTCTTCTAGATTCCTCATCTCATGCTCATGTCACAAAAAAGTTGTCATATTCCCTTCAAATGCTTCTTGACTTGATGCCTTCTCTTTCTCTCTCTGTTTTTTTTTTCTTTTTTTTTTGGGTTTGTTGTTGATTATAACTTCCCAATCAATTTACAGTGTCCCAGAAATTTTTTTTTTCTGGATGATGGTGTCCCAGAAAAAATTTTCCTGTTGTTGATTGGGAAGGGGGAAAAAATGTTTTCTGGATGATGATTATAACCCAAAATTTTTTCTGGGTTTGTTGATGATGATGTAAACCCAAGATGGTCGGAAAATTGCCAAAAGTTGAGGGGAGGAAGGTGAGAGGAGGAAAGGAAAGGAACGAAGGGTAGGGAAGAGGCATTTATGGACAATCAGTGTAGGGAAAGGGGAGGGAAGGGTTATCAGTGAAACAAAAAAAAAGAAGGGTTATCAGTGAGAGAGAAAGAAGAAGAAGAAAAAAAAAATAATAAAAAAAACCCTCCAAAACGACGTCGTTTTGGAGGGCAACATGGATTCACCGCAGGAAAGGGCGACGGAGGATCCAGATTCATTTATAGCATTAGTAATAACCGATGCTTAGGATCAGTATATCGTTTTCATTAATTAATTTTCTTTCTTTCTTCTTTCTTTCTTTCTTTCTTTCTTTCTTTCTTTTTTGCAGTTGTTATGCCAATTCTGTATTACAGTGCTTGACCTGCACAAGACCTCTAACAATCTATTTTCTCCAAAGATCACATTCTAGAGCCTGTACTTGACTCTTTTCACATTTCCTTCCTGTTAGCGGTGATTATAGCAAATAATTTTTGTTTGGTTTCATTATAACGTCCTTGGTTTATGACATGAATGCTAGGTTGCGTGAAAGATTGGTGCCTTATGTGTGAACTCAAGCAACACATAATGATGTTAAGAGAATGTGGGGGCCCTTTGTCTCTCGGCAGAATTCTCTCACATATTCGAAGTATTAATCGCCATATTGGCGATGGAAGCCAGGAAGATGCACATGAATTTTTAAGGTCCGTATTGGGGATGAATTCTCTCTATTTACTAATTTCATTCTCCTCCTATATGATTTCTTCAATATGCTTGAAAAATATGAATTTGGACTTTTGAACTGTTAGGGCATGATGAAAATTATGCATATATATATAGATATCAGCAATACTAGGTATCATGAAAAACTTTTTATGAAAATAATCATGAAAGCCTTGTGACCCTTGGATTACATTTAGAATAAAGCACCACACACTAATCAAGATAATCCAAGAATCATAAATCTTTTATGATCATTTTCATGAAAAAAATTTCATGATCCCTAACTTTTCTCTATATATATATTGGGGTATTTAATTTCTTAAATACCCTATGATATACTTTCTTTATGCAGGCTTCTAGTTACCTCAATGCAATCTATATGTTTGGGTGGAGAGAATGTGGTTGACCCCAGATTGCATGAAACAACCTTTATACAACATACTTTTGGGGGCCGTCTTAAATCAAAGGTGTTCATTGCTTGTGTGAACTTTATGATATATGACATATCAACTTGTCTTTTATTTTTTAATTTTTTTGTGTGTGAGATATCCTTGTTATGTTGCTGTCATTCTTTTAATGTCTGCAATGATTTTTACTGTCAACCACATTGTAAGCAGGTCAAATGTTTGACATGTCACCATGAATCAGAACGTTATGAAAACATTATGGATCTTACACTGGAAATATTTGGTTGGGTTGAGTCATTGGAAGATGCACTTACTCAGTTTACAGCCCCAGAAGATTTGGATGGTGAAAACATGTATCGTTGCAGGAGGTTTGTTGACTTTAAATTTGTACTCAATGTTCATAAGAGTATGTAGATTCTGTGGTTTAAGCTCAATTAATTAACTCTTAAATTCTTAATCTGTTTTATTATAAAGGTGTGCTGCATATGCTCGAGCACAGAAACAGTTGAGCATATATGAGGCACCAAATATTTTGACAATCGTCCTGAAGAGATTTCAGGTTCTATCATCTTTTATAGGAGCGTACAGTCATCTTTATTTGTAGTCCTTTTCATTAAGACATTAAAGCTTTGTCTTAGAATATAATTATTTTGGTGTATCTTCAAACAAGTAGGCCTTACACTTTTTGCATAAGGATCGTCTAGAGTGAAAACCTACATTGATCTCCTACAGTAATGCATGGATGGCTGAAACGTGTCCCACTCAGCTTCCAATGGCTCGTTTTGGTGAGTAATTTAAAAAAAAAAAAAAATTCTAGATTTCACAGACACAACACAGAGAGAGAGAGAGAGAGAGAGAGAGAGAGAGAGAGAGAGAGAATATAAACCACATACTTGTAATAACTAGTAGTTGGGCACGTGCGTTGCACGTAGCATGTGATTTTTCATTAACTGTTAGTACTGTAATTATACATGTCTCTTAAATTGGTATGTGATATGTATATAAGGTATGGAGACTTGTATAGGTAAATTGATTTATATCTAAAATATAATTAAGTAATAAATGAATGCAAACTCAGTTAAAGAATTTAAATGATAAATGACAAATTTTATAAATATAAACATTAATTTATACATAGATTGTTGATATCACAATCTTATCTTAAATATTAGGGTAAATTACACTGACACCCTTGAAGTTTTTATTTAATACAGATTCCCCCTCACGTTTGAAAAATTACCCTTATCTGAAATGACATATTTGCCCCTTAGCCTTTATACATATAAAACAATAAAATAATACTGATATTTTATTCATATCATTTCAAGAGAAATAACATTCATCTTCTTTAGTTTAATTCACACAAAAAATTGAATTTTTTATTTCTTATTTTTTATATTTAAATTTTTACTGAAATTTTTTAATATTTTAAGCAATTTTTATTTTTATTTTTTAGACATACCTAATCTAGATATACTTAAGAAGCATTATATTTTGTGATTTTTTTAAATTCACCAAATACAAAGAAATAAAAAAATACAAAAATTCAGTAGTATTGTAATAAATGTGAGTGACAGTGTTTGGTAATACTGTAATAAATGTTGGTGAATAGACGAGAAATAAAAATGATGGTGAAAATAAAATAAAAAATTCTATTCATATATAAAAATTTATACAAAAAATATCATAAAAATATTGTGATAGTGATGTTAGTGTAAATATAAATCTTGTTTATCAATGTTTTATTTTAAAGTAAAAGGTCACCATTAAATTATATTATTGTGTTTGAAAATTTTATATAAAATTTATATTTGTATATCATTCAATAAGAATATGTTTAGGTAAAATTTAATGATGAAAAATTGTAAAATATAGTCATGATAATAGGAAGAAGAAATTGTAGAAAAAAAGGCAAACTGGTGATATAGAAAAGTTTTAGGTATGACATTAGCAATCTAGTGGGTAATTTATAATGAGATTACAAACCTCAGGTAGGGAAATCTAATTTTTCAAACGTGAGGGGAGATCTGTATTAAACAGAAACTTCAGGGGGTGTCAGTGTAATTTATCTTAAATAATAAATAATAAACAGGTTTTTTAAATATATAGTATTACACAAATATTTTTCTATCAATTTCCCATTTCAATTTTTCGTAATCCGTACATGTAATACAATTAAAGGTATGAAATTAATTGCACAATTACACAATTTTGTTTGATAGTTCATTTCATAATACAAATTTATTGAACCTACTATTGCATATTATTTGCATACTATTGATGTAAGAATGTATTAATATCAACATTTAATATATTTTTATACATCAAGAGTTATTGAGTCTCTTTTTGTGTGCCACGAATATCTTCCATGATGAAAAATAAAACATTAGTTATTAATGTATTTTTATTTATGTAGAAAATGTGGAATAGTTTTTTAAGAAAATGGAATGATATCGTAATTTAATATTTCAATCGATATAAGAATTTCATAATTGTTTTCACGATATTTATAGATCCATGCTTATAGGTATTTGTAGGGTCATTTTCATAAAATTGTCAAGTTACATAATTTATTATGGCATCTGTAAGTAATAAGCATATAACAAAAATTGATCGAAACTTTGTATTTGATATACTTACTTTCTGCATCATTAAATTGTTGCGATAATATTTAGGCATCATTTGATTTTTTCTTGTAATTTGACTAAATTGTGTGCATGAGATACATTATTTTTCTTGAACTTCACAACAGATAGGACAATTCCTGTTTCAGCTCGTCCAACTTTGCTTGAAGAGCATATTGCAATAGATCTTCTGTAGTTTTTGTTTCACCATCTTCTTGTTTTTCTTTTTACTCCCCAGTATAATTCATTGTAGTAAAAATATTTTAATGAGTAAGAGTTTGAAGTGATATCATATTGTTATGAATTTCAAAAATTTATTTTTTCTCAATAATGTGGTTTTTTCTGTGAGGAAAAACAGTACAATTATTGTCGTGATGGATGTGTTTTGCAAAGTCTTTGTTTGTTATTGAAAGTGTTTGTTGTGAACACTTGTTTGTATGACATGTATGTATATATGTCTTGAATATAAGTTGATAAGATAACAATATACAATTTCGCGATTTTTTTCTAACAAATATAATTATATTACTAGAGCGATACATGTTAGAAAATTAAAGTATCTGATGTTAATATAACATTACAGATTGACAATGTATGAATACAACAATATATATAAATTTACATTTATATTATATATATATGTTTATATATGTAGACATTGACATATATAAAATATCACAAAAGTAATATGTAAAATCTTTTGTAACAATATAATACATATAACAATGAAAAGTTAATTATTTATAATTAAGTAGTTCGTCATAATGTAGATGTTTAGTGTTACATTTTTGTGTGTATGCACCATTTTTTAATTAGATTATTAAATTCACATAAAAATTGAAAGGAATTTTTGAATAATTTGTGTAAAATTAGAGATTAGTGAATATAGATTTAAAAAAAGAGAAGTTTATAGTGTTTGGTTGGGTTTGTTTTTTCAAACTTTCGTTTTGAATTTTTTGATTTTCATATTTTTTGTCTTTGACACTTCTTTTTTTAAAAAAACATTTTTAATAACCCTTTTATTTTATTTTTAGATTCAACAGCCTCTATAGTTTGAGAAGTGAACAAGGTTCTTAGACATTCTACAACTTCAGGGCTTGTAAGAACTACTTTTTAATAGCACAAAAGCTTGGAGGTTCATATTCAAACCTTTTAGCCTTACAAAAGTTACAAGGTGTCATTTTACGTAATTCATGCAATTCATATGTCAGAGAGCAAACAATTTGCAATGATGTTTCATTTGTTTTTCATATATATAAAAACAAACTACATGTATTAGAATCAATTCTACCAAAATAATAATTAATTTTGCATGTATATCATTCGTTGGAGTTGTCCCGTCATGCCTTTCCAAAGAGTAAGTTGTGTTGTTAAACGTGTTTGGGCCTGTAACGCCCTCAAAATAAACCGAGTAATCATATATTCTTAACATGCTCAGACATAGGAGAATAAGGTATAAGTACATTTCATCAGAGTATTTCTTACAAATATATTACATGTTAACAACAAAAGCAAATGCCCTATGGGCTTACAGCTTTCCAAGTCAACACTTGGCTACAAAAAGAAGAGTTCTAACTCTATACAAAATAAACCATTAGCTTGATTTACATGTAACACAAATAAAGTAATCACAAAAGATGACCCAACCACTAATCCTCTCAAGCTACGTCCTTGGAGGTGGCATGCTACGTGTACCTGAAAATGATGTTCCATATAGGGTGAGCCAACGCCTAGTAGAGATATGCTAAACATTATATGGGCAATAACTAAAACATTAGCATTTGATAAATGTTTAATTCACATAAATCAATTCATATTTCATTTCAAATACATGACCAATGTGTCCATGTTTTTATTCCATCTCTTAACCAATTTCTCAATTCACAACCCTGGCTCAGAACCTGGCCATATACTTTAAGTGAGATTACATCCCATATCAACAACGTTTCTATCTCAATTGAAATAACAACCCAAATTAATCATTTCATGCTTCATAATAGATACACATTTTAGTACTGTATCCATCTCAGACAAAACACTTCCATATTCCATATATGATACACATTTTAGTGCTGTATCAATGTCAAACAAAACACTTCCATATTCCACATATGATACACATTTTAGTGCTGTATCAATGTCAGACAATATCCGGTTTAGAGGTCCATCCCTTTCCCTAAACCGTGGAGTACATCCCTTATCTCCTTCCACACAACACAATGTATATAAACACATATCATATACATAATCAAATCAATACATAAAATTCATGTATTATACCAACCGCCATATTCAATGGCATACTCAATTGATTAGTTTTAGTTTGCCTAATCATCATGCATTGTTTACAACATTCAAGACTATCCTCCACCGATAGCTCAAAGCAATTATTTCTAAACAGATAATAATTACGTTCAACAGATAAATATCAACAATTTCAAAAGTGAGCGATTAATAAATCCAACTTCACTATTCCATCTCATAATGAGCCAATTTCAATATATTCAACTCAATTTTGTATTCTCATAATTTTCCCAAATTAATTATACCAATTAATTTATGCATAAATTAGGGCTTTCTCTGTCGTCTCTCAATATTAACCCAAGGTTCAAATATCAACAACTCTTCAACAATACCATCATTTTGAGACCCAAATACATATTCAAGAGTCAAAATAACAAAACCCCCTTGATTCATTTTGAAACCCTAAGTCCCAAAATTTTCCAACTCAAACCATCTATACAAATAGCTCAATATTTATGTTAAAACACATAAGAATGAGTAGGAATCCCTACCTCAAATCCGGAGCCCAAAGGAAGAAGAGGAAGAAATTCAAGATGCTCCAAAGTCCAAGATTTTCGGATCAAAGTGTAGCCCTCAACAATCCCCACAACTTTTACAAAGGCCCAAGGTGAAGAAATAACTCCTACTAGATCAATCTCTAGAGAGAAGGTAAGGTTTTAGAGAGAGGTGGTCTCCAATGGTGTTTTTCGAAAAGTAGGAGAGAGAAAGGAAATCAAAAAGTGATCCAAAAAGTCGAATTCCGAAGTGATATACCAGTCGCCCCGCTCGAGCATGGAAACCCCCGCTCGAGCGTCAGACACAGACTCATGCTCGAGCGTCAAAAGCGCCGCTCGAGCGTATATTGCACACTTCCAGAAGTTCTGCAGACATGGTCCCCGCTTGAGCGTCAAACTCCCCGCTCGAGCGGAAGAACAAAAACAAAGGGTCACGCTCGAGCGTCAAAACTCCCGCTCGAGCGTCTGAAGGCCTGCAGACAAAAGTACTGGGAGGTAGAAAATTACGCTCGAGCGTCAAAAATCCAGCTTGAGCGGAGAACCAACAACGAAGGGCCCGCTCGAGCGTCAAAAGCCTCGCTCGAGCATGAAGGCCAAAATTTGGGCATCAACTGTAGGTTTCAAAACACAACCAACCTGTTTCAAACCTGCCCAACACAACCCAAGACTCAAATACAAAGAGTAAGGGAAGGAAATGAGAATGAGACAACAACACAACGACGGAACCAAGTCCAGAACACAATAAACAAAGGAAAGGAAAACCGGGATCGCTATAACCTTCCCCCCTTAAAGAATTTCGTCCCCGAAATTAAGTACAATTTTTCAAAAAAAAGTTTTTCTCAATTCTTAACAACATTATAATTCATTTCCCAACAACTTGACCCATTACCGGTCATTCCATCTCTATTCAAGAGGCAATTCACAATATATAATTCAATATGCACTATTAACATGCTTTCCCTTGAAATTCACCAATTTCAACACATTCTCATCAATTCTATAACATTTGCAACATTATTAACATGCTTGCATTTCCACAATATATTTAACATACACAATGTTAAAATAACCTCCATTTTAAGGCAAGTTCCAACATACATTTCCATAGGCCAAAACATTTACAATGTTTTACAACTTAAGACATATTTTATGCTCTTAAAGTTCAATGATACAACAAAATATACAACATATGCTCAAACATCCACAAATAGATCCGGATATTTCTCTCGGACCTCCAACTCACGTTCCCAAGTGGCTTCTTCCACTCCGTGATGTTTCCACAAAACTTTCACCAAGGGAATGGTCTTGCCTCGCAAGACTTGCTCCCGCCTATCCAAGACCCGAACCGGTCTCTCCACATATGAGGCATCCTCATCTACCTCTAAGTCGGTCCAATCTAATACATGTGATGGATCCGGCTCATATTTCCGAAGCATACTAACATGAAACATGTCATGCACTCCGGACAACTGCGGCGGTAAAGCTAAACGGTAAGCAACTTCGCCAATCCTCTCAAGGATCTCAAAAGGGCCGATAAACCGAGGGGATAACTTCCCACTCTTCCCAAACCTCATCAAACCCTGTCTAGGTGATATTTTCAGAAAAACATGATCACCCATCTCAAAGACCAAAGGCCTCCTCCTACGATCGGCATAACTCTTTTGACGACTCTGGGCTGTAACAAGCCTCCTACGGATAAGCTCAACTTTCTCCGTCGTTTCCCTCACCAATTCTAGGCCCAATAAAGGTGCATCACCCACCTCGGCCCAATAAACAAGAGACCTACACGGTCGGCCATACAAGGCCTCAAACGGTGCCATACCAATACTACACTGAAAACTGTTGTTGTAGGCAAACTCCACCAAAGGCAAGTGCCTCTTCCACGTCCCACTAAAGTCAAGGACACAACCTCGAAGCATATCCTCAAGGATCTGAATAGTACGCTCAGACTGCCCGTCAGTCAGAGGATGATAAGCCGTGCTAAAGGTCAACTTAGTGCCCAAGGCACTTTGCAAACTCTGCCACAACCTGGTAGTAAAACGAGGATCTCTATTTGAGATGATCGTCACTGGGACCCCGTACAACCTCACTATGTCTCCAATATATAAATCGGCTAGGTGATCTACTGAATCTCTCACGCGCATAGGGATAAAGTGCGCCGACTTAGTCAACCGGTCTACAACTACCCAAATAGCATCACTACCCTGCTGAGTCCTCGGAAGACCTACAACGAAATCCATAGTGACATGCTCCCACTTCCACTCGGCAATAGGCAAGGGTTGTAACAAACCCGCTAGCCTCTGATGCTCGGCCTTCAGTTGTTGACAAGTAAGGCACTTCAATACGAAAACTGCCACATCTCTCTTCATACCACGCCACCAAAACTGGCGACCCAAATCATGATATATCTTGGTGCCTCCCGGATGCACCCGCAAGGCGTGAATGGTGAAACTCTCGGAGTACCTCCTCTCGGAAAGACTCCGGTACAAACAAGCGGTCTCGGTATCTTACACTCAGGTCGGGATACACAGACAAACCCTTCTCAGCCATTCCACTAGAGATCTTCTCTCGAAGGGACTCTACCTCAAGATCACCTCTCTGTGCCTCTAACACTTGATTCACAAGTGTAGGCTGCACAACAACAGAAAACAAGGCCGCAGCCTTAACGGATTCGCCTAGAAGCAAATCAAACTCCCTAAGTGCACCCAACATCTCCCACTCCCGGATGGCTATACAAGCTACATCACTAATGGATTTCCTACTAAGGGCATCGGCCATAACATTAGCCTTTCTCGGGTGATAGTGCAACTCGAAATCGTAATCCTCAATAAATTCCATCAACCATCTCTGCCTCAAGTTCAAGTCCCTCTGTGTAAACAGATACTTCAGACTCTTGTGATCCGAGAATACCTCGAACCTCTCACCATAAAGGTAGTGCCTCCAAATCTTTAGGGCAAAGATTACGGCTGCTAGTTCTAGGTCATGTGTAGGATAATTCTTCTCGTGAGTTTTCAACTGTCGTGAGCCATAGGCTATCACTTTCCCCTCTTGCATCAATACACAACCCAAACTCTCTCGTGAGGCATCACAGTAAACAGCATAACCCAACTCTCTCTCCGGAATAATCAAGACCGGAGCGGTGGTCAATCTAACTTTCAGCTCTTGAAACGACTTTTCACAAGTCTCACTCCATACAAATTTGACCCCTTTCCGCGTCAACCTAGTCAATGGTGAAGCTAGCCTGGAGAAATCTTTCACAAATCGGCGGTAATACCCAGCTAATCCCAGAAAATTGCGGATCTCGAAAACACTTTTAGGCTGTGCCCAATCCTGCACTGCCTCTATCTTGGATGTATCAACAGACACCCCTTCCTCGGAGACCATATGGCCTAAGAACTTGACTTCTCCTAGCCAGAACTCACACTTTCCAAACTTGGCATATAGCCTATGGGCCCTAAGCAACTCCAGCACCACTCTTAAGTGTTCCTCGTGTTCCTCCTCAGAAGGTGAATAAATCAGAATGTCGTCCACGAAAACGACCACAAGGCGATCTAAGAATTCCCGGAAGATCCGGTTCATCAAGTCCATAAAGATTGCCGGTGCATTGGTGAGCCCAAAAGGCATCACCAGGAACTCATAGTGGCCATACCGCATATGGAATGCCGTCTTAGGAATATCCTCCTCCCTGACCCTCAACTGGTAGTAACTCGATCTCAAGTCTATCTTAGAGAAATAACGGGAACCCTTCAACTGGTCAAACAGATCATCTATACGGGGCATAAGGTACTTATTCTTAACCGTAGCCCGATTCAATTCCCAGTAATCAATGCAAAGTCTCAAGACACCATCTTTCTTTTTAGCAAAGAGGGCTGGTGCTCCCCACAGCGAAACACTAGGGCGAATAAAGCCCTTATCTAGTAACTCCTGGAGCTGAATCTTCAACTCGCTCAACTCAGCTGGGGCAAAACGATAAGGTGCCATAGAAATCGGCGCCGTACCGGGCACTAGGTCAACGGAGAACTCAATCTCTCGGCGAGGTGGCAAACTGACAAGATCCTCGGGAAAGACGTCCGAGTACTCACAAACTACTCTCGGTAATACAGTCTGGGTCTCATCACACTCACTACTCAAAAGGCTAGCAAGAAGACCACTAAGCTCACTCCGCCCTCGCGGATCATATACTGGTGACAACACACTACCAACCCGGTCCCCCAAGAAATGGAAACAATCCCCGCTCAAGGTACATACTGTGACCTTCTGGCGGTAACAATCGATAACAGCCCGATATGACGATAATCAGTCCATACCCAAAATAACATCAAATCCCGACATGGGCATAACTACAAAAGGAAACGGAAGCCGACGATCTGCTACCTCTATATCACACCCTCTACACCCTTGTTTCAAAATCAACTCACCCCCAACAGGTGATACCACACATATGGGAGATGCTAACTATGCCAACTCCAAACCCAAAACAGATGCGAATGCAGCAGATACAAAGGAATGAGATGCACCCGTATCAATCAACACACTAGCAACCGAGTTGCAAAAAAGAAAGGTACTTCTCACAACAGATGGAGCCGGTACTAGGTCCTGCGCGGTAACAGCATACACGCGCCCTGTAGGCCCCTGATCAACCTGCTCACCTCTAGGAGCAAAAGGCTGCTGCATAGACTGGGACGATGAAGGCCCCTGATTGGCCCTCGAGGCCTGCACTAACTGAGCTGGCTGAAAACTCTGTCTCTGCCCAGATGCACCAGATGTGCCACTCAACTGCGGGCAAAACCTCTTCAGGTGCCCCGCCTGACCACACTGATAATAAGCCAGTGGCTAACCCCTGCCCTGACTCTGGCTCTACGGTCTAGCTGAAGATGAAGCAGCTCTCTGACCTCCTCCCCTCTGTGGGCAAGCTGGAGACTTGTGACCCAGCTGTCCACATTTAAAACAAGTCACGTCTCCCTGACTGCCTCTTCCAGAGCCTGCACTCGGCACTGGAAAGGTAGATCTAGCAAAACCTTCCTGAGACTGTTCAGGGTGTGAACCCCTCTGTCTCTTGCCATCACCCTGACTATCCTGACTCCTCTTGGAGCCTTTCTGCCCCTCCTCCTCCTGCATCATGATCTCCATATGGGCTGCAGCATCAACCAAATGCCCATAGTCTTGAGTCATAGACCCGCCAATTCTCATCTTGAGGTTGCGCCTCAACTTCTTCTCAAACTAGATACAACGGCATTCCTCGGATGCCACAAGTTCAGGTGTACACCTGGACAAGCTAGTAAATGCAGCCTCAAACTCGGCCACCGAAGAACTCAGCTGCAAAAGCTGGCAGAACTGGTCTCTCAGTTTTTCCCTGACAGCTGGAGATAAGAACTTCTCCTGGAAAGCATTCACAAAAGCCTCCCAAGTGCCATCCAAATGACCCTTCACGAACTTCCACCACTGACCCGCATCCCTCCTAAGCTGGAAAGATGCCAAGGTCACCTTCAAAGCACCGTCTTCGATGCCAAGCATCTCAAACGTCTTTGTCATTTGTTCTAACTACTCATCCACCTTAAGTGGCTCCTTCGGATCACCGACAAACTCGTCCGGATTAGACCGGAAGAACTCCCTCTTCAGAAAAGAAGGCCCTACATCCACAACCTGGGCCTGAACTTGGGCCTGAACTGGATTCTCAGCTCTAAGAATGCCCATAGATTTTCTCAAAGCATCGGCTATCCCACAGGCTAAAGCGCCCATAGCCTCTGACCTGCTGGCTCGGCCACATTGGCCTGGCCGACTCCTTCCTGTATCGCCGGATTCTCCTCCGGTACATGCACTTCCTGTCTCCTAGGCCTACCACGCCTACCACCTCGTCCTCGTCCTGACATCCTAATAAAGATAACAAAGACATTAGCACATTCACAAATGTGCCGAAGCTATAACACTCACTTCCTAATGCATGGGCAACAATAATTCATTCCACGTAAGCACATTACCACATAAGCACCTATGAATTTCATTTCCGGATAATGATAGTCCCGAGGCGTTGCTAGAGTTCCAATTAGAAATAGCATTGATCAAGTGCTTTTCCAACAAGACTCACAGAAACCCAAGGATCCAATCAACATCCTAGAAACTAAATCCCATACCCAAGTAGTCACGTAAACATGTTATCAAATAAACACATAAAGTCACATATACGTCTCTTACAAGCGAGACAAACCCATTGTGATACTAATCACTTCACACGTACCCAAAGTATTCAAACCCGGTACGCTTTGATACCAAGTTGTAACGCCCTTAAAATAAACCCAGTAATCATACATTCTTAACATGCTCAGACATAGGAGAATAAGGTATAAGTACATTTCATTAGAGTATTTCTTACAAATGTATTACATGTTAACAACAAAAGCAAATGCCCTATGGGCTTACAGCTTTCCAAGTCAACACTTGGTTACAAAAAGAAGAGTTCTAACTCTATACAAAATAAACCCTTGGCTTGATTTACATGTAACACAAATAAAGTAATCACAAAAGATGACCCAACCACTAATCCTCTCAAGCTACGTCCTTGGACGTGGCATGCGACCTGTACCTGAAAATGATGTCCCATATAGGGTGAGCCAACGCCCAGTAGAGATATGCTAAACATTATATGGGCAATAACTAAAACATCAACATTTGATAAATGTTTAATTCACATAAATCAATTCATATTTCATTTCAAATACATGACCAATGTGTCCATGTTTTTATTCCATCTCTTAACCAATTTCTCAATTCACAACCCTGGCTCAGAACCTGGCCATATACTTTAAGTGAGATTACATCCCATATCAACAACGTTTCTATCTCAATTGAAATAACAACTCAAATTAATCATTTCATGCTTCATAATAGATACACATTTTAGTACTGTATCCATCTCAGACAAAACACTTCCATATTCCACATATGATACACATTTTAGTGCTGTATCAATGTCAAACAAAACACTTCCATATTCCACATATGATACACATTTTAGTGCTGTATCAATGTCAAACGATATCCGGTTTAGAGGTCCATCCCCTATCTTCCCCTAAACCGTGGAGTACATCCCTTAACTCTTCCCACACAACACAATGTATATAAACACATATCATATACATAATCAAATCAATACATAAAATTCATGTATTATACCAACCGCCATATTCAATGGCATACTCAATTGATTAGTTTTAGTTTGCCTAATCATCATGCATTGTCTACAACATTCAAGACTATCCTCCACCGATAGCTCAAAGCAATTATTTCTAAACAGATAATAATTACGTTCAACAGATAAATATCAACAATTTCAAAAGTGAGCGATTAATAAATCCAACTTCACTATTCCATCTCATAATGAGCCAATTTCAATATATTCAACTCAATTTTGTATTCTCATAATTTTCCCAAATTAATTATACCAATTAATTTATGCATAAATTAGGGCTTTCTCTCCCGTCTCTCAATATTAACCCAAAGGTTCAAATATCAACAACTCTTCAACAATACCATCATTTTGAGACCCAAATACATATTCAAGAGTCAAAATAACAAAACCCCCTTGATTCATTTTGAAACCCTAAGTCCTAAAATTTCCCAACTCAAACCATCTATACAAATAGCTCAATATTTATGTTAAAACACATAAGAATGAGTAGGAATCCCTACTTCAAATCCGGAGCCCAAAGGAAGAAGAGGAAGAAATTCAAGATGCTCCAAAGTCCAAGATTTTCGGATCAAAGTATAGCCCTCAACAATCCCCACAACTTTTACAAAGGCCCAAGGTGAAGAAATAACTCCTACTCGATCAATCTCTAGAGAGAAGGTAAGGTTTTAGAGAGAGGTGGTCTCCAATGGTGTTTTTCGAAAAGTATGAGAGAGAAAGGAAACCAAAAAGTGATCCAAAAAGTCGAATCCCGAAGTGATATACCAGTCGCATCGCTCGAGCGTGGAAACCCCCGCTCGAGCGTCAGACACAGACTTACGCTCGAGCGTCAAAAGCGCCGCTCGAGCGTATATTGCACACTTCCAGAAGTTCTGCAGACATGGTCCCCCGCTCGAGCGTCAAAGTCCCCACTCGAGCGGAGGAACAAAAACAAAGGGTCACGCTCGAGCATCAAAACTCCCGCTCAAGCGTCTGAAGACCTACAGAAAAAGTACTAGGAGGTGGAAAATTATGCTCGAGCGTCAAAAATCCAGCTTGAGCGGAGAACCAACAACGAAGGGCCCGCTTGAGCGTCAAAAGCCCCGCTCGAGCGTGAAGGCCAAAATCTGGGCATCAACTCTAGGTTTCAAAACACAACCAACTTGTTTCAAACCTGCCCAACACAACCTAAGACTCAAATACAAAGAGTAAGGGAAGTGTGGACACGCCCTTGAGGGACTTATGCTACCACAGTTCGGACTCATTTTGTCATAGTTCTTAATCTGAACCAAATAGTCCAAATTCGGCAAATCGTTTTGAGAAACAGATTTTTGAAAGAAGTGCCAAACATGGACTGCTTTGCCAGATACAGAGTCGCCACCTAAATATTTTTTAATGGGGGAATTTAGGAAACCCTGACTCGATGCCAAAGGCCATGTGTCTGTCATCACCAAAGTTGCCTCGGCTCGGGAACTTGGGTACGATTGGGGAAGGTCAGCTATGAGCACCCCCTCTCGCTCGATCCGAAGATCGGCCTCTACTAACCATGATATCCGATTTTGAAAACGTTATGTGTTCTTATTCTAGTTAATTAGCTAGAATTACTATGTAATGCGCACAACACAAAAGTATAGACTAGATCGCCTAATGTGAAACGAAGCATTGCATATCCATTTGTTTGGAAAATGTCTGAAATTTGCTACTCGCAAGTAGGCTAAAACACGGATTTCAACGAGTTGTTCCAACTCAAACAATTCAACCTTCACCCACAGGCATTCAGGTAGTTTATATCACATAAGCAGTTAGCCACATGGTAAGCATGCTGTCATGTTAACATTCACACTCATGCGAGATGCTAAAGTATAAAAATACTTACAATGTACTCCGAGCCAAGACAAGAACATGTTAGCAATCAATGCATGATCCAAGTCCATGTTAAGTGGCTAATGCAACGCATACAGAATGCAATCTAGAATAGGCTCGGCTAGTCTCAGGATGACATGTGAAAATGCATAGATAGCATATATTCAAGTTAGATTTGAAATACTTCATGCAGTTAGCATGATGAGCCGAGCCCGGTGCATGCAATACTAATGAATGATGCACGCATGCATAGCATAAGGTATGCTAAAGTAAACATGTCCTAATACTAACCATCAAAAGAAGGTAAGTAAAAGGGAGAAAGAAGTGGGGGTTGGAAGACATACACACACGCACCCACACTTATTACAAATTTGCCCTCGCTCGGAGGGACCGAAAGAATAATACAATTTAATTAACCTACAAGCTAATTAAATTTTACAGACCAATTAATTAATTAACAAATTAACTAATCTAACAAAAGTAGTAAACAGCCTCGGGAAGAGGGCCCAATGCAATGCGCGCTCGGCTCCGCTCGGAAAGCCACTGCCATGCACAAGTTGCCTCTGCTTTGACTGTTATCTTTCTCTGAAGACTGCACAAATCTCAGGGTTGCTTCTCTGAATGCTGTGGAACACCACTGGCTGAGGGAATTGGTCACCGACCAAGGAGAATGGTCACCGGCCACAAATTAATCCATCGGCCACTTATGGATGGCCGGTCGGCACTGCAGATGGCCGGCCGGCCAAATCTTCCTGCAGAATCTGTTTTTGACTGCAGCAGAGGGAAAAACATAGCATGGCAATGCATTTCAAGCAATGTATGCACCAATCACACCCCTTATCATATTCATGACTCAAAGGGATATGGTTCTCGATTCTCGGACCACCAATCACGCATTTTCATGCATGATGGCCCGAGAAACCTAGTATGCATTTTGATATGGAATACAGTGCACATAATCAAACAAAGAGGGCTTAACCTCTATCATACTCAACTCAAGAGGTGAAACATGCATGCCAATGCAATGCATCCTAGGTATGGAGGCTAGTATGCAACATAGCAATGCAATGTGCAATGTAGGTTAGGCACACAACCTAAGTAAAGAAGCATGTAAGGCATGAAGCAATGCGAGCTACAAGTATGCAAGACACAATGTGGATGTTCAAGCATGCAAGCAAGCATGTGACTTCATTCAATTATGCAACAACACACTAGTATACAACAACACACAAGGTGAGCATGCAACAACATGCAAAGGGGTGGACTTAAACTAATTTAGGCAGCCCTCAAACAAGCCCAAAACAGTGGCCAATGCTATGGAAATGAGGGCCTACACACACACACACACACATGTACATGTTGATGTGCCAACACTTAAGCATCAAACAAGCAACATTTAAGCACACTTAAAAGAGCCTAAACATGGGCAATTAGCATGCAATGTAAACTTTGAAAATCATGTTAATGATGATGCCAAACCAATTTAAACAAGACAAACATGGCATGCAATTGGTCCAAGTACTTGAGGCAAGCCGAGGAGACTTAAACCATGGCTGAGTCAACCTAGCCTCTCAAGGCCAAGAGGACTTAAAACAGGTTCAAGGTAGACCTAGACAATGCTAAGGGAACACCTAGATGGCATCTAAGTGGCTTAAACATGCAAGCATACAAAGAAGCACATTCATGGAGCATAAGGCAACAACCTTTTAAAGCAACAAAGGAGTATCAAATGCAAGTATGCAAGAATGTTATAAGGACTGAAATAGCATGGTAAGTGGTTTCAAACCACTGAAATAATGCAAGTAATGCATGCTACACACTCACACACCTAAGGCTAACAAGCCAAAATGCAAGGTGGCTATACTAAGCATGCTATGGTCGACCAAAACAACCAAAAACAGAACTTAAGCATGCTAAAACAAACACAAAAGCTTCACAAAGCTTGGCCAAAATCATGCTAGAACAAGGATCAAAACCTAAAGCATGTTAAGACCTAAACATGGCATTACAAGGCATGTATGCCAAGCAAGCATGGTGTACCTAAACCAAGTAAAAAAAGAGCTATATTATGACATAATAAGCATAAAAATCAGTTAAGGCATGGCCAACATGAACCTAAATTAGATGCTCCCTCAAGAGGCAAAAATAGCCCTTTTCAAGGACAACAAGGAGAGGGGGTGGCCCTCTCCTTCTTGGGACCTCAAGGCACCATCCTCACCACTGAAATCCCTCAAGATTTCAGTGGTAAGGAGGCCCAAACACAATGGTCCCGGAGCTCACCAAAATAGCACAAAAAAAAAAAAGGCCAAACAAGCCTTAAGAGGGGTCAAACAACCTCAAAGCTCAAAACACTCTTAAACAACTATTTAAAGGACTCAAAAACAGAACTTTATATGTTATATGCAAAGCCTAAAAATAGTTGCAAGATAGGTAAAAAAAGCTATGCAAAAATGGGGTATTTAAAGGTAAAGTCCTTACCCTTGAAGACCTCTTTCAAGAACAGCACTCCAGCAGCTTCTTTGGCTCCAAACCAGTCTAAAAACTTCAAGAAAAGACCTCTGGCCCCTCAGCAACCAAGGGAAGGTGTGATGGTGGGTGTTTGTGTGCAATACTAAGGCTAAACACACACAAATACAAGAGAGAGAGATATATAGATGTAGGATAGATACACAACTCAAACCCTAAACCCAGAGCTCTCTATGAAAATCTTGTCTCACCTAAAAGAGGGAGAAGAGGCCTCCTCTTATAGAAGGTTCAATCTTGCAAGCTTACAAGACAAGCTAGCCGAGAGGGAGATCCCTCCATACACGTGTATGGAGGGGAACAAAGTGTATGCCAGCTAGCATAAAATATTTGCAAAAGCAGATGCACAGTAGTCGGCCGACCAAAAATGCAATTTGACCAAAAAAGATAGCCGGTCGACCATCTATAGTGCGTACCGGCCAAACATTTGGCTGGTGGCAACAAAACATAGCCGGTGGCCTCAAACCATGGCCGGTGGAGTGTAGGGATGGTCCACAAGCCATTCCCTGCCCCTCCAAGGCAAAACACAAGTGTTTGGTGCAAAACCAGACACAAAACAGTCGAGTTGAGAGATCCTGAGGCAAGGTGCGTAGCTGAGACCTCCGGGAACTCAAGACAAACACAAACAAGGATGATCACTGAGTGTTCAAGCGGTGACGTCCAAGTCTTGAGGACGGTCAAAAATGGGGTGCCTACAGTTGCCCCTCTTTGACAAAACTCGAAAGTCATAACAATGACGGGAGTGACTGTCAAAGCCCAGAGACGACCTATTTTTGACAAGGCCGAAGACTTAGACAGACATGCAAGACAAGCAAGATATGCGCCCGAAAGCAGGGGCAAAATGCAACCAACAATGAAAGAAGCCGAGCATAACTTATGATCATGCAAAGAAAGCTGTAACGAAGCATAACATGCGACAGTTTTAAGCAAGCAAACACAAATCCAACTACACTACAATGCAGAAAGGATGTAAGAGAATTATGCAATTCTCAATACGTCTCACTCGGAGGATACAATACCTGTGCGGTTCGTCTGGTCGTGCCAGCTTTAAATGAACCGTACATATAATATCGTGCCTGCAAAAGAAAGCAACTTAACAGGTACGATATCGTTAGCAACATGCATAACATGCAAGATGAATGCAAAATGATATGCAATATATACAAAACTATGTATAATAATGCAAAAGAAAATGCAATGCAATTGAATCATGATCCAATCATGAGCGGTTCAAAACCACACAAATGTCAAATAGATTGATGGAGGTAACAAGTCCGTCTACCATAGAAAAGGTGCCCCAACCCTCAAAGCGCGTACACATGCAGAACTATGAGTGATGTAGACGGACACAAGAACAAGTAATTGGGTGGAATGACATAAGTGGGGAATGACCCGCTAACGAAAGAACATGATCCTAATGCTGGATGCAAAAATTACACTACAATGTAATATAGATAATGGATATGGCGCGCGGGCCAAACCGTATTTTGCCTAGGAAAGGCATGTACACAAACAAACCGCGTCTAACACAGAAAAGGTGCCGCAACCCTCAAACCAACATACCAGTGTGGAATAGGCGTGTACACATGCAGAACTGTGCTTTAACGTGAAAAGTATGAGTACATACCAGACCAAGCTCAACACGGAAAGGCGCAAGCCATAAATGGAGGTGATGCAGTAAATGCATGCAAGCTACAATGCAATATATACAATATGTAGTGGATGGAATAAGATACAATGGATAAGGCATGCGGGCCAAAACATATATTGCCTAGGAAAGGCATGGACACAAACAAACCATGTCTAGCACAGAAAAGGTGCCGCAACCCTCAAACCAACATACCAACGTGGAATAGGCGCGTACACATGCAAAACTGTGCTTTAACGTGAAAAGTATGGGCACATACTAGACCAAGCTCAACATGGAAAGGCGCAAGCCATAAACGAAGATGATGCAATGAATGCATGCAAGCTACAATGCAATATATACAATATGCACTGAAATGGAATATATACAGTGAAATGCATGACATATGCAATATTTACAATGGAATGCATGACATATGCACTATTTACAATGGAATGCATGACATATGCACTATTTACAATGTATGCATGACATATGCAATATTTACAATGTATGCATGACATATGCATGTTTGTTTTTTTGAATGCATGACAATGCATGATGAAGGGAAAATGCATGAGAATTCATTTTTTTTTTTGTTTTTGAGATGCAAATGATGCATGTTGTTTTTGTTGTTTTCTTTCTCTCTCTCTTTCTTTTTGAAATGCAAATGCATGATGATGCATGATTTTGAAATGCGTGACAACGCGCGGCTTTTGAGATGCATGAAATGTGCACATCAATGCACCGAAGGTCTTGCACCTTCCGAGGATTTAAGGTCTCGCCAGACCGTGCGTGTTTAAGGTCTCGCCAGACCATGCGAAAATACATAACAATGCGGATATGACATGCACATGACAATGCGAGATGTGCACATCACGGTGCAAGTGCGACGGCGTATAACTAACGTGCGTTTCGCGACAAAGCGTTGTAACGCATATATGCAGGGCAACTTTTGAATCTCTCAGGAGACAAAAAGGATACAAAAAGGATACGCCACGCACGTACTCGAGTGCTTCGCACAAAAAAAAAATGGTCCGAGGTCAAAACGGAGTCCGGTTGAGCTTTGGAGATGCACTGTCTTGCACTATCTTGAGAAATGAAGTCCCCAAACCACATATCTGACCCAAACAAGGTTTTAGGAGGCTCACCGGCCATGAGGGGAGGTCACCGGCCATCCACCGGCCATTAGAATACCTCGCCGGCCAAAAATTTGGCCGACCGGCCAAATCTTGCTGAATCGGGGCAGTTTTGTCCTTTCGCCTTGGGTCTTTTAAAATAGGGTTTCAAACCCTATTCTTTTCATTTTCCTTGGCCGAAATTTCACCCTCTCTCTCTCTCTCTAGGATATTTTCTTCCCTTCGATCCTCCATTTTCTTGCGTTTCGCGCCTATTTCATCGTTCGATTCGCGAAGTTCTTCGCGTTTCGAACATTTTGAACCGAACATTTCTTCGTTTCGGTGTTTCTTTTGCTATTTCCACCTTTTAGGGTTTGTTCCCCTCGAGTTTCTCTTGATTTCCTTGCCTCTTTCATTTCCCGCCTTTTCCGACCATTTTTCGCCCTCTCGGGGTTGACTTTTTTAGTTGACCTTTCGCATTCTCATCCGGTTTCCACTTTCCCGGTCATTTTCACACCACCTTTGACATGGCGGACGATATTCCACAGGGCGGGACTCCCTCGGATCATGAGATGGATCCCGGGGCTGAGCTTCTCCCCTTGAGCGTCCGTCCGTTCGACCTGGCGACCTACCGGCCAGCGATTCACATTCTGCCTCCCGACGGACTTCGCCAGTTTAGGAGCTTCGATAGGACGGCGGCTCCAGAGCTTCTTCTGCGCGAGCCAACATCCCATTTGTCTTTTGGCACTTCTGAGGTACAGTCTTTCCTCTTTATTATTTTCTGCAATGTAGAACATTTTAACTGCCATAGTTGATTCTACTCTTTAACTGCTTAGCCCGGATACACCGATACGCTGTATATTGTAGTTGACTGTGAACACACTTGTACTTGACATCTGTTTGAACTGAAAACATGCACACACATACTTTATTTGCTCTGAACCATTCAAACACACTGACACATCACATGTTGTTGTTCACTGTAAGCACACCGGCCCCCGGTATCTGTTTGAATCTGAAAACGTGCACACACGCTATATTTGCTCTGAACCACCCAAACACACTGACACATCACATGTTGTTGTTCACTGTAAGCACACCGGCACCCGATATCTGTTTGAATCTGAAAACATGTACACACGCTATATCTGCATCAATTGACTGTTCTTCAAAACTGTACATTTCACATTGCTTCGCAACTGTTTTGTTTTTGTATACAGGGAGATTCCCATGCCGTCCGGGGGTATGGGAACATTGCCGCTCGAGATTGGTATACGAAGCTGCCCGATGCGGTCTGTCATATCATGGATCAGGCCGGCTTCGGCGCATTCTGTAGGGGACTCTCGCGCCTCACTGGGAGCAGGCCTCTCCTTGCTGCTCTAGCGGAGAGGTGGTGGGACACCACCGACTCCTTCCACTTCTCTGCTACGGGAGACATGACGATGACTCCTTATGATTTCTCGATGCTCACCGGCATCGGGGTAGGGGGTGATCCGATCCCCTTCAATACCGACATGGATGAGTGAGAGGCCGCTCAGATCTACTTGCTTGGTGAGGTGCCACCTCTCGCGCGTCCCGGCTTCGTCAGGTACTCATGGTTCGAGGTCTAGTTCAAGGTTCAGCCAGCCTTAGTTGAGGAGGCTCCGATAACCCAGGAGGTGATGGAGCGATATGCACACGGCTTCCTCATGTTTTTGCTGGGGATGACCATCTTCGCCGATCGGGCGAACACCGTGCCCCTCTGCCTACTGAGCGCTCTCGTGGATGTCGCATAGATCTTGCGCTACGACTGGGGTGGCGCTGCCTTGGCCACTCTATACGGATACATGAGCTCAGCCTCCTGTTGCAGCGGACAGTTGCTCGGGGGTTACTGGCGAGCTTGGGAGGTACATTTTCCTTTTCTGTTTTACATTTCTGCTTTACATTTTTCTGTACTCTGTACATCGCACACACCGTGGTCTGCTTCGCGTTGACTGTATACTGTACACACGGCACACACATACCCTGTTTTACAATGACTGTACACTGCACATGTTGTACACCCTGCACAATACATTGCACAATACACAGCTTTGCAATTTCTACTTTTGTTCTGTATTCTGCTCTATCTGATAAGCACACTGGTACTTGCTCTGCAGTTGTGGGTTTACGCCTACTTCCTGAGACTTGCGCTCGTGCCAGACGTGGAGACCCCTCTCGTCGTTCCGTTCTCTCACCGTTTTGACGTGAGGTGCGTGCGAAGACCCCACAAGTCATTCATCTTCTTCCGCCGCTATTTCGACACCATCACCCCCGCAGAGGTATGTTCAACTTTAGAGCTGATTTAAACTTCTCTTTACACTGTATTTTCAATAACAGTGGATAATAAACTGCATTTCATTTTCAGATCACCTGGCAGCCCTGGGCTCCTTTGCCAGCGACGATGCGGGCGCAGTTTGTTGGTGCTGAGGAGACCGCTCGCTTCAGGATCTTGCTAGTGGGCCTGGTCTGTCAGGCTTGGTACCTGGGTGAGCGTTTCCTACGCCAGACCCTAGGTTTACCGGAGCAGATAGTCCCGGTTCACCCTCCTGAGCACATGAGGGAGACAGAGAGGTTTACTTCCGAGCAGATGACTGACTATATGATTGGCTGGGAGGCAGATAGTTTCAGGGGCGAGGGCGGCTACGCAAAGTATGTCCGGGCCTATATCATGTGGCCTCTGAGCGGTGGCCGTCAAGTTGAGCGAGAGGGGCCTGCAGCGCCGGCAGCTAAGGCAGGAGCAGGGGCAGGGACATCGAGGACAGCTCGAGTCCGTGGCAGGAGTGGAGCTCGGAGGGGTCGAGGGGTTAGCTAGCCAGTACTGCCCACTTTGATGACATGCCGAGGGCAAGGTGGGGCGACTTACCAGATTCCCATTGCTCCCCCTCCGGCTGATCATGAGTTAGTCGGGTTCTACGACTTACCTCCTGTATGTACTACTTCATCTTGCATCTTGCATTGTCATTTCATTTCAGTTTATTGAGATTCCGCAGAATACTGATGTATCTAACCCTTTTGCAGGCCTCTTCCGAGTACACCCACCAGTCACTGGAGCTGACTGCTTCTGTGATGGGGATGTTCCAGCGGAGCCTTGATCTTCTAGCCATCTATGGCATTCCGGTATGTTTTTCTGGCCACGGTTTCGAACCATACATAAACTGCTTCATATACTCTGATGCGCAGTACAACACCTGATTCACTGCCCTCACGGCATCTGATACACTGTACTCATACACTGCATTCTGCATTGATACACTTCTCACAGTATACACACACTGTACTCATACACTGCATTCTGTACTGATACTCTGTTCACGGTATTCACACACTGTACTCATACACTGCATTCTGTACTGATACTCTGTTCACGGTATTCACACACTGTACTCATATACTGCATTCTGTACTGATACTCTGTTCACGGTATATTGATGCGTTTGCCTTGTGTACTTTTCAGCATCCCTTCCAAATTCCTACTGTGGGAGGTGCTCCGGCCGGACCTTCCGTTTCCACTTGAGATGGCAGAGTATACCCCCGCACCAAAGCGGGACGTACCCATGTAGGGAGTAGCTCACGGGCTCTAGTCCCTGATGATGATGATGAGGAGTCCGAGGCTGAGGCAGAGGCGGAGGGAGAGTCGTCCGAGGAGGAGACTGGAGATGGCTCGGGCTCAGACTCAGATGACGACACTGATGACGATACTCCTGGACCTTCGTCCATGAAGAGGACGAGAACGGACCCCTAGACCTGAGGCCTTTGACATTGATCCAGCTTTTTGCTGTTTTTCTTCATTTTTGTACTTTTCTTTTGCTGGTAGCTAGAGTACCTTGTACTGCCGCAGGCAGGTTTTTGTTTTCAAAACTATGTACTTGAGAAAGATAATGAAATGAAACAAACTTTTTGTCTGAAAAAGTGTTACATTTTGTACATTTCATATATTGCATCGCATCACATCATATTACGCCTCAATGTAAATGAAATTGATCTTTTGTCTTGAAAATTGAGCACTTGCATTGTAATAACCAGATAACGAATTAGCCAACAGCAAAACAACTCAAGCAACCCACTGCCCCATTCTGAACACATAGCTCATACTCTGCTGAGGATTAATCTGCATACAGCCCATAATATAGCGTCTGGTTCATTCTACACATGGCAAACCCTGGACAAACAGTCCAATTTGACAAGACAGAATACGGAGGTGGAACCGGCTGAAGTTGAAGCACACTCAGATGCCCCAAATTTTCCCCTTTCTTCTTTTGCTTCGCATAAATGTAGAGAATGGCACAGCACTCTGAGCACAAACGGTTTTTTTTTTTGAAAATAAAGAAGGGTTTTCAACTGGGGTATCGAGCCTACAACTGAACACAACGAGAACAACTCGAACAAAAGGTACACGACCTAATCACAACGAGACATGCTCGGAAAAGACTCAAACAAAAGTTGAGGTAAACAAAAGAAAAGACACTACACACGGACGTGTTACAAAAAATGAGAGACTTCAAACCACGAGGAGCCAGTTCCTCCGGGTGTTATTTCCCACCCTTTCTCATTTACGATTCTCACATCACTCTGGCACTCGATCTCTATTTTTTCTGAAAAAGCCATTTTCTCACTTTTTCTCTCATCGCAAATCTCTCTATTCTTTATTCTCTCATTTTTCATCCCTTTCCAGGTGCGGTTAGTAGATGAATAGGAAGCTGTGGGTTCACGCCCAACACTATTAGCTCATGGCTATTTCCTCTCGGGACGTCTAGTCGATGTTCCGAATGGAGTATCTTGATTCATTCCAAATTGTACTTCGCACTTGGCTTGATACCTCGTTGCCTGGAGGGTGAGAGAGCTTTCGGCCCTTTATTGACAGCTTCAGTGGTGCCCTTTCTGGCAAGTATGCTGGCAACGGTGGAAAGATAGGAAGCCTGACTCAACTGTGCCCCTAGTTCATCATTTTGACCATTTTTTGTTTTGGTTTTCTACTGAAACAGTTTTGACCAAAATGCGGGTCGGATTAACATACTTGTTCGATTTTTGATTTGAAAATTATGCAAGTCAGGCTATGAGCACTGAAAATTTTCCTTTTTTGGGTCAAAATAAAAAAGGGTCCAATTTTGGCAAGTGAAATCGTTTTCGAGAAAATAGTCAACCTTAGTAAAAATTTTCAAAAAAACTATTTTTTTGGCAAATGGCCACCGCTCGACGAGCGTAGAACTTACTCTTGAGATGTAGAACCTCGGATTGGAGGCAATGGAAAATTGCCCCTTGCTTGAAAGAGCTACATGGCAACGGAAAGTTGCCCCTGGTTTGAACGGCGATTCGTGGCAACTTACGGCAACGGAAAGTTGCCTCTTGTGTGGATGGTGCTGCAGCATTTTGTAAGCAGTCTTCATTAGTGATGATCACGACCGAACTCCCGGATACAGAGAAGACGAGGACGGCTAGAACGAATATATGGACACAGTCACTTTGAAAGCGTTGGTGGCTGGATTTCAGGATGAAGTTGCCTACGTATCCCAAACATGAGAATCAAGCCTACGTAGTTCACAGTGTCACAACCGCACTCTCGGATTCAGAGAAGGCAAGGATGATCAAAACCATTACATGGACTTGGTTGCTATGAAAGCGTTGGGGGCTGGACTTCGGAGTGAAGTTGCCTACGTATCCCAAACATGGGAATCAAGCATTACGTAGTTCTGGTTAAGGTACACTCGGGTATTTTAACCTTTACTTTTTAGGCTCTAACTTTTGCCAAGGCGCCCGATGCGGGTTTTCGACCTTGCGAGCTTTGTTTTTCTTTTCTTTTCCTCTTTTTTTTTCTTTCTTTTTTTTTTTATATATTTTCTGCATTTTTTTTCTTCTTTTTTCTTCTTTTCTTTTTTTTTTCTTTGGTATTTTTATTTTTCCTTGCTCTAACTTTTGCCTAGGTCGCCCTTCCCGATTTTCGGCCCAGCAAGCCTCTCCAAGGGTAAAAGTATAACAAGTCCATGCCAAATGGTTTTGAGATTGAAGCCCTTCGTATCCAGGAGAGTGGCTGTTGTATTGATTTGCAGGAGGACCCATCTTCGGCTCTTCGAGCACATCAGACATTTTTGCCCCTAGTTCAAGGGGTGTTTTTGTTCTAGTTTCACAACCTTCTTCCGGTGAGATCGGATCTTCTTGATTTGACTTTGGTACCTCTTGTCCGAGGGCTGGTTCAAAGCTGGCCACACAGGCCTCTCTTGATGATTGATCGTTGGACGTTCTGAATGGGTTCAAGATTTGGAAACAAACGGATTGAATCTTGAGGCTAAGAGCGATCCTAGGCTGCACAATTTCGAGAGCGATTCCACACAGGTCTTCATAGGACTACGCAAAACATTTTGTTTTTGAAAGTTTTTACAAAAGCGACAAATCACTTGCGCTGAAGAAAGTGTGGAACCAATCTGGATCAAGCCAGGGTCCTTCTCAGTACTCACGCTAACAAGCATGATTTCAGTCATTAAAGGCTTAGCATGCCTATCTTTCTCTCAAATTAGTCAAAGTTTTGCAAAACCCGAGGAATTCCTCCCTCTTTGATTTCACCGCAGTGTTCAAAAAAGTTTTGAAAAACTTAGGTCAATACAATGAGTTTAGAGCACAGAAGAGTAGGTGAGATGCTCCGCCGTTTCATTCAAATCCTCTGGCACAACTAGCTCAACGTAGCAATAAGCACGGAAACATGATAGCCGCAGCTGTTTCATTCAGATTTCCTGGTTGCCACTGGCTCTACAGCAGAGACAGACTCAAAAGAAAACAAAAACGGTGTTCGAGGCAACAACCCCGGAATCACCTGACATTCTATACAAGGTGTAGCTGCGCCCTTGGGCCTCACTACAGTTCGGACTCAATTTGTGTTACGGTTCTTAATCTGAACCAAAGAGTCCAAATCCGACAAATCGTTTTGAGAAAAACAGATTTTGAAAGAAGTGCCAAACATGGACTGCTTTGCCAGATACAGAGTCGCTACCTAAATATTTTTTTTTAATGGGGGAATTTAGGAAACCCTGACTCGGTGCCAAAGGCCACGTGTCCGTCATTACCAAAGTTGCCTCGGCTCGGGAACTTGGGTACGATTGGAGAAGGTCAGCTATGAGCACCCCCTCTCGCCCGATCCGAAGATCGGCCTCTACTAACCATGATATCCTATTTTGAAAATGTTATGTGTTCTTGTTCCGGTTATTAGCCTAGAATTACTATGTTATGCGCACAGCAAACAAGTATAGACTAGGTCGCCTAATTTGGAACAAAACATTGCATATCCGTTTGTTTGGAAAATGCTTTGGAATTTGTTACTCGCAAGTAGGCTAAAATACGGATTTCAACGAGTTGTCCCAACTCAAACAATCCAACCTTCATCCACAGGCATTCAGGCAGTTAATCAAATAAGCATCTAGCCTCATGGTAATCATGTTATCATGTTAACATTCACACTCATGTGAGATGCTAAAGCATAAAGAGCTCACCTAGTACTCCGCGCCAAAACAAGAACATGTTAGCAATCATGCATGATCCAAGTCCATGTTTAAATGCCTAATGCAACGCATACGGAATGTCACTAGAGTAGGCTCGGCTAGTCTATAAATGACATGTGAAAATGCTCAAGTAGCATGCAATCAAGTTAGATTTGAAATACTTATGCAGTTAGCATGATGCGCCGAGCCCGGTGCATGCAATACTGATGAATGGATGCACGCATGCATAGCATAAAGTATGCTAAAGTAAACATGCCCTAAACTAACCATCGAAAGCAGGTAAGTAAAAGGGAGAAAGAAGTGGGGTTGGAAGACATGCACACACTCACCCACACTTATTACAAATTTGCCCTCGCTCGGAGAGGCCGAAAGAATAATTCAATTTAACTAACTAACAAGCTAATTAAATATTACAGACCATTAAATTAATTAAGCAAATTAATTAATCTAAGAAGGCAGTAAACAGCAGCCTCGGGAGAGGGCTCAATGCATGCGTGCTCGGTTCCGCCCGGAAATCCACCGCCATGCTCAAGATGCCTCTGTTTTCCTTGCTCTGCTCCCCTGATGACTGCCAAAGTCTCAAGGTTTGCTCTCTGGATACTAGGGAACACCACCGGCTGAAGGAGAACACCACCGGCCATATAGAATGGTCACCGGCCACAAATTTGATCCATCGGCCAACAATGATGGCCGATCGGCACTGAAGATAGCCGGCCGGCCAAATCTTCCTGCAGAATCTGTGTTTGACAGCAGCAGAGGGCAAGACTTGGCTTGGCAATGCATTTTAAGCAATGTATGCACCAATCACATCCCTTATCATGTTTATGACTCAAAGGGACATGGTTCTCGATTCTCGGACCACCAATCGCGCATTTCAATGCGTGATGGCCCAAGAAACCAAGTATGCATTTTGATATGGAATGAAATGCACATAAGCAAACAAGGAGGCCGAACCTCTATCACTTGATCAAGAGGCAAGACATGCATGCCAATGCAATGCATCCTAGGCATGGAGGCTAAGTATGCAAAATGAGCATGGAAACAAGCTATGTATACTAGGCACACAACCTAGGTTAACAAGCATGCTAGGCATGGAATAACTATGACAATGACAAGCATACAAGATGCAATTAAAACATGCAAGTATGCAAGACATATGACAACATGCAACATGGTCCAAAACTCAAGGCTAACAAGCCAAAATGCAAAGGGGCTATGCGATGCATGCTATGGTCGACCAAAACAACTAAGGGCAGACCTTGAGCATGGAAAAACAAACATAAAGGCTTCACAAAGCTAGACCTAAACATGCTTGAATGAGGACTCGAAGCATAAGACATGTTAAGGCTAAGACAAGGCATTACAAGGCATGTATGCTAAGCAAGCATGGTGTACCAAATCCAACTAAAAACAGAGGCATATTATGACATAATAAGCATGAAAAATAGCTAAGGCATGGCCAACATGAACCTAAACATGGTGCTCCCTCAAGAGGTAAAGATGGTCCTTTTCAAGGACAACAAGGAGAGGGGGTGGCCCTCTCCTTCCTAGGACCTCAAGGCACCATCCTTACCTCTGAAATCCCTCAAGATTTCAGTGGTGAGGAGGCCCAAACACAATGGTCCCAGAGCTCAACCAAAATGGCACAAAACAAAGGCCTTTCAAGGCTTAAGAGGGATCAAACAACCCCAAATTCCAAAGCGCCCTTAACCAACTATTTAGAGGGCTAAAAAATAGAACTTTTTTTATGTTATACACTAAGCCCAAAAACAGTTGTACGGTAGGCAAAAATACAATGCAAAAATGGAGAATAAAGGGACAAGTTTCTTACCCTTGAAGACCCTCTTCACCAATGGAGCTCCAGCAGCTTCTTTAGGTTGAAATCAGTCTAAAACCTCCAAAAATAACCCTCAAGGGCCTCAGCTCCAAGGGATGGTGTAATGGTGGGTGTTTGTGAGCAATACTAAGCCTAAACACACACAAGACAAAGAGAGGGGGAGAAATAGAGATAGGATACACACAATATTCAAACCCTAGAACTCAAACCCTAAAAAAAAACTATCTAAAATGTCTAACCCCTCAAAAAGGGAGAGAAGACTCCTCTTTATAGAGCTTTTAGTCTTGTAAGCTTACAAGACAAGCTTCTGAAGAGAGAGATCCCTCCATACACGTGTATGGAGGGGAGCCAAGTGCATGCCAGCTGCACCAAAATATCTAAAAAAGCAGATGCATAGTAGTCGGCCGGCCAAAGATGCAATTGACCAAAAAAAGATAGCTGGCCGGCTATCTATAGTGCCGACCGGCCAAACATTTGGCCGGTGGCAACAAAACACTGCCGGTGGCCTCAAGCCATGGCTGGTAATGGGTGGGGATGGTCAACAAGCCCTACCCTGCCCCTCAAAGGCAAAACACAAGTGTTTGGTGCAAAACCAGACATAAAACAGTCGAGTCGAGAGATCTTGAGGCAAGGCGCGTAGCCGAGACCTCCAGGAACTCAAGACGAACACAGAACATGGATAATCACCGAGTGTTCAGGTGGTGACGTCCAAGTCTTGAGAACGGTCAAAAATGGGGTGTCTCCAGTTGCCCCTCTTTGACAGAACTCGAAAGTCACAAAGTGATGGGAGTGAATGTCAAAGCCCAGAGACAACCCATTTTTGACAAGGCCGAAGACTTAGACAAACATGCAAGACAAACAAGATATGCGCCTGAAGGCAGGGGCAAAATGCAAGACAATGCACAGAGCTGAACATAACTTATGATCATGCAAAGAAAGTTGTAACGAAGCACATACAATGCAACAGTTCTAAGCAAGCATACACCAAACTACACTACAATGCAGAAAGGATGTAAGAGAATTATGCAATTCTCAATACGTCTCACGCGGAGGATACAATACCTGCGGTTCATTTGGTTGCACCAGCCTCAAATGAACCGTACATACAATATCGCGCCTGAAAAGAAAGCAAACTTAACAGGTACAATATTGTTAGCAACACGCATGACATGCAAAATAAATGCAAAATGATATGTAAAATGATATGCAATATATACAAAACTATGTATAATAATGCAAATGAAAATGCAATGCAATTGAAACAATGCAAATGATATGCAAAATGCAATTGAATCATGATCCAATCATGAGCGGTTCAAAACCACACAAATGTCAAATAGATTGATGGAAGTAACATGTCCGTCTACCATAGAAAAGGTGCCGCAACCCTCAAAGTGCGTACACATGCAGAACTATGAGTGATGTAGGCGGACACAAGAACAAGTATTGGGGTGGAATGACATGAGTGGGGGAACAACCCGCTAACGAAAGGACAATGATCCTAAGGCTGGATGCAAAAATTACACTACAATGTAATATATATAGTGGATATGGCATGCAACCAAACCAAATCTTGCCTAGGAAGGGCATGTATACATACAAGCCATGTTTAACACAGAAAAGGTGCCGCCACCCTCAAACCAAGTTCATCAAGGAATAGGCGCGTACACATGCAGAACTGTGCTTCAACGTGAAAAGTATGAGCACATACCAAACCAAGCTCAACAAGGAAAGGTGTGAGCCATGGATGGAAGTGATGCAATGAATGCATGCAAGCTATAATGCAATATTTACAATATGCAGTGGAATGAAATAGATACGATGGCTAAGGCACGTAGGCCAAACCAAATTTTGCCTAGGAAAGGCATGTACACAAACGAACCGCGTCTAACACAGAAAAGGTGCCGCCACCCTCAAACCAAGTTCATCAAGGAATAGGCGCGTACACATGTAGAACTGTGCTTCAACGTGAAAAGTATGAGCACATACCAAACCAAGCTCAACAAGGAAAGGTGCGAGCCATGGGTGGAGGTGATGCAACGGATGCATGCAAGCTATAATACGATATTTACAATGGAATGGATGTTTACAGGGGAAATGCATGACATATGCACTATTTTTTGATGCATGACATATGCAATATTTACAATGATGCATGACATATGCAATATTTACAATGATGCATGACATATGCACTATCTACAATGATGCATGACATATGCACTATTTACAATGATGCATGACATATGCACTATTTACAATGTAATGCATGACATATGCACTATTTACAATGTAATGCATGACATATGCACGTGTTTTTTTTTTGTTTTGTTTTTTGAAATGCATGACATATGCAGTATTTACAATGATGCATGACATATGCATTATTTGTTTGTTTTTTTTTGTTTGTTTTTTTTTTTTTTTGATGCGCGACAACGCGTGGCTTTTGAAATGCATGGTAATGCGAATGAACTGTGCACACCAATGCATCGAAGGTCTTGCACCTTCCAAGGATTTAAGGTCTCCTAGACTAAGCGGGTTTAAGGTCTCGCCAGACCGTGAAGTACACAGGACGGTGTGATGCACAAAATATCGCGATCGAATGTATGCAAAATGCAATGAGATGCGCAACATAGCGCGATGCGTTTAGACAACGCGAGTGCACGAGATAGTGCGGTACAATGCATGCAAAATGCAATAAGATGCGCAAAGCAGCGTGATTGAAATGCAATGCACGAGACAGTGCGATTGAGGTGCGCAAGATAGCGTGAATGAGATGTGATGCACAAGACAGTGCGATTGATTTGAAATGCACAAGGGGCAACTTTCGAGTTTTGTAAAAGACAAAAGGATACGGAAAGGATACACCGCGCACAAATTCGAGTGCCACACACTGAAGACACGGTCCGAGGTCAAAACGGAGGCCGGTTGAGCTTCGGAAATGCCATTTCTTGCACTATATTGAACAATAAAGGTGCCAAACCACTCATCTGACCTAAAAAAGGTTGTAGGAGCCTCACCGGCCACATGGGGAGGCCACCGGCCATGCACCAGCCACCAAAATACATCACCAGCCAAACATTTGGCCGGCCGGCCAAAAATGTAGCCGACCGGCCAAAAATGCCTGGTTCGGGGCAGTTTTGACTTTTTGCCTTGGGTCATTTAAAATAGGGCTTCAAACCCTATTTCACTCATTCCCCCTAGCCGAAATCTCACACTCTCTCTCTCTAGCGCTTTTTTTCTCTTCATTTCATCGTTTTCTTGCGTTTTAGCCCCCGTTCCGTCGTTTGATTCGCGTTTCGAACGTTTTCGTCCGATCGAAACTTCGTTTCGGCACTTCCTTTTCGATTTCCGCTTATTGGGGTTTGTTTCCCCCAAGTTTCCCTTGACTTTTCCACGTTTTCCATACTCCGGCTTTTCCGGCCATTTTTCACCCTCCCGGGGTTGACTTTTTTGGTTGACCCTTCGCATTCTAGCTTTGTTTTCCTTTTCCGACCATTTTTCTCAGCACATTTGACATGGCCGACGATATTCCACAGGGCAGGACTACCCCGGATCACGAGATGGATCCCGGGGTCGAGCTTCTCCCCCTGAGCGTCTGTCCATTCGACCCGGCGACCTACCGGCCGGCGATCCATGTGCTACCCCCGGATGGACTTCGCCAGTTTCGGAGCTTCGATAAGGCGATGCCTCAAGAGCTTCTTTTGCGTGAGCCTGCATCTTACCTGTCCTTCAGCGCTTCCGAGGTAACATTTCCTCCTTTGTTTTATTTTTCGCAATGTAGAATATAAAACTGCCATAGCTGATTATACTCTTTAACTGCTTAGCTCAGACACACTGATGCACTGTACACCGTAGTTGATCGCAACCACTCTTGCAACTGATATCTGTTTGAGACCGACACGTGCACACACACTGCGCTGGCTCTGAATCACTCAAATACATCGACAGAGTACACACTGCACACACTGTAGTTTATTGCAATCATACCGGTACCCGATATCTGTTTGAATCTGAAAAACTTGCACACACTGATGCACTGTACACCGTGGTTGATCGCGACCACTCTTGCAAATGATATCTGTTTGAATCTGAAAAACTTGCACACACTGTATCTGTACTGAACCATGCAAACACGCTGACACATCACATGTTGTAGTTCACCGTATGCACACCGGCACCTGGTATCTGTTTGAATCTGAAAACATGCACGCATGCTATATTTGTCTCAATTCTGAATGCCTTTGAAAACTAGTATAGTTAGCATTGCTTCGCAATTGCTTGCTTGAAAACAGGGAGATTCCCATACCGTCCGGGGGTATGGGAACATCGCCGCTCGTGATTGGTATGCAAAGCTACCCGATGCGGTTCGCCACATCGTGGACCAGGCCAGTTTTGGCGCATTCTGCAGAGGATTGTCCAGACTCACTGTGAGCAGGCCTCTCCTCGCTGCTCTAGCGGAGAGGTGGTGGGACACCACCGACTCATTCCATCTTTCTGCGACGGGAGATATGACGATGACTCCCTATGATTTCTCGATGCTCACAGGCATCGGGGTAGGGGGTGATCCGATCCCCTTCGACACCGATATGGACGAGTGGACTGCCGCTCAGATCTATCTGCTTGGTGAGGTGCCACCTCTCGCGTGTCCAAGCTTCGTTCGTTACTCCTGGTTTGAGGTCCAATTCCGGGTCCAGCCAGCTTTGGTTGAGGAGGCTCCGATGACTCAAGAGGCTGTGGAGAGATACGCGCACGGCTTTCTCATGTTCCTGCTGGGGACGACTATCTTCGCCGACCGGGCGAACACCGTGCCCCTCTGCTTGCTCAGTGCCTTAGTGGATGTCACACAGATCCTGCACTACGATTGGGGTGGCGCTACTCTGGGTACGCTTTACGGGTATATGAGCTCAGCTTCCCGCGGCAGCGGACTGTTGCTCGGGGGCTACTGGCGCGCTTGGGAGGTACGTTTTTTCTCTGCTCTTTTACATTTCTGCTCTACATTTTCTGTACTCTGTACTGTACCCTGTACACTGCACACACTGTGGTCTACTTTACACTGACTGCATACTGTACACATAGCACACATATACTCTGCTTTACACTGACTGTACACTGCTTACGCTGTACACTCTGCACAACACGTTATGTGCACAATATACTGCACGATACATGGCTCTGCTATTTTTGCTGTATTCTGCATTCTACTTTATCTGATAAGCATACTGGTATTTATTCTGCAGTTGTGGGTCTACGCTTACTTTCCCAGACTAGCCCCAGTGCTAGATGCGGAGACCCCTCTCGTCGTCCCGTTCTCACGCCGCTTCGACGGGAGATGCGTGCGGAGACCCCGGGAGACTTTTAGCTTCTTCCGTCATTATTTTGACACCATCACCCCGGCCGAGGTATGTTTTACTTGCAGTTCATTTAAGCTTCGCTTTATACTGTATTTTCAACAACAGTAGATAACAAACTGTATTTCATTCTCAGATCACTTGGCAGCCATGGGCTCCATTGCCAGCGACGATTCGAGATCGATTTGCCGGTGCTGAGGAGACCTCGCGTTTCCGGATTCTGCTGGAGGGCCCAGTCTGTCGGGCTTGGTACCTGGGCGAGCGTTTCCTACGCCAGACCCTAGGGTTACCAGAGCAGATAGTCCCGGTTCATACTCCGGAGGACATGAGGGAGACCGAGAGATTCACGGCCGAGCAGATGGCCGAGTACACTATTGGCTGGGAGGCGATCCGCTTTAGAGGCATCGGCGATTACAGAGAGTACGTGTAGACGTACATCATGCGGCCTCTGAGCGGTGGCCGTCGAGCTGAGGGAGAGAGGCCCGTGGCGCCGGCAGCCAGGGCAGGAGTGGGAGCTGGAGCGGGAGCATCGAGGAGGGCCCGGGTTCGTGGTAGGGGTGGAGCTCAGAGAGGGCGGGGGGCTGGTTAGCCCGCACTGCCTTCCTCGCTGACATACAGAGGGCAGGGTGGGGCAACCTACCAGATCCCCTTTGCCCCTCCTCTGGCTGATCACGAGTTGGTCGGTGTCCTCGACTTGCCTTCGGTATATACTATTGCATTTTGCATCTTGCATTGTCATTTCATTTCATTTCTTTGATATTCCGCAGAATACTGATGCATCCAATACTTTTGCAGGCGTCCTCCGAGTACACCCGGTAGTCCTTGGAGCTGAATGCCTCCGTGATAGGGATGTTGCAGCGGACTTTCGACCTCCTAGCCCTCTACAGTATTCCGGTATGTTCTTCAACCACAGTCTCAAACCATACATAAACTGCTTCACATAATCCGATGCACAACACAACACTTGACATACTGATCTCACAGCATTCATACACTGTACTTATACACTGCATTCTGCACTGATAAACTGTTCACCGCATTCACACACTGTACTCATACACTGCATTCTGCACTGATAAACTGTTCACGGCATTCACACACTGTACTCATACACTGCAATCTGCATTGATAAACTGTTCACGGTACACTGATGCATTTGCCTTTTGTACTTTTCAGCCTCCCTTCCAGATTCCCACTGTAGGAGATGTTCCAGCCAGGCCTACTGTTCCTGTCCGAGGGAGAGATGAGGAGGGCAGAGTATTCCCCCGCACCAAGGCGGGGCGCACTCATGTCGGGAGTAGCTCACGGGCTCCAGTTCCAGATGACGACGACGACGACGACGATGAGTTAGAGGCGAAGGCAGAGGTAGAGGCGGAGTCATCGGAGGAGGAGACCGGAGACGGCTCGGACTCGGGCTCAGATGACAGTGCTGATGATGCTCCTGGACCTTCGTCTAGGAAGAGGACTAGGACAGACTGATAGCCCCCGGAGCCACTTGACATTGATACAGATTTTTGCTGTTTTTCTTCTTTTCTGCACTTTTTCCTTTTTTGTTGGTAGCTAGGGTACCTTGTACTACCGCAGGCAGATTTTGTTTCCCAAAACTTGTACTTGAAAAGATGATGAAATGAAATAAACTTTTTGTCTGAAAAAGTGTTACATTTGTATATCTCAATGTAAATGAAATTGATCTGTTGTTTGAAAAATTGAACACTTGCACTGTAATAATCAGATAACGAACCCACTAATGGCAAAAACAGCCCAAGCAACCCACTGTTCTATTCTGAATGCACAACCCATACTCTGCTAAGGATTAGACTACATACAGCCCGTAATACAGCACTCAGTTCATTCTGCACACAGCAAACCCTGAACAAATAGCCCAATCTGACAAGATGGACTACAAAAGTTGAAACCTGTTGAAGTTGAAGCATACTCAGATGCCCCAAATTTTCCCTTTTCTTCTTTTTCTTCGCATAAATGTAGAGAATGGCACAGCACTCTGAGCATAAGCGATTTTTGAAATTGAAAAAGGGTTTCAACCTGGGTATTGAGCCTACGACTGAATGCAGCGGGAAAGACTCAAACAAAAGGTGCACGACCTAAACACAACGAGACACACTCGGAAAAGACTCAAAATGAAAGTTGAGGTAAACAAGACAAAAGACACGACACACGGACGTGTTTACCAAAACAAAAGACCTCAGATCTCGGGGAGCCAGTTCCTCCGGGTATGTTTACTACCCTTTCTGATTTGTGATTCTCACATCACTCGGCCCTCAAGCTCGGTTTTTCTCTCAAAACCTTTTCCTCACTTTTCTCTCGACTCACACCTCTCTATTCTTTATTCTCTCATTTTTCATCCCTCCCCAGGGTGATCGATGGATGAATAGGAAGTTGTGGGTTCGCGCCCAACACTATTGGCTCACGGCAATTTCTTCTGGTGATGTCTAGCCGATGTTCCAGATGAGGAATGGTGTATCTTGATCCATCTCAACTCGTGCTTCCCACTTGACTTGACATCTCGTCGTTTGGAAGATGTTGAGAGCTTTCCGCCCTTACAGACAGTTTCAGTTGTGCCTTCTTCGATGGATAGAGTGCCCTCCTGGCAAACATGTTGATGACGGGGGAAAGACAGAACTCCTGACTCGACTGTGCCCCTAGTTCATCATTTCAACCATTTTTTTTGGTTTTTCTACTAAAACAGTTTCGACCAAAATGAGAGTTAAATTAACATGCTTGTTCAATTTTTGATTTGAAATCATGCAAGTTAGACTATAAGCACTGAAAATTTTCCTGTCTGGGTCCCAGAAATGATCTAGTTTTGGAAAATGAAATAGTTTTTGAGAAAATAGTCAACCTCAGTAAAAATTTTCAAAAACTATTTTTGCAACCGACCGATGCTCAACGAGCACGGAACTTACCTTCGAGATGCGCAACCTCGGATCGGAGGCAATGGAAAATTGCCCCTTGCTTGAAAGGGGTGCGTGGCAACGGAAAGTTGCCCCTGGTTTAAACGGCAACTCATAGCAACTCATGGAAAAGGAAAGTTGCCCCTTGTTTGGATGACGCCGCAGCATGCTGAAAACCAGTCCTCGTCGGTGATGATTGCAAACGAACTCTCGGATGCAGAGAAGACGGAGATGGTCTGGACCAATATATGGACACAGTCACTGTGAGAGCATTGGTGGCTGGACTTCAAGAGGAAGTCTACTGCGTGGTTCTGGTTGTCACAACCGAACTATCAGATTCAGAGGAGGCAAAGGTGATCAAAACCATTACATGGACTGAGACGCTATGAAAGCGTTGGGGGCTGGACTTCAGGATGAAGTTGCCTACGTATCCCAATCATGGGAATCAAGCCTTATGTAGTTCTGGTTAAGGTACACTCGGGTATTTTAACCTTCACTTTTTAGGCTCTAACTTTTGCCAAGGCGCCCGTTGCGGGTTTTCGACCTTGCGAGCTTCTTTTTTTTTCTTTTTCTTTTTCTCTTTCTCTTCCTTTTTGCACTTATTTTTTTCTTTTCCTTTTCTTTTGCAATTTTTTTTTATTTTTTGTATGTTTTTTCTTTTTTTTTTCTTCTTTTCTCTTTTTTTTTTCTTTTGTATATTTTTTCGTTGCTCTAACTTTTGCCTGGGTCGCCCTTCCAGGTTTTCGGCCCAACGAGCCTCTTAAAGGGTAAAAGTGTAACAAGTCCATACCAAATGGTTTTGAGATTGAAGCCCTCTGTATCCAGGAGAGTGGCTGTTGTATTGATCCGCAGAAGGATTCATCACGGTTGCTTCACGAGCTTCTTGCAGTGAGATCCAACCTTCTTGATCTGATTTTGGTGCCTCTTGTGGCTGCTTCAAACTTGGCCACACGGGCCTTACGTGGCGGTTGACCATTGAACGTTCTGCTTCGAATCTAGGATTCAAGGTTTAAAAGCAAACGGATTGAGCCTTGAGGCTGAGAGCGATCATAAGCTGCACAATCTCAAGAGCGATTCCACACAGGTCTTCACAGGACCGCGCAAAACATTTTGTTTTTAAAAGTTTTTAAGAAAGCAACAAATCGCTCGCGCTGAAGATAGTGTGGAACCAATCTGGGTCAAGCCAGGGTCCTTATCAGTACTCATGCTAACAAGCATGATTTCATTCATTAAAAGGCTTAGCATGCCTCTTTTTCTCTCAGATTGATCAAAGTTTTGTAAAATCCGAGGAATTCCTTCTTCTTCGTTTTCACCACCACGGTGTTCAAAAAGGTTTTTGAAAAACTTAGGTCATTATAATGACTCTCAGGGCACAAGAGAGCAGGTGGAATGCACTGCCGTTCGATCCAAATCCTCTGGCACAACTAGCTCAAGGTAGCAATAAGCACGGAAACATGATTAGCCGCAGCTGTTTCATTTAGATTTCCTGGTTATAACTGGCTCCACAGCAGAGACAAACTCAAAAAGAAAGCAAAAGGAGTAATTACAAAACAAAACGGTGTTCAAGGCAACAACCCCAGAATCACCTGACATTCTATACAAGGGGGACTGACTTGCTACAACAAGACAGACCCTTAAGCAAAAAGGACTGACTCACGACAATGAGACAGACTCAAAATGAAACAAAAGACTGACCCGACACCCAAGCCAGAATTTGCAAAACTAGCATTCGCAGATGCTCGAAAATGCGTGCTAGACGCCAGATCCAAAAATATACCAAGTGCCGCCTGCAGGTGGTTCACTTCCTGATTACATACTCGCTGTATCAGTATCCTCAAAATCCAATAGCTGAGTAGTAACGGACTTGGCTGAGGTGGGCGGGAGGATAACCTCGTTGTCGATCAAATCTTGCACCTCATGACGGAGGCAGAAACAATTGTCGGTAGCATGTCCTGTTTACTGGTGGTACGCACAGTACAAGGCAGCATCATGTGTGGGAGGGAGATTCTTCGGGAGGGGCCGAGGCTCCAAGGGTTTAAGGTGCCCTCTTTCGGCCAGGATCTGGAGTGCCTTGGACAGAGGCATGTAAAGAGCATGAAAGACCCTGCGTCCACGGGGCAGGTACTTTGAAGGTTGAGAAGTCTTGCTAGACGCACTAGCGAAAGGGTCGGTGGGCACTGCCTTGACTTTTTGATCTTTCCCAAGTGCAGGGTTGGGAGCGGGAGGAACTGTTCTGGCATGACGGGGCCTGTCCCAGTTTTCTGACTGACTGGTACTACCTTCAGTTGGAGCGGGGAAAACATCATCTACAATCTTGGTCAGGACTGCGAATACTTGCTGTTTACTCATCCCCCCGGCTTTCAAAGCCTCGGCTGCCTACAGCAGTTGTTCAATGGGATCGGCATCTACCTTCATTTTGTCTTTACCTCTGGCCTCAGCCTGATCGAGGATTTGGGTTGATGTTGGCATGTCATTGTTATAGTTGGAGGCCATCTCCGGTTGGCTAAGCTCGATCACAATCCGTCCCAGTAATGGGGGCTCCTGGGGTACAAAATGCCCGACATATGGTGCAGTTGGTGGCGAAGCTGACATTCCGTAAGCGAGATCCGCCACGGACCTCTGGAGGTCACCTATCATCCCCATCAACTCGAATGTGGTGGGCTCACGAGCCTGATACAACTGGGGTTCCCAGATCGGGCGCGCAGCAGGTGACCTGGGCGGATACGGTACATCAACATTGGTCTCACTTTGCAGGGCGATTTCTTGATCTAATGCGGCTATCATAACCACGATTTCCTCTGAATTCTGTGTCATGATAAGTCCGCTAATCTGAACGGTGATTGACGAATCAGATGTCTGCCTTGCCTCAGCGAGGGAGAATACCGGCTATTCTGCACTGAATCTCTGAACTGAAAGAGAAAACACACAGCATTTCGGCTCAATCAGAACAAACACAGACGTAGTTGAACAGCTGTACTCTAATACTGATCACTGTTTCCCAAAAATCATTGCCCCAAAACACTGAGTCGGATACCCGCAGATATAACTGTTTCTCAGAAACACTGATACTGATGCCTGCAGGCCTGATACTCAAACTTGCAAACTGATATGCGCGTTCCTGTAGAGGTACACTCTAAAAGCACATAGCGAGTAAAAGAGAACCAAAACACCCCTATGTTGGGGGTAGGGTTTCCCTGTCCTATTTTTTCAGGAGCTAGGGTTTCACTACGCACACAGCGGTTTCAAACAACCTATAATTGGGTAAGCAACCTGTCCTAGCTTGGAATGGTCACTATAGATTCCGAATATGCACTAGGTCAAATGGTCGAAAGGGTGCCCCGGTAAAACCGGGGTTTGTGTTGCCATACTGGCAGAGCCCGCAACCGGTCAGCCTTACGGCATGCTTTGACAAAGTCAAGCCTCCGGCAAACTGCTCAGGAATAGCAGATGGCCAACACGGTGTCCTAGGCGCACCAATGCATATGCAATACAAAGAAACACATAAGTGTAGTCAAAACAAGATATCACGAGTCCAAGTCAAGTTCTCTAATCTCCCCAGCAGAGTCGCCAGAAACTGTAGACGCGCCCTTGGGCCTCACTACAGTTCAGACTCAATTTGTGTTACGGTTCTTAATCTGAACCAAAGAGTCCAAATCCGGCAAATCGTTTTGAGAAAAACAGATTTTGAAAGAAGTGCCAAACATGGACTGCTTTGCCAGATACAGAGTCGCCACCTAAATATTTTTTTTTTAATGGGGGAATTTAGGAAACCCTGACTCGGTGCCAAAGGCTACGTGTCTGTCATCACCAAAGTTGCCTCGGCTTGGGAACTTGGGTATGATTGGGGAAGGTCAGCTATAAGCACCCCCTCTCGCCCGATCCGAAGATCGGCCTCTACTAACCATGATATCCTATTTTGAAAATGTTATGTGTTCTTGTTCCGGTTATTAGCCTAGAATTACTATGTTATGCGCACAGCAAACAAGTATAGACTAGGTCGCCTAATTTGGAACAAAACATTGCATATCCGTTTGTTTGGAAAACGCTTTGGAATTTGCTGCTCGCAAGTAGGCTAAAATACGGATTTCAACGAGTTGTCCCAACTCAAACAATCCAACCTTCATCCACAGGCATTCGGGCAGTTAATCAAATAAGCATCTAGCCTCATGGTAATCATGTTATCATGTTAACATTCACACTCATGTGAGATGCTAAAGCATAAAGAGCTCACCTAGTACTCCGCGCCAAAACAAGAACATGTTAGCAATCATGCATGATCCAAGTCCATGTTTAAATGCCTAATGCAACGCATACGGAATGTCACTAGAGTAGGCTCGGCTAGTCTATAAATGACATGCGAAAATGCTCAAGTAGCATGCAATCAAGTTAGATTTGAAATACTTATGCAGTTAGCATGATGCGCCGAGCCCGGTGCATGCAATACTGATGAATGGATGCACGCATGCATAGCATAAAGTATGCTAAAGTAAACATGCCCTAAACTAACCATCGAAAGCAGGTAAGTAAAAGGGAGAAAGAAGTGGGGTTGGAAGACATGCACACACTCACCCACACTTATTACAAATTTGCCCTCGCTCGGAGAGGCCGAAAGAATAATACAATTTAACTAACTAACAAGCTAATTAAATATTACAGACCATTAAATTAATTAAGCAAATTAATTAATCTAAGAAGGCAGTAAACAGCAGCCTCGGGAGAGGGCTCAATGCATGCGTGCTCGGTTCCGCCCGGAAATCCACCGCCATGCTCAAGATGCCTCTGTTTTCCTTGCTCTGCTCCCCTGATGACTGCCAAAGTCTCAGGGTTTGCTCGCTGGATACTAGGGAACACCACCGGCTGAAGGAGAACACCACCGGCCATATAGAATGGTCACCGGCCACAAATTTGATCCATCGGCCAACAATGATGGCCGGTCGGCACTGAAGATAGCCGGCCGGCCAAATCTTCCTGCAGAATCTGTGTTTGACAGCAGCAGAGGGCAAGACTTGGCATGGCAATGCATTTCAAGCAATGTATGCACCAATCACATCCCTTACCATGTTTATGACTCAAAGGGACATGGTTCTCGATTCTCGAACCACCCATCGCGCATTTCAATGCGTGATGGCCCAAGAAACCAAGTATGCATTTTGATATGGAATGAAATGCACATAAGCAAACAAGGAGGCCGAACCTCTATCACTTGATCAAGAGGCAAGGCATGCATGCCAATGCAATGCATCCTAGGCATGGAGGCTAAGTATACAAAATGAGCATGGACACAAGCAATGTATACTAGGCACACAACCTGGGTTAACAAGCATGCTAGGCATGGAATAACTATGACAATGACAAGCATACAAGATGCAATTAAAACATGCAAGTATGCAAGACATATGACAACATGCAACATGGTCCAAAACTCAAGGCTAACAAGCCAAAATGCAAAGGGGCTATGCAATGCATGCTATGGTCGACCAAAACAACTAAGGGCAGACCTTGAGCATGGCAAAACAAACATAAAGGCTTCACAAAGCTAGACCTAAACATGCTTCAATAAGGACTCGAAGCATAAGACATGTTAAGGCTAAGACAAGGCATTACAAGGCATGTATGCTAAGCAAGCATGGTGTACCAAATCCAACTAAAAACAGAGGCATATTATGACATAATAAGCATGAAAAATAGCTAAGGCATGGCCAACATGAACCTAAACATGATGCTCCCTCAAGAGGCAAAGATGGTCCTTTTCAAGGACAACAAGGAGAAGGGGTGGTCCTCTCCTTCCTAGGACCTCAAGGCACCATCCTCACCTCTAAAATCCCTCAAGATTTCAGTAGTGAGGAGGCCCAAACACACTGGTCCCGGAGCTCAACCAAAATGGCACAAAACAAAGGCCTTTCAAGGCTTAAGAGGGGTCAAACAACCCCAAATGCCAAAGCGCCCTTAACCAACTATTTAGAGGGCTAAAAAAAAGTGCCTTTTTATGTTATACACTAAGCCCAAAAATATTTGTAAGGTGGGCAAAAATACAATGCAAAAATGGGGAATAAAGGGACAAGTTTCTTACCCTTGAAGACCCTCTTCACCAATGGAGCTGCAGCAGCTTCTTTAGGTTGAAATCAGTCTAAAACCTTCAAAAATAACCCTCAAGGGCCTCAGCTCCAAGGGATGGTGTAATGGTGGGTGTTTGTGAGCAATACTAAGCCTAAACACACACAAGACAAAGAGAGGGGGGAGAAATAGAGATAGGATACACACAATATTCAAACCCTAGAACTCAAACCCTAAAAAAAAACTATCTAAAATGTCTAAACCCTCAAAAAGGGAGAGAAGGCTCCTCTTTATAGAGCTTTTAGTCTTGTAAGCTTACAAGACAAGCTTCTAAAGAGAGAGATCCCTCCATACACGTGTATGGAGGGGAGCCAAGTGCATGCCAGCTGCACCAAAATATCTGAAAAAGCAGATGCACAGTAGTCGGCCGGCCAAAGATGCAATTGACCAAAAAAAGATAGCCGGCCGGCTATCTATAGTGCCGACCGGCCAAACATTTTGCCAGTGGCAACAAAACACAGCCGGTGGCCTCAAGCCATGGCCGGTGATGGGTGGGGATGGTCAACAAGCCCTACCTTGCCCCTCAAAGGCAAAACACAAGTGTTTGGTGCAAAATCAGACACAAAGCAGTCGAGTCGAGAGATCCTGAGGCAAGGCGCGTAGCCGAGACCTCCAGGAACTCAAGACGAACACAGAACATGGATAATCACCGAGTGTTCAAGCAGTGACGTCCAAGTCTTGAGGACGGTAAAAAATGGGGTGTCTACACAAGGGGACTTACTCGCTACAACAAGATAGACCCTTAAGCAAAAAGAACTGACCCAAGGCGATGAGACAGACTCAAAACAAAACAAAGGACTGATTCGACACCCAAGCCAGAAGTTACAAAACTAGCATGCGCGGATGCTCAAAAATGCGTGCCAAACGCCACATCAAAAAATACTGGGCGCCGCCCACAGGTGGTCCAACCCCGATCACATACTCGCAGTATCCTCAAAATCTAACAACCCAGCTGTGACAGACTTCCCTGAGGTGGGTGGGAGGATGACCTCATTGTCGATCAAATCTTGCACCTCATGACAAAGGCAGAAACAATTATCAGTAACATGACCAGTTTGCTGGTGGTACGCGTAGTACAAAGTAGCATCATGTGTGAGAGGGAGATTCTTCGGGAGAGGCCGAGGCTCGAGGGGTTTAAGATGCCCTCTTTCGGCCAGGATCTGGAGTGCCTTAGACAGAGGCGTGTAGAGAGCGTAGAAGACCCTGCGCCCTGGGCAGGTACTTTGAAGTCTGAGTATTCTTGCTAGACGCACTAGCGAAAGAGTCGGTAGGCACTGCCTTGACTTTCTGATCTATCCCAGGTGCAGGGTTGGGAGTGGAAGGAACTGTTCTGGCATGACGAGGCCTATCTCAATTTTCTGACTGGCTTGTACTGCCTTCAGTTGGAGTGGGGAAAACATCATCCACAACCTTGGCTGTAACTGTGAATACCTGTTGTTTACTCATTCCCCCGGCTTTCAAAGCCTCGACTGCCCACAGCAGTTGTTCAATGGGATCGGCGTTTGCCACCATTTTATTCTTGCCTCTGGCCTCAGCCTGATCGAGGGTTTGGGCTGATGTTGACATGTCATTGCCATAGCTAGAGGCAACCTCCGGTTGACTAAGCTCGATTACAATCCCTCCCAATAGCGGGGGCTCCTATGATACAAAATTCCCAGCATATGCTGCAGGTGGTGGCAAAGCCGACATCCTGTAAGCAAGATCCGCCACGGACCTCTGGAGATCACCTATTATTTCCATCAATTCGAAAGTGGTCGGCTCACGAGCCTGATACAACTGGGGGGCCCAGACCGGGTGCGCAGCAGGCGACCTGGGTGGGTGTGGCACATCAGCATTGGTTTCACTTTGTAGGGTGATTCCTTGATCTAGTGCGGCTGTCATCACCACAATCTCTTCCGAGTTCTGCGTCATGATAAGTTCGCCGTACTGAATGGTGACTGACGGGTTAGATATCTGTCTTGCCTCAGCAAAGGGGGAACACTGGCTATTCTGTATCAACTCTCTGAACTGAAAGGAAAAACAAGCAGCATTTCAGCCCAAACAGATCAAACACAGGTGTAGCCGAACAACTGTACTCTACTACTGATCACTGTTCCCCAAAATCACTACCCAAAATACTGAATCGGATACCCGCAGATATAACTGATTCTCACAAACACTGATATTGGTACCCTCAGGCCTGATACTCAAATTTGCAAACTGATATATGCGTTCCTGTAGAGATACACTCTAAGAGCACATAGCAAGTAAAAGAGGCAAAACACCCCTATGTTAGGGTAGGGTTTCCCTATCCTATTTTGTCAGGAGCTAGGGTTTCACTATGCATGCAGCGGTTTCAAACAGCCTATATTGGGTAAGCAACCTGTCCTAGTTTGGAATGGTCACTATGGATTCCGAATATGCACTAGGTCGAATGGTCGAAAAGGGTGCCCCGGTAAAATCGGGGTTTGTGTTCCCATACTGGCAGAGCCCGCAACCGGTCAGCCTTATGGCACGCTTCTCGAAGCGAGCCGTCGGCAAGCCACTTAGGAATAGCAGATGGCCAACACGGTGTCCTAGGCGCACCAATGCACATGCAATGCAAAGAAACACATAAGCGCAGTCAAAACAAGATATCAAGAGTTCGAGTCAAGCTCTCTAACTCCCCAGCAAAGTCGCCAGAAACTGTGGACGCGCCCTTGAGGGACTTATTCTACCACAGTTCGGACTCGTTTTGTCACGGTTCTTAATCTAAACCAAAGAGTCCAAATCCGACAAATCGTTTTGAGAAACAGATTTTTGAAAGAAGTGCCAAACATGGACTGCTTTGCCAGATACAGAGTCGCTACCTAAATATTTTTTAATGGGGGAATTTAGGAAACCCTGACTCAGTGCCAAAGGCCACGTGTCCATCATCACCAAGGTTGCCTCGGCTCGGGAACTTGGGTACGATTGGGAAAGGTCAACTATGAGCACCCCCTCTCGCCAGATTCGAAGATCGGCCTCTACTAACCATGATATCCAATTTTGAAAACGTTATGTGTTCTTATTCCAGTTAATTAGCTAGAATTACTATATGATGCGCACAACACAAAAGTATAGACTAGATCGCCTAATTTGGAACGAAGCATTGCATATCCGTTTGTTTGGAAAATGTCTGAAATTTGCTACTCGCAAGTAGGCTAAAACACGGATTTCAACGAGTTATTCCAACTCAAACAATCCAACCTTCACCCACAGGCATTCAGGCAGTTTATATCACATAAGCAGTTAGCCACATGGTAAGCATGTTGTCACGTTGACATTCACACTCATGTGAGATGCTAAAGCATAAAAATACTTACAATGTACTTCGAGCCAAGACAAGAACATGTTAGTAATCAATGCATGATCCAAGTCCATGTTAAGTGGCTAATGCAACGCATATAGAATGCAATCTAGAATAGGCTCGGCTAGTCTCAGGATGACATGTGAAAATGCACAGATAGCATATATTCAAGTTAAATTTGAAATACTTCATGCAGTTAGCATGATGTGCCGAGCCCGATGCATGCAATACTAATGAATGATGCACGCATGCATAGCATAAGGTATGCTAAAGTAAACATGTCCTAATACTAACCATCAAAAGAAGGTAAGTAAAAGGGAGAAAGAAGTGGGGGTTGGAAGATATACACACACGCACCCACACTTATTACAAATTTGCCCTCGTTCGGAGGGACCGAAAGAATAATACAATTTAATTAACCTACAAGCTAATTAAATTTTACAGACCAATTAATTAATTAACAAATTAACTAATCTAACAAAAGCAGTAAACAGCCTCGGGAAGAGGGCCCAATGCAATGCGCGCTCGGCTCCGCTTGGAAAGCCACTACCATGCACAAGTTGCCTCTGCTTTGACTGTTATGTTTCTCTGAAGACTGCACAAATCTCAGGGTTACTTCTCTGAATGCTGTGGAACACCACTGGCTGAGGGAATTGGTCACCGGCCATGGAGAATGGTCACCGGCCACAAATTAATCCATCGGCCACTTATGGATGGCCGGTGAGCACTGCAGATGGCCGGTCGGCCAAATCTTCCTGCAGAATCTGTTTTTGACTGCAGCAGAGGGCAAAACATAGCATGGAAATGCATTTCAAGCAATGTATGCACCAATCACACCCCTTATCATATTCATGACTCAAAAGGGATATGGTTCTCGATTCTCGGACCACCAATCGCGCATTTCCATGCATGATGGCCCAAGAAACCAAGTATGCATTTTGATATGGAATGCAATGCACATAATCAAACAAAGGGGGCTCAACCTCTATCATACTCAACTCAAGAGGTGAAGCACGCATGCCAATGCAATGCATCCTAGGTATGGAGGCTAGTATGCAACATATCAATGCAATGTGCAATGTAGGTTAGGCACACAACCTAAGTAAAGAAGCATGTAAGGCATGAAGCAATGCGATCTACAAGTATGCAAGACACAATGTGGATGTTCAAGCATGCAAGCAAGCATGTGACTTCATTCAATCACGCAACAACACACTAGTATGCAACAATACACAAGGTGAGCATGCAACAACATGCAAAGGGGTGGACTTAAAATAATTTAGGCAGCCCTCAAATAAGCCCAAAACAGTGGCCAATGCTATGGAAATAAGGGCCTACACACACACACATGTACATGTTGATGGGCCAACACATAAGCATCAAACAAGCAACCTTTAAGCACACTTAAAAGAGCCTAAACATGGGCAATTAGCATGCAATGTAAACTCTGAAAATCATGTTAATGATGATGCCAAACCAATTTAAACAAGACAAACATGGCATGCAATTGGTCCGAGTACTTGAGGCAAGCCAAGGAGACTTAAACCATGGCTAAGTCAACCTAGCCTCTCAAGGCCAAGAGGACTTAAAACAGGTTCAAGGCAGACCTAGACAATGCTAAGGGAACACCTAGATGGCATCTAAGTGGCTTAAGCATGCAAGCATACAAAGAAGCACATTCATGGAGCATAAGGCAACAACCTTTTAAAGCAACAAAGGAGTATCAAATGCAAGTATGCAAAAATGTTATAAGGACTGAAATAGCATGGTAAGTGGTTCCAAACCACTGAAATAATGCAAGTAATGCATGCTACACACTCACACACCTAAGGCTAACAAGCCAAAATGCAAGGTGGCTATACCAGGCATGCTATGGTCAACCAAAACAACCAAAAACAGAACTTAAGCATGCTAAAACAAACACAAAAGCTTCACAAAGCTTGGCCAAAATCATGCTAGAACAAGGATCAAAACCTAAAGCATGTTAAGACCTAAACATGGCATTACAAGGCATGTATGCTAAGCAAGCATGGTGTACCTAAACCAAGTAAAAAAAGAGCTATATTATGACATAATAAGCATAAAAATCAGTTAAGGCATGGCCAACATGAACCTAAATTAGATGCTCCCTCAAGAGGCAAAAATAGCCCTTTTCAAGGACAACAAGGAGAGGGGGTGGCCCTTTCCTTCTTGGGACCTCAAGGCACCATCCTCACCATTGAAATCCCCCAAGATTTCAGTGGTGAGGAGGCCCAAACACAATGGTCCCGGAGCTCACCAAAATAGCACAAAAAATAAAGGCCAAACAAGCCTTAAGAGGGGTCAAACAACCTCAAAGCTCAAAACACTCTTAAACAACTATTTAAAGGACTCAAAAACAGAACTTTTATATGTTATATGCAAAGACTAAAAACAGTTGCAAGATAGGTAAAAAGGCTATGCAAAAACGGGGTATTTAAAGGTAAAGTCCTTACCCTTGAAGACCTCTTTCAAGAACAGCACTCCAGCTGCTTCTTTGGCTCCAAACCAGTCTAAAAACTTTAAGAAAAGACCTCTGGCCCCTCAGCAACCAAGGTAAGGTGTGATGGTGGGTGTTTGTGTGCAATACTAAGGCTAAACACACACAAATACAAAAGAGAGAGATATATAGATATAGGATAGATACACAACTCAAACCCTAAAACCAGAGCTCTTTTTGAAAATCTTGTCTCACCTAAAAGAGGGAGAAGAGGCCTCCTCTTATAGAAGGTTCAATCTTGCAAGCTTACAAGACAAGCTAGCCAAGAGGGAGATCCCTCCATACACGTGTATGGAGGGGAACAAAGTGTATGCCAGCTAGCATAAAATATTTGCAAAAGCAGATGCACAGTAGTCGGCCGGCCAAAAAAGCAATTTGACCAAAAAAGATGGCCGGTTGACCATCTATAGTGCCGGCCGGCCAAACATTTGGCCGGTGGCAACAAAACACAGCCGGTGGCCTCAAACCATGGCCGGTGGAGTGTGGGGATGGTCCACAGGCCATTCCCTGCCCCTCCAAGGCAAAACACAAGTGTTTGGTGCAAAACTAGACACAAAACAGTCGAGTCAAGAGGTCCTGAGGCAAGGAGCGTAGCCGAAACCTCCGGGAACTCAAGATAAACACAAACAAGGATGATCACCGGGTGTTCAAGCGGTGACGTCCAAGTCTTGAGGACGGTCAAAAATGGGGTGTCTACAGGAAGGAAATGAGAATGAGACAACAACACAACCACGGAACCAAGTCCGGAACACAATAAACAAAGGAAAGGAAAACCGGGATCGCTATAGGGCCTTTGCTTTTCCTTTTCCTATTACTTGAAACATTTTCAGTATATTGTTTTCGTTGTTCAGGTGTGAAACTGACACATTGATTTTTTTTGTTGAGCACAACATGTTGAAATTGCATAGAAAGCAAAAAAATAAAATAGAATTAGCGTATGGTAATTTTCACATGATAAATATTTAGGAATAATTTAAAAATTATGAAAAATGATAAATATCATTGACTAATATGTATAATTTGTAATTGTAACAAATCATGAATATTTTTTTAATTTGTTCATCGAAATTGATATACAAGTTTATACCATTGGTATTGTCTATCTCTTTTTGTGGGTGGAGGAGTGTTTTTTTCCCAGATCTGACTGATAATTTGGAGAGAAAAAAAAAATAATTAAAACTGAGAGGAAAAAAAATTAATTTGAGCTACACATGAGAAGGATAAGTGCCTATATTGAACTATTTCATAAAAAAGAAGAATGAACCGGTATCAATAAGCAGAAATTAGTTATTTTAGAGAGAAATCAAATCAGTTCGTATGTATTAATATGTGTGTGTGTGTGTGTGTGTGTGTGTGTTCATGTAATAACCCATAATTATTATTTTTTAAATAGCCAGTGCATAATTTAATTGAGCAAATTTTTGAATTTGATTGCTATGTAAATTTTGTGCGAAAACAGTTTAGTTTTATATTTTTTAAAAATAGTTTCCGATCTCAGAAAATTATGAAATTTTTATATGTTGTTCCCATAGGAGTCTAGCACATTGGATAAAAATTTTAGAATCAAATGATGAGTATTTATTTTATGAAAATTCACGGACTTATTGGTGTTCAATTTAATTTATAGCAGAATTTGAAATTGAGTTTTGGGTCGTCAAACCAGGATTTGAGATAAATTTGTTGGGACTATTTTGGTATATAATTGGACCATGTTTGACTTATGGGTGAGACCCATGATTTACATTTAATTGAATTTGAGTTTGTTTAATGATTCATGTTTAACTGTTTAGTCCTTTTTAATTAGGTGATTGGTAGTAACCACTTTAGGAGTTGTTATTATTTATTATATAGGATTATAATAAATATTTGATGATGAGTGTGGAATAAAGAACGGTGGTGGAGAATAATGATTTGGGAGAGCTCACTGATGGGCATTGATCAAAAGAAAATTGAGTGGTTGACAGAAGGGATCTCTAAAAGAAAAAGAGAGAGATAATAATAAAAAAATGAGTTTTGTGTAATGGTGGGGGTTTTTGGCTGAGAGCATTTTTGAGAGAGAAAAAAAAAGTTAGAAAGGGGAAGAGACACACACATGGGAAGATAAGGGATAGCATTGTTTTAAAGTTAAAAAAATAATAATAATAATAAACATCAAGAGAATATATGATGACTCTCTCTTTCTGTGGGGCTAAGAGAGGTTTTTGGTTGAAAAAAAAAAGGGGGGGGGAGGGGTTAAAGAAGAAGTTCACATGGCTGCCATCTCTATCTCTCTAGGTAGGATATAAAAAAAAAAAAAGAAAAAAAAAGAAAAAAGATGGCATCGGCCCACTCTTGAACCTATTAGGCAGCTTGATACAGTCAAATGAGGGAATGGATGTGAGCAGATTTATGGAAAAAAAAATTATGAAAAAGACCAATCTCACTCTCTTCTTCTTTATTTCTCCATTGATGCTCAATCTTTGAGCTTGAAATGAGAGTCTTTAGAGTGAGATTTTGCCAAAGTGTTGTGCATGAAAGTCAGAGAGCTTGTCGTGATATTCGCAATGGTTATCTCGGATCCATAATCGGGTGATGTTTGCATTTTCAGACTAGCTTTTCTTCATATTTGAGATAGGGACTTTCTTCATATTTTTACATTAAAGCTATGTTAGGGTTATTTTGAAAAAAATATGTCATTTTAAGAGGTATTACATATATACATATATATAATTTTCAAATTTTTGTTTGGTAATTTTTGGAAGAAAAATTATGTTGAAATGTTAAGAATGTTGGCATTTTGAGATTGATTTTGAAAAAATCATTGTGTTGTTAATTTTGTAAAAAAAAAAAATCGAAAATAAAATTTAAAGGTTGTATGATTGTATTTATATTATATTATGATTAGATGGTTTATTTTGAGAAATATAAAGTTGAATTATTTTTTTTTATCTTTGATTTTGGAATTTATTTTTGAGAAAAATAAATTGATATTAAGAAATATTGTGTAAATTGTTAAGTTGGGATTATAGAATTGTTTTAGGATTAAAATTTTTTAAAGTGTTATATTCGTGATATTTTATGAAAGGTGATATATTGATGATAAAGTTATGTTTATTTTTGTGAAAAAAAAAAAAAAAAGTGAAATGTAGACTTTTGAACTCACTATCTTGAAAATGTTATTCTTGAGCATACTTCATAATTTTTTATATAAAGATCATGTAATTAATTAATTTTAGAAAAGTTGTGAAAATTGTTATTGGTAGAGAATTTGGGGAAAATATTACTTCTTTAAGTAGCTTGGTACAAAAAAATTGTTATGTTGAAATATGGTTATGTTTGAGGGATGAGGCATGTGAAGTTAGGTTCGGTATTATAAATTTGAAAAATTTTTAATATAATAAACTTACTAATTTAGTGGATTAAATTAGTTTTGGTTAAAAGGTTATATCCGTTATGGTTAAAAGTGTGTTATTGAGATTATACTATAATTTTTGATATAGTAGGATGGAAGTAGTAATATTTAATAAGTATGAGATTTGGTGAAAATCACATTGGTTATCTTGGTTAAGGTGAAACAAAAATTGATTGAAGGTTTTGTATGAATCAAAACAATTGGGAAATTAATAAATAGTTTTAATATTTGGTGTATGCTAATATGTTATAGATTTGTCTTGAAATGACTAAGTTGAAAGTTTGTTGATTTACATGTGGTAAATACATGAACATTGATATTATTATATTATCTCTTGGGATTGTATCATGGTATTAAATTGATAGAGATATGGAATTTGATCACAATGGAGCATTGTGTGGTGGAATTGAAATTGGAACTATTTTAATGCATTGTTACATATTGCATTGCCATTCCATTTCATTGTTATTATAGATTTCAAATTTAATTGAAAACTATTGTTTTGAAAAAGGAATTTTTTTGATGAACCAAGATCATTTTGAATTGTTTTGGGTAAATACGTTGGTAAGTCCGGCTAAGGGGTGTAGTTTGATATTGGTTAAGTTGGCCTGAATGTCCATGGTGAAAGACTTGAAATCGTGCGGATAGGTGTCAAGCCTTCCAGTTAATACTGGTAAAAATGACAGATTACAGGTGTCGAGCCTTCTAGTTAATACATGTAAAAATGACAGATTACTGGTGTCGAGCCTTCCAGTTAATACTAGTAAAAATGACAAATTGGTAATACTTGTATAGTCTACTTGCAAACACCAGCCTAGGAATTACCTGAATTGTATTTACCATCTTGGAATTTTATTGAAATTGTTGGATTAATGTGTTTTCAAAATGACATTGTGCGTAAGATTTTCAAAAGATGAGACAAATATTTTGAGCATGACATGACATATGCATTCATCTCATAAGACCGTATAAAATGGATTTGATGCATTGTTTAATTATTTGATTCAATTGATAATGAGATAATTGAATGAATTAAAAATGGTGTCCTGTTGCTATTGAAACATGTTTATTTATTTAAGTTAACTTGTTGTGGTTAATTAAATAAATTGGATTTAAGAGATTATGTAATAAAATCATATGGTTTTGACATGATATGATTTCACGTATATGTATGAGTATTTTGGTACCTGCATATCTTCTAATATTTTAATATGAGATTGCTTGGTATGTTAGTGGTTGCTCACCCCCTGCCTATACATGTATACAGGGAATGTTTTTCGGATTTGAAGATCAAACAATGGTTTTTACCATTTCATAAGTGTAATGTAGTGATGGATTGTACTGCTTCATTTGTTATTTGGCTGAGTGCTATTTTTTTGTAAAGAGTAGTATCCTCTCTTTTATTATATGTCTCCGGGCATTTCTTTTATTTGTATGTAAATATCATTGTTGTATAACGAGAATGAATATGTATATTTAATTATTCATCATTTCATTCAAGAATGAAATGTTATTTGTAAATGGACTTAATTAATGAATATTAGTAAGGTTATCCAAGTAATAAAATACGGGGCGTTATAGTTCAGATGTTTAAACATTAATTAAGTGTTAAAAAAATAAATAAATCAAATAATTTGAAAGTATGAAGTATGTGATAGTCACATTTTCTTTTTTGTGAGTTTTTTAATAGTTTTCTGTTTAGAGTGGAAAGATCTAAAAAAAATCAAAAATAAAAATCACTAATGAAAAAAATAAATAAATAAATAATTTTTTTTTTAACCTTTGTTTTCGTGTTGACTTTTTTAAAATTTTAAATTTGTAATGCCCCAATTTTTCATGCCCAAATGGTAATACAATAATCCTGACCCTTTAAAGTAAAATTGATAATTCCTCATACTTGCATTACATGATGTAAATAGTCTTCATGCGATAATACAGTTAATCCAACAACAAGTAAATGAACAAATAAATACCCCAAAGGGTTTACAAGTTTCCAAGGCTTCAGCCCGATTACACATAACGGTTATTCAAGCCCACACAAATATAATCCTTGGCTTACAAAACAGAGTCACGCAAAATGAGAGTATTGTACTCCCAACACACACATTTCCACGCCTTCAGTTAGGCGGAATCACCACATCTTTTCCTGCACAAAAATCTCGTAGGGTGAGCATAAAGCCCAGTAGGAAATTCTTAACAAAGTATATACATTTTATACAAGTTTCGTGAGATGGAATACTTATGCCATGCCATGCCTTTTTGAAAGTAAAACACACCTTCATGTTTTGAAAACCATCATACTCAATGATGTCATTCAATTTCAACTGCTCAACATTTATCAAATTTTATTCAAGGGGCGGTAAATACAACTCTGTAAATCCCTAGGTCGGTGTCTGCAAGTAGACTATACAAGTACTACTAATTTGTCATTTTTACCGGTATTAACCGGAAGGCTCGACACCTCTAATCTGTCATTTTTATCAGTATTAACTGGAAGGCTCGACACCTATAATCTATACCACCTTTCAAGACTTACCACCGTATTTACTCCAAAACCATTTCATGAAAACCTTGTTTCTCAACATTCTTTTCTAAATGCAAAGTTTTCAAATCAAATTTCAAAACTCTTCATTATCATATGAATTGATATGCCAATGCAATGATTAATAATACAATGCAATATTTCTTCCACTTTGAATACTCCCACACAATATTTCTATTGTGATCAAAATTCTCATTTCTCATTTCAATGCAATTTCACAAGATGAGTAAATACTTTTATTTCAATTCATCCAAGGGATAACATAATTCCCACATTTCAAACATTTCCAACAATTTTCAAAACTTCAACAATTCTCTTATTCCATGGAAAACCATCATTTATATGTAATAAATAAACAATTTTCAAATATCCTTTATTTTGACACACAAAATAAATATAACAACATATTCTAAAGATTTTCAACATCTTTCTTAAAAATCTCCAATTTCTAGATTTTCTCACCAAAAACCATTCATCTTCAAATATTTGAGAAGATCTCACCAAAAATATCTTTCTTTCATCAACATAGTTCAAAAACTTAAATTTCTATTTTTAGAAGGAAAAAGAAGGTACACCCACTTTCAAAATCACTCATCTTCTTGAATCAACAATCAATTTTCAAAACTAATCAAATGATGATTTCGAAAGTCATCTAGATCTTGCAAAAATATATATATAACTCAAAAAAAATCCTTACCTCAAGCATAGAAGAGAAGATGAGGAAAACAAGGTTGAAACTTCAAAGTTGTCGAAACCAACTTCTACTTGGATCAAAACGAAGCTCTTGATAAGCTCTACACTTAATCTCAAAGCAGCAAGGCAAGGAGATGCTTCCAAGTGAGTAGATCTAAAGATCTTTGAGCAAAAAGTGATTTTGGAGAGGAAGAGAGTGACTCACGGCTTGGAGAGGGAAAAAGAGAAGAAAAAATAAAGAAAAGGTTAAGTGAGGGACCTATTTATAGTGCTAGGTTAAAGTAAAATGAAGTCCCAAAGTCAACCCAAAAGATCAAGTCAAAATCCCCAAAAAGTAGACCCAAAACCAAACTGAAATCTAAAAAAAAGTTCGCAGGTGTCAACCCTTGCAACACAAGTGTCGACCCTTATGAAGAAAAGCTGGAACACTTATGTTTGATAGCAACACAGGTGTCGACCCTTCCCAGATAGGTGTCGACACCAAAATTCAGCAAACAATTTCCAAATTCAGCGACAAACAAGGGTCGACCCTTCCAGACTGGTGTCGACCCTTGTGGCTAACAATTTAAGGAAGGTGTTGACACCACCAAGATCGGTGTCGACCCCAGAACAAGATTTTTAAGTTCCCAAACAACTTTTCAACGTAAACAAGCGTGAACGAACAATCTCAACAAGTTTAAATCGATTTGTACTCCTCCAAAACTAAGATACAACAACACTAAAAATTCCCAAAATAAAATAAAGGATTCAAATACTTTCCCAAAAGTTTTGAAGGACAAAAGTGCTAAAAAATTTGACTAAAAAAAAAAATCAATTTTTGTATAATATTTGGTAGGAATGACAATGACAAAAAACATGAGTGCATATCCTTGTAGTGCAAATGTTGTAGTGCATCAAAACCACGTTATTTCAATGCATTAAACCAAAAAGATAATAAATAAAAATAAACAAATAACCTTATTGTTACATTCTAGGCCACATACTTGGTGGCTTTTGATTGAGAACTCTGCAGCAATCGACTGAGATTGTTCTTAGTGGTTTCTTAGTAATGGCCAAAGGTTGCCATGGCCCCTACTTTTCAAAACCAACATATATATATATATATATTAGTTTTAAAAAAAAAAAAAAGACCGTGCAAAATATGGGTTATTATTACGATATATTTAAGTTTGTATTTTGATAATTTTTTCAAAAATAAGAATATTATTTTATAAAATTAAATAGAATAATCATTATATATAATAAAATTATATAAATTTTATTATAAATAATTTTTTTTAAATATAATAAGTCTTATAATTTTAATATAATTATACTTTTAACACTCAAGTATTTGTTCATGACCACTTGTGTTATTGTGTAAATTCATATCAACGTCAAATAGTCACCAAACTATTCAATAATTATTCTTATATATATATATATATATGTGTGTGTGTGTGTGTCTTTTGAGTTAGTTCATTTTGTTATTCAATACTTATTCGATATGATACTTATTTGATGTGGTGAGTTTCATCAGTAGTGTTTAGTTTACTGAAATAAAAGTGGAATGAAATAATCAATTGAAATGTTTATTCTCATTTATGATGAAAAAAGTATTGGAAGTGGATTCTTCACTATTTTAAGGAAATGATCATTCTATAAATAAACTCAAAAAAATCTCTCATTTTGAACTATTACGCTAATATCATTTAACCAAAATTTCTTACATAATTTTCAAAAACCCACCACCTCAGTTAGTTCACAAGCGATTATTGGGTAGTCCCGAAGTACGATCACGTGGTACTCTATGGTATTATGATTGGTGAAGAAGATGAAGTATTATGATTTTATGTTGAGTGATTGAAGAATATGAGAGGACATGGTGAATGATGATTGATAAAGAAGTATGGAAATGTGGTATTCTGGGAGTACGTAATAATTTTTCTTATTTCACCAACCAAGTTAAAGGACAAAATAGAAAATTCAAAAACAAGCTAAGGATAAAATAGACAACCCAAGACAAACCTTCGAACCAAAATTTCTTACATAATTTCCAAAAAGCCACCACCCAAATTGTTTCACCAACCAAACTAAAGGACAAAATAGCAAATTCCAATACAAGCTAAGGGCAAAATAGGAATAAAAAACAAGCCACAAGCAGGAAACATATTCTTATATATATAGATATATATGCATAGTATTTGAGAAGAACACATCCAACTATTTATATATTAGCCCCTCAATACCTAAGACAATTTTTCAATACTTAAGACAACTTCTACACTAATTCTACTTAATTAATGTATGTGTCTGACAATAAAATATGAGGAATTTGGTCAAAATTTCCTCATAATAAAATTTAGTAAAAAAATTATTTTGTAAGTGTTTGTAACATTAAAAGCTTAAATTCTCACATATAAGAATCTTGGTGCATTCCAAAAAATCTTCACTTTCAAAATTACAATTAGGTAGTTTTTACACCCATAAGATAATCAAAAGAATATTATGAATGAATATCATTAAAATTAAAGTAGGAGCACAACCATTAAACACGTAAAAGTGAATTTGAAATCATTGCAAGAACTCTCTAGTTTAGTTTAAGCACAACGAAAAAAAACCCAACAAAACTATAAACGAAGAAAAGAAAAAAAAAACAAAAAGGTTGTTACTTGTACAAAGCCTAACCTGATAAGTGGGATGTTTGCCTACGAATCGGAGTGAGCTGTTATGTTTTTATCTATTTGTAGAGTTGATTGAAAGATAATGTGATCGACTGTTAGATTCTGAAATCCGAAACAAAGTGGATAACAAAGAATTAAGATATTACAATAATTTAGAATAACAAATTAGCCCAAAAAAAGAAAAAAAAAAGAAAGAAAAGAAACATCGATTATGTTCATCTTCCTCATGATTTTTCAAACTTGAAGTCAATGGCTTAATTTTTTTGTTCTCAACCAATATAGAGTGATCCTTTTAACAGTCAAACCTGGTAGTCCGTTCAGTAATTAGTTGAATATATAACATTCAGATACAAGAGCTTTTGATCTACCCTTTGAATATCACTTGGGACTTTTTATGGGTATTAGTGATTTTAACCCACTCAAATTGATTGTGGGTTTGTATTGTTTAAGTAATATTTTTGATTGGTGTAATGAGTTGACGATAGTATACGTAACCCATGAAGTCACAAGCACTCATTGTCCAAAAATTTATTTTACTGGATACATTAATACTTCCAGTGTTCTAATCGAATTGGTGTTCTAATATAGATTTTAATAATAGGGAGACGATTTTTTTTTCTTTTTTTATAAGAAGGGAGACGATTTTTTTTTATATTTATATAAGACTTTTGGAAGCAAATATATCGTTTTTGAGTATTTAATTTCAAAAATAAAGAGATGGTTTATATATAATTTTTCATGACTTTTAAAAAATATAATACATTTGAGAAGGTGAAATTAAAACTTAACAAAAATAAAAAAATATGATAGACTCTTCACACTATTATAATAGTAGTACGTGAGAAAACTAATAACAAAAACTTCGGGTGTGTTTGGTAACGTTTACGTTTTCAGTTTATATTTACAAAAATTTTATAAACTAGTTTTTGTTTATTTTTTATTTGTTTTTAGAAAAACATAAACTACAAACGCGTTTGATAATTGACAAAATGTTTAAAAAAATTTAAAAATATAAAAAAGAGTGAGAAATGGCAAGTGGTGGCAAGTGGCGGCGGAAGGCGGTAGTGGAAAGTGGTGACGGTGGGTGGTGGGTAGCTGGTGGTGATGGGTGGTAGCGAGTGGGTAGTGGTGGTGGCAGGTGGTGGTGGTAGGTGGGTGGCGGATGGCGATTGGCAGGTGGTGGTGGCAGGTAGGTGGCGGGTGGTGGTGTAATGGGTGGGTTGGGTGACGGTGGCGGGTGGTGGGTGGTAGCGAATGGGTGGTGGGTGGTGGGTGGTGGTGGCAGGTGGGTGGCGGATGGCAGGTGGTTGCAGGTGAGTGGGTGACGGTGGCGGGTGGTGGGTGGTAGCGAGTGGGTGGTGGTGGTGGTGGTGGTGGGTGGTGGGTGGTGGTGGTGGGTAGTGGGTGGCGGATGGCGGGTGGTGGCGGGTGGTGGTGGGTGGGTGGGTGGGTGATGGTGGCGGGTGGTAGGTGGTAGCGAGTGGGTGGTGGTGGTATTGGTGGTGGTGGTGGTGATGGTGGTGGGTCGTGGGTGGTGGTGGCAGGTGGGTGGCGGGTGGTGGTGGGTGATGGTGGTGGTGGTGGTGGGTGGTTGGTGGTGGATGGCGGTGGCAGGTGGGTGGTAAGTGGTGGTGGCAAGTAGGTGGCGGGCTGTGGATGGTAGTGGCGGGTCGTGGGTGGATGGCAGGTGGCTGGTGGCTGGTGGTGGCGAGTGGGTGGCAGGTGGGTGGTGGCTGGTGGCGGGTGGTGGTGGGGGGTGGGTGGTGGCGGCGGAAGACGGTGGTGGAAAATGGTGGCGGGTGGTGGTTAGTGTTGGGTGGTAAAAAAACTGAAAACTCAAAATGGAAACACATTTTTTGTGTTTTTATTTTTTGGCCAAATTTATAAACTGAGACCACTGATTTATAAATCAAAAATTTTACCAAACAAGTTTTTATTTGAGCTTTTTAATTTTTGTAAACATAAACAGAAAACTAAAAACGTAAGTGTTACCAAATGGCACATTCACTTTTTTTCTGTGTTCCCATGTTAATTTGACTTTAAAACGAACTCTATACACTTTCAAATAATAAGACGACAAGTTTAAAACCCTTTTAGTTTTTTATTTTATTTAATTTTATTTTTATTTTGTGTGTGTACTTTCCCATAAAAAAGTAAAATTTTAATTATATTTAGAACAAATTATACTAACAGTCCTTATAGTTTGTGACTTGTGTCACTTTGGTTCCCGATTTTTCAATTGTAACACATTTGACTCTGAATTTTGAATCTTGTTCTAATAAAGACAATTGAGAATACCATTGCTTAGTTTCAAGGGCAAAATGGTCAATTTGATAAATTATAAACTAATTTAACAAAAATGAATATCAAAAAAATATTTTTAAATTTTTAAAAATTATTTCTAACCACCAAAAGATAAAATTATGCAAAATTGATAAATCTTTTACATATTATTTATTTTTTTTATCAAATTAATTTTTAGTATATGTTTGGATGATGATCATGTAATGGACGGCTATTTTTATTTTCATGAAATTAGTTTATATTTTTTCAAAAGTCAAATATGGTGACAAATTTGATATCATTATTAAACCAATCTATTAAATAAAAAAAAAATCTAAGATTAAAAACATTTCATATATTAAATATATCAATTACACATTAAAAGCCAAATAACCTTCCATTACATGATAATCATCTAAAAACGTCACGCCTCGGATTTACATGGTCCAGCTCACATGAATAAACCACTCAATGATAAATAATAGATAACAGCTCTCATGCAAATGAAAATAATATAGTTACACAATATATGTGTTTATCTGATTTTATACATTCCTAGATACAACATCTAATAGTCGAATGGATGTTCTATAATAAAAAAAAAAAAAAAAAGACATACACAGATAAATTAAATTTAACGCCGTGAGGCTCACATCATACACAAGGGTGTAACCCTTACAAGAATGACACACGGCCAGTAAATAACACAAATGGCCCTTGGTCTACAAATAACAGAACCACTCGACACGGTTCCGAACACAGCTTCACATCATAGTCCATATCCACACATATACACCTGAAAAATATTTCAGCCAAGTAGCGTGAGCATAAAGCCCAGTAGAGAATATTTCAAAAATTAAACATGTTCCATCAGTATAAATGATCATGATACAATATATATACAATATGCCCAAATACATTTTCAAATTTATTTGTGTCACGCCCCAAAATTTAGACAATTAAATATTAAATTAGGACTAAACCCTGTAACGCCCCAAATTTCTAGCCCAAATGATAATACAACAATCATGGCTCTTTCAAGGAAAACTGAATATAAATCTCCAAACTTACATTACATGATACAATAGTTTCTTCATGCAATAATATATTAATCCAACAACAAGAAAATAAACAAATAAATACCCCCAAAGGTTTACAAATTTCCAAGGCTTGAGCCTGGTTACACAAAACGATAATTCAAATCCACATACATACAACCCTTGGCTTACACACAGAGTCAGCAAAATGAGAGCCTCGTACTCTCAACACACATTTCCTCGCCTTTAGTTAGGCAGCATCACCACATCTTTTCCTGCACCAAAAATCCTGTAGGGTGAGCATAAAACCCAGTAAGAAATCATTAACAAAGTATATACATTTTATACAAGTCTCAAGAGATGAAATGCACATGCTATGCTATGCCATTTTGAAAGAAAATCACATTCTTCATCTTTGAAAACTATCATGCTCAATGATATCATGCAATTTCAATTCTTCAAAACTTAACAATTCATTTCAAGAGCGGTAAATACAACTCTGGTAATCCCTAGGTTGGTGTCCTGCAAGTAGACTATACAAGTGCTACCAATTTGTCATTTTTACCCGGTATTAACTGGAAGGCTCGACACCTATCCGCGCGGGTTTTCGGCCTTCCACCCCATACTCTCAGGCCAACTTATTCAATATCATCTACACCATCTATCAAGACTTACCAACATATTACCCCAAAATTATTCCATGAAAACTTGTTTCTCAACATGCTTTTCTCAATGCAAGTTTTCAAATCAACTTTCAAAATTTAATGTAATCAATGAATTGATATGCCAATAACACAAGATGAATATAAATATTGTTATTTCAATTCATCATCCAAGGAATAACACAATTCTCTCTTCTCAAGTATCCTCAACAATTAGTCATTTTAAGGCTATTTCAACGTTTTGAACAATAATTTTCCAAAATGAACAATAATTCTCATATTTCCTGAAATTCATCATTTATATAAATATAAATAAGAAATTTTCCAAAGATCCATTTATAGCGATCCCGGGTTTTCCCCTTTTATGTACTGTATTCCGAGCTTGGGTTCCTTGTTGAGTGATGTTGGTGTATGTTGCATTTCCATCCCTTAATTCTTTGTATTTGAGTTTTGGATTGTGTTGGACAGGTTTGTAACAGGTTGGGTGTGTTTTGAAACAAATGGTTACTGCCCAGATTTTGGTGTCTTCGCTCGAGCAAGGCTTTTGTCACTCGAGCGAGCTCTGTGTTTTAGCTTCTTCGCTCGAGCCAAGGTTCCTTTGCTTGAGCGTGCGTCTGCGTCTAAGTTTGGACTTGAAGGTTGTGTTTCTTGGCTTGAGTGAGCTTTCCTGCGCTCGAGCAAGCGAGGACTATGTTTTGGGTTTCTTTGCTCGCACGTGCTTCTGGGGTTGCAGACTTGAAACTTCGTGTTGTTGGCTCGAGTGAGGCTTTTCTACGCTCGAGCGAGGTTTCTATGTGTCTAGTCGCTCGAGCGATCACTCCTTCGCTCGAGCGAGGTTCGAATATATCAGTTTGCAGCAGCAGCTTCTTCTTTACTTTTTCATCATCTTCTTTACTCAAACCCTAGCCCGGCTGCTTCTCTCTCTACATACACCTTCTCTCTACAAATCCATCTAGTTCTAGTGGTCTTCTACCCTAGCCTCTTGTAAGAAAGGTAGAGCTTGGTGTGGGCTACGCTTTGATCCGAAAATCATTGGATTTGGAGCATCTTGAGTTTTCTCTATCTTCTCCTTTGGGTCTCTTCATTTGAGGTAGGGATATCCTACTCCTTCTTATGAGTTTTGACATAGATTTTAGTCATTTTGTATAAATGGTGGATTATGGCAATTTTGGGAAGTTAGGGTTTGATTTAAAGTTATAAAAAAAAGGGGGCGTTTCAATTATTAAACTCCATGTTATGTGAGACCTTGGAAAAAATGGAATTATTGTTATTAAATTAATGACATTGAACCTTAGGGTTGTTATTTGAAAATGGGGAGAATGCCCTAATTATGTTTGAATAATTAATTTTGGGAAACAAGAAATCGAGTTGAGAAACATGAAATTGGGAAATTATGAGATTGAATGGTGTAGTTGGATTGATTAATTACATCACCTATGAAAATGTTAGTAATTTATTATCTATTTAGAAATAACTGTTTTGGGCTATCGGTAGAAGATAGTCTTAATTGTTGTAGACACCGTATGTTGATTAGGGAAAACTGAAACTAATCAATTGGTTAAGTCATTGAATATGACGGTTGAACGACACATTGAATATGTGGCTGGATTGATCATTGCATATGATAGACTGTTTAAATACATTGCATATGTATCTTGTTTGGGAGGAGATAGGAGATGTACTCCATGGGTTTGGGAGGAGATAGTGGATGTACTCTCAAACCTGTTTGGGAGAAGATAGGGGATGGACTCCATTGATAACTAAGTTGGCCAGAGTGTCCAGGGGTGAAAGTCCCGAAATCCTAATTACGTTTGCATAACGTAGATATTGAAGTATTGAAATGCTTTAATATGAGTTGTAGTCTCATTTGAATTGTGGAAAATGGAAGTCTTTTAATAGAGTTGTAGTCCTCATTTAATTGTTTGGCTAGATAATGAGCCATTGTAGACACCCCATTTTTTGACCGACCTTGAGACTCAGACGTCACTGGTTGAGCGCTCGGTGGTGTTGCATATCGTGCTCGTTCAGAAGTCTTAGAGTCTCGGCCGTGAGCCCTGCCTCCGGACTTCCAAACCCTATTCTGTGCCTTGTCTCGGTTTGCGAACCAGACTCGATTTTCTCTGTTTCTCTTCCTGAAGGGAGGGAGAGGTCTAGCAGACCATCTCTCAGTGGCCGTGGGCTACATTTCGTGGCCGTAGGCCATTTTGCCCATTTCGGGAGCCCGGTTCCCGGTTTTCCGGAGCCCGTCAGGCCGTGTGCCTTGGTTCGGGACCGCCTAACCATCTCCGACTGCTCCGGTTTTTGGCATGCATCTCATTTACTCCCTTGTGAGGGACACTGAGGCCTGAGAGACCCGCTTCGTGGTCGAATGCCACTTTCGGTGCTTAACGGCCTATTTTTGGGACCCCGAACTGCGTGTTTTGGCCCCCGAGCATTCGTTTTACATCGGTTTTCGTTCATTTTTGGCAGGTACCTCTGTTTTATCACCAGGAAGGTCACTGAAGGGTGGGAGGCCAGCAATTGTCTTAGCAACTAGTTATATTCCTCCGGCGCCCTCCGGACGCCCGTTTTTCTCACTTCCGAGCCAATGTTGACCACCCTAGGGCCACTTTCTTCAACCCCAAACCACATATTTGTATTGTGCACACGTGGGAGGACCCTAATATTATATGGCCGGCCAGAAATTCAACTTGAACCTTTTGAACCCCTCCTAAAGTGGCTTGTTCTCTCTCCTGTTTTACATTTTCCAGATTTGAACCACAGGGTTGTGATGAGGGGACATGGGAGGACACCAATATCTGGTGGCCGGCCAGAAAATCTTATTGACCCTTTTGACCCTTGGTCGGCCGGCCATAGGGGGGTGGCCGGCCGGCCACCTGCAACAAAAATACATGGCCGGCCAGCTTCCTCAGTGTGGGTGCATTACAGTTGTATAGCTGTTTTCCCCCAAAAATATCTGTATCCGGGGAAAACTTTTGGAGGGAAACTTGATGCAATTTCCCTCCACTTTTTCCTCCACTTTTCTCCCCCATTCTTGTCTATATAGCTGGCCTCCCAACTCAAGAGAAAGGGTTGGAAAATTGCTCTCAAGCTCATATATACATATTCCTCTCCATTTCTCTCAAAATCCTCAAGTTCTACACCATTTCTTCATCACTACCAAGCACCACCACCACTACACCATTCCAGAAGCAAGGAGAGGATTTCTAGAGGCTTAGAGGCATCATTCCTTGGTCCAAAAGGCAGCAAAGAAGTGGGCCTCAAGGGTAAGTCCATTTTCCCCCTTTTGTAGCTCATTTTTGCAACAATTTCTTAGCCTATTTGCTTATTGTTTTGGGCTCCGACCCTAACTGAAACTAGGCTTCTTTTGAGCTATTCTACATGTTTGTTTAAGGGCTCAACCCTGTTTGAGCCCCCCATTTGGTACTTGCTTCAATACCCTCTTGTATGCCATTATTTTGCATGGTGTTTTTTAGCATATATGTAGTCTGTTTTGAGGCCTGATGTAAACTGAAAATAGGCCTATTTTGAGCCCCTCTACAACATTGTAGAAGGGCTCAACCTTGTTTGGGACCTCAATGTATGACTTACTTTCATTGCCCCTCTTTGGTCCCTATTTTTGCATGCTTTGTGAACTTACCTTGCCTCTGTTTTTAGGCCATGATCAGAACTGAAAGTGGCCATATTTTGACCTTCTTGGCATATTTTATTCAGGGTCTTTGGCTGTTTGGTGAATGCTTTATATACCTCATGTTATAGCCTCTTGTTGGCCTACTTCTTGCATGGCATTTTTAGCATGTTTGTATATTGTTTTAGGGGTTGTCACCTACTGAAAAACAGCATGTTTTTAGGCCGTATTCAGTGTTGTAGAAGGGTCTTTTGCCATTTGGGCTTTGCATCTATCACTTGCTTCATTGCTTCCCTTGCGGAGCCATTTTTGTATGCCATTTTTGCCCTACTTGTGATTGCTGTTTTGCCTTGATTTGAACTGAAAAAATGTGAGTTTTGGGGCTGCCTTGCTTCTGGTTTTTCATGTCATGTTCAAATTATGCATGTATTGTATAGCTACAAGTCATTTCGGATGCCTAGTTTTGCATTTCGGGAGAGATTCCTTGCATCGGGTTTCATTTCGCCGGGTTTCGCGGCTGTTTTGCCCCTCTTTTTGCCACTGATTTTTGCATGTTTGCATGTCATATTCCGTGTCTTTGCCATGTCGCATTTCGGTGCCTGAGGGTCCCTTCTCGATTTGCGTGCACGCGTGCACACATTTTGAGGTATCTTGTTTTTATCTGATGGCCTCTTATGTGAGTGTGACTGAGGTTAACTTGTATTGGTGTAAGCCCATTATTGCATTGCATATGCCATTTCATTCATAGCATTATGTATGCCCGGTTGTGTATTACCTCGTGCAGCGTGTATGCCATTCCATGACATTGTGTATGTTAGGATTGTATATTAGTTGCATTCATGCATGTCATGCATATTGCATAGTGTTCGGGATAGGAGTTAGCCCAGGCACGGGAAATGAGGTACGTTTCGTACTCCGAGTGACGGAACGTGTCTCAATTCCCAAGTCACCGACACTCCGAATTATCCGTGATGGAGTTAGGTTTTGTTGTAGTGTTCATATGCATTCATCCTATATTGAGTTGTGCAATTCGGCTCCTCGGCCATCATGCATCGATATGCGTGATTCGTGGCACGAGGATCGAGGTATGCATATATTTGTGAAATACGTTGCTATGCCCCTTTCCTGCTCTCTGTTGCAGCAAAATAAAAAATCAGCAGTCTTCCGAGGCTTGGCGGGCTTTCCAAGAATAATTGCAAAACAGAGGCTAATTGGGGCATCCCAGTGGATTTCCGCGCAAAGGCAACCCGAACATGCATCATCCATCATCGGAAGAAGAGTCAAGGCAGTCCCTGGCTTGCACGCCAGTTTATTATTTTTCTTAGTTAATTTGTTAATTAATTAGGAATTTGTACATTATTTGGACTGTATTATTTGGACTGTAATATTCTTTTATTCGGGACTGTATATTTATTCGGACCCTCTGCACGAGGGCATAATTGTAATAAGTGTGGGTGAGTGTGATGTATGTCTTCCAACCCCACGTCTTTCTTCCCTTTTATTTACCTGCTTATGATGGTTAGATTAGGGCATATTTCAATTAGCATACAGTATGACAGCATGTTTGCATCATTCATCTGTTTTGCATGCACCGGGCTCGGCGCATCATACTAACTGCATTTGTATTTCAATTCTAAATTGAATACTTGATAGTTGTTGCATCTCATATGCCATGTTTAGAATAGCCGAGTCTGCTACAGTTGCATTTTGCATGTGTTGCATTAGGCAATTCTGTGTATCTAGGATCATACATGGATTTCTAATCAGCTTCTGTTTTGGCTTGGAGTACTCGGTGAGTTTTATGCTTTAGCATCCTTGCATGCGTGTAAGCGACTGCCATGAACAGCATGCTTACTGTAGACGCGCCCGTGGGCTCTCGCTCTACAGTTCGGACTCGATTTGTGTCGCGGTTCTAAATCTGAACCAAAGAGTCCAAATCCGGCAAATCGTTTGAGAAAACAGATTTTTTTGAAAAGTAGTGCCAAACATGGACTGCTTTGCCAGATTACAGAGTCGCCACCTAAATATTTTAAAATGGGAAATTTAGGAAACCCTGACTCGGTGCCAAAGGCCACATGTCCGTCATTACCAAAGTGACTTGGCTCGGGAGCTTGGGTACGATCGGGGAAGGTCAGCTATGAGCACCCCCTTTCGCCCGGTCCGAAGACCGGCCTCTACTAACCATGATATCCGTTTTTGAAAACTTCATGCGTTCTTATTCCGGTTATTAGCCTAGAATTATTATGTGATGCGCACAACACAAAAGTATAGACTAGATTGCCTAATTTGGAAATAAACATTGCATATCCGTTTTGTCTCGAAAAACGTGTTAGTTTTTGTGCTACTCACAAGTAGGCTAAAATGCGGATTTCAATGAATTGTTCCAACTCACGCAATCCAACCTCCACCCACAGGCATTCAAACAGTTTATCTCACATAAGCACTTAGCCGCATGGTAAGCATACTATCATGGCAACATTCACACGCATGTGGTATGCTAAAGCGTAAAATACTTACATCGTACTCCGTGCCAAAAACAGTAAACTAGTTAGCAAACATGCATGACCTAGTTCATGTTAAGTGGCTAATGCAACACAGACAAGATGTAATCTAGAATAGGCTCGGCTAACCCTAAACATGGTATATGAAATGCAGTCATTTGATGCACGTATTCAATTAGAAATTGAAAATTGCAATGTAGTTTGTATGATGTACCGAGCCCGGTGCATGTAAGCAAATGCATGAATGCATGAATGCACGCATGCATTGCATAAGGTATGCTAAAATAAGTATGCCCTAATCTACCATCGTAAGCAGGTAAATAAAAGGGATAGAAAGAAGTGGGGATTGGAAGACATACACCCACTCACACACACTTATTACAAATTTGCCCTCGCTCGGAGGGACTAAAAGAATAATACAAATTAATTAACTAGGCAAGCTAATTAATTATTACAAATTGACTAAATTAATTAGACAAATAATTAATCTAATTAAAGCAGTAAATGCCTCGGGAGGAGGGTCCAAATGCGTCGCGCGCCCGGGATTCGCTCGGAATCGCACTGTCATGCAAGTGTGCCTCTGTTTTCCCTGATATCCTCCTCAGAAAATTGCCAAAGTCCCAGGAGTGCCTCTCAGGGCATTGGGGAGTACCACCGGCTGAGGCAGAGCATCACCGGCTGAAGTATGTGGCCACCGGCACTCAATAAAGCTATCGGCTGCCAAATTAATGCCGGTCGGCACTAAACAGTGCCGGTCGGCACAAAATTCCTGCAGAACCTGCAGACCATAGCAGCAGAGGACAACAAAATGCATGGCAATGTGACTCAAGGTATTTATGCACTACACACACCCCTTATCATGTTATTGGCTCAAGGGGGCATGTGCCTTGATTCCCGGACCACCAATCGCGCATTTCCATGCGTGATGACCCTAAGAACCAAGAACGCAACTTCACTTTCAAATGCATGCAAATCACATAGGCATGAAAGGGGTACCAAACCTCTATCAAACTCACTTCAAGAGGCTTGGTATGCATGTCAATGTGGTGAAATCCTAAGTATGTCAAATAGGCATGCAATGTGGACAATGTAATACACTTATGCAAGCATGCAAAGAAGCATATAAGGCAAGCATGCAAACCAATGAAATGATGGACTTAGACATGAATTAGGCAACTCAAAATGGGCCTAAAATCAGTGGCCAAAGTGCCTACAAATGGAGCCTAGACACACACACACATGCACATGTTAAAGCATCAACACTAAGGCATAAATCATGGCAACTCTTAAGCACACTTGAAGAGACCAAACCTAGCCAACTAGCATGCATTGAAAGCTCTAAAATTCATGTCAAACATGATGCCAAATCATGCAATGAGGTATGCCAAACAAAACATGCAAATGGCCTAGGCTTCAAAGCAAGTCAATAAGGCATTAAACCATGCTTATACAAGGCAAATATGGCATGCACTTAACAACCTAAAACAGAGTTTTAGCATGTCAAATTAGGCCCAAGGGACCACTTAGATGGCATCTAAGAGACATGAATTCAAAGGCATGCAACAAGGCCTAAACATGGAGCATGCAACACAAGCTTAGGAAGCAACAAAGAGGCATGCAATGTAAACATACAAGCACCTCTAAGGGACTGAAATAGCATGTTAGATGGTTCCAAACTATCAAAGATGAAGCAAGCATGGCATGCCACACACTCATACTCTCAAGGCCAACAAGCCAAATGCAAAGGAGCTATATTAAACATGCCAAGATTGACCAAAATGCTTATGGACAGACCTAAAACATGGTAATATGAGCACAAAACCTTCACAAACACGAGTCTAAAACATGCTAGAAATGAAGGCATACCACCTAAGCATGTTAAGACATAAAGAGGCATTACAAGGTAACTATACTAAGCATGCATAGGAGACCAAAACCAACTTGAAAACATGTTATATCATGGCAATATAAGCATGAAAGACAACCAAGGCATGCTCAACACACACTCAAGCATGGTGCTCTCTCAAGAGGCAAAACTTGCCCTTTTCAAGGATATCAAGGAGAGGGGGTGGCCCTCCCCTTTCTAGGACTTTATGGCACCATCTCCACCACTGAAATCCCTCAAGATTTCAGTGGTGGAGAGGCCCAAACACACTAGTCTCGGATCTCTCCAAAATAGCACAAAAAGGAACCCTTTTCAAGGTCTAAAGGGGGTCAAACCTCCCCAAATCACTAAGCACTCTTAATATAGAATAAAGAGGGTCAAAAATCAGAACTTTTATGTGCCAAACACTAAGCCCAAAAACTGTTTTAAACTATGTAAAGATGGAGTGCAAAAATGGGGTAAATAAAGTGAGTTTCTTACCCTTGAAGCTTTTCTTTACAAATGTTGAAGTTGTTGGTTCCTTGAGCTCCAAACCAGTCAAGAACTTCAAAAACCAGCCCTTAGAACCTCAGTTGCAATGAGAAGGTGAAACACTAGGTGTTTGTGTGCAATAGTGAGGCACAAAACACCTAGACACACAAGAGAAGGATAGAGATAGAAGGTGTATGCAACTCAAACCCTAGAAAAAACCAGAGCTTCTCTCTCTCTTTTTCTCTCTAACTCTCTAAAATTTGCTAACCCTTGAGCCAAGAGAGCAAGAGTTCTCTTATAGGCAACCAAGACTTACAAACTAAGTCATCCAAGGGCTCATCCCTCCATACACGTGTATGGAGGGGAAACAAGTGCCAGGAAGTTGTCTGAAAATATCTCCAAAAACAGCTGTAAAGTGGTCGGCAGGGCAAAATGGTCATTTTGCCAAAACAAGTGCCGACCGGCACAAAAGAGTGCCGACCGGCACAATATAGTGCCGGTGGCAACACCAGCCAGCCGGTGGCCTCTAGCCAGTGCCGGTGGTGTGTGAGGATGCCTCACAAAGCATTCTCTGCCCCTTCCAAGGCAAAACACAAGTGTTTGGTGCAAAACCAGACACAAAATGGTCGAGTTCGGAGGTCCTGAGGCAAGGCGCGCGAGCCGAGAACTCCGGGAACTCCAAACGAACACAAACATGGATAATCACCGAGTGTCCCAACGGTGACGTCCAAGTCTTGAGGACGGTCAAAAATGGGGTGTCTACAGTTGCCCCTCTTTGACAGAACTCGAAAGTCATAACAATGACGGGAGTGAATGTCAAAGCCCAGAGACGACCCATTTTTGACAAGGCCGAAGACTTGGACAATCATACAAAGCGCAAATGGTTGAACTCGCAAGCTGCCTACGTATCCCTCAGGGAATCAAACCAGCGTAGTTCATGCAGGAGGCACACATGCCAAGGATAAGATATGCGCCCGTAGGCGGGGGCAAAATGCAACTGAACATGCAAGAAGCCGAGCATAACTTATGATCATGCAAAGGAAGCTGTAATGAAGCACACATGCCACAGTTATAAGCTAAAATGCAACAGTCTACGCTACAATGCAGAAAGGGTGTAAGAGAATTATGGAATTCTCAATACGTCTCACTCGGAGAAATACAATACCTGTGCGACTCGTCTGGTTCCACCAGCGGTAAATGAGCCGTACATACAATATCGTGCCTGAAAAGAAAGCAAACTTAACAGGTACAATATTGTTAGCAACAATGCATGCCAATGCAATGAAGTGCACAAAAAGTGCGATGATATGCAATTGAATCTAAATGTAATGCAAATGATATGCAAGACTAAAAACAAATATAAACAATGCAAATAGTATGCAATGTAAATATGCAATGCAATCGAATCATGATCCAATCATGAGCGGTTCAAAACCACACAAATGTCAGGTAGATTGATGGAAGCAACAAGTCTGTCTACCATAGAAAAGGTGTCGAAGCCCTCAAGGCGCGAACGCACGCAGAACTATGAGTAATGTAGACAGACACAAGAACAAGTATTGGGTGGGATGACATAAGTGGGGTAACGACCCGCTGAGGAGGGAATAATGATCCTAATGCCGGATGCAACAATTACACTATAATGTAATATCTATAATGTATATGGCGTGTAGCCAAACCGTATCTTGCTTAGGAAAGGCATGCACACATACAAGCCATGTCTAACACAGAAAGGGTGCCGCAACCTCAAACCAAGTTCATCAAGGAATAGGCGCGATGCACATGAACCATGCTTTGACGTGAAAAGTAAGGGCACATACCAGACCAAGCTCAACAAGGAAAGGCGCAAGCCATAGATGGAAGATGATGCAGTGAATGCATGCAACTACAATGCAATGGAAATGGATATTTACAGGAAATGCATGACATATGCACTATATTACAATGATGATGCATGACATATGCAGTATTTACAATGACGCATGACATACGCATGTTTTTGTATTTATTTTGGATTTTTGAAAATTTTTGGAATGCATGACATATACAGTGTTAATGATGCATGATATGCATGTGATGCAATGGCTATGACTGCAGCTTTCCCTATTCTCCCGACAGGGTGATATACTAGGTTGGTTCAGTATCCAGAATTGAGGCGTAGACACGCCGCCTCAGCCTATGGGGCTTCCATACAGATTTCAAGCCGAGGGTACACCCCCTGGGTATTCAAACCAGACTTTAGTCTCGGAAATTCCGAACCTTTGCGTTCTAGGCATAAGCCGTTCAAACTCTAGTTTTCGCCGTCCCCATTGGTCTCCTAGGAACTCACCGCAAACACAGACAGGTGGCTTTACCAGACCACCGAAAGTTGTTCGGGCACGACAAACACCAAAGGAATTGCACCTTCAGAGGATTTAAGGTCTCCTAGACCATATGCAATGCATGACAATGCATGTTTTTTTTTTTTTGAAATGTGCGGCAACACGCGGCTTTTCGAATGCATGACAATGCAAGAATTGAGGTGCGGTGCACAAGTTAGTGTGATATAATGCATGCTGAATGCGATGAAGTGCATATCTTAACGCACCGAAGGTTTTGCACCTCCCGAGGATCTAAGGTCTCTTAGACCGTGCGTGTTTAAGGTCTCGCCAGACCGGGGGGGGGGGCAACTGCTACACAACACTTTAAGTGCGTGCGATGCAAATGAGACACACGCACGGATGCAAACGGGGCGAATGAGACGTGCGTGTCTCAAAAGATGGAAAATGGAGTGCAATGAGGGTGCGCTTAAACGGCGCGATGAAATGCATGCCAAATGCAATGAGGGGTGACTTAACACACCGAAGGTCTCACACCTCCCGAAGATTTAAGGTCTCTTGGACCGTGCGTGTTTAAGGTCTCGCCAGACCGGACGGGGCAACGATACAAAGCATAAATGCATGATGGTGCTTGTAATAAAGCACGTGACAATGCAGTCAAGCGGGTTTAAGGTCTCGCCAGACCGCGCGTGTTTTTGGTCCCGCCGGACCTTGCGTGTTTTTGGTCCCGCCGGACCTTGCGTGGGGCACTGTGCGAATGTGACACGCATGCCACAAGGGATGCAAAACGAGGCACGCGTACCTCATTGGTGGGAAAATGAAGTGCAAAACGAGGCATACGTGCCTCGAGATGCAATGAAATGCAAAATGAAACACGTGAAGCAGCACACCTCACGTGAATCAAAGATGAAATGCAAAATGAAACACGTGAGGCAGCACACCTCACGCGAATCAAAGTGAAATGCGAAATGAAACACGTGAGGTAGCACACCTCACGTGAATCAAAGATGAAATGCAAAATGAAACACGTGAGGTAGCACACCTCACGCGAATCAAAGTGAAATGCAAAATGAAACACGTGAGGTAGCACACCTCACGCGAATCAAAGATGAAATGCAAAATGAAACACGTGAGGTAGCACACCTCACGCGAATCAAAGTGAAATGCAAAATGAAACACGTGAGGTAGCACACCTCACGTGAATCAAAGATGAAATGCAAAATGAAACACGTGAGGTAGCACACCTCACGTGAATCAAAGATGAAATGCAAAATGAAACACGTGAGGTAGCACACCTCACGTGAATCAAAGATGAAATGCAAAATGAAACACGTGAGGTAGGACACCTCACGCGAATCAAAGATGAAATGCAAAATGAAACACGTGAGGTAGCACACCTCACGCGAATCAAAGATGAAATGCAAAATGAAACACGTGAGGTAGCACACCTCACGTGAATCAAAGATGAAATGCAAAATGAAACACGTGAGGTAGCACACCTCACACGAATCAAAGTGAAATGCGAAATGAAACACGTGAGGTAGCACACCTCACGTGAATCAAAGATGAAATGCAAAATGAAACACGTGAGGTAGCACACCTCACGCGAATCACAGATGAAATGCAAAATGAGGCACACGTACCTCGAAATGGAAAGTGGAATGCAAAATGAGGCACGCGTACCTCGAAATGTAATGAAATGCAAGATGAGAGAGTATGACACACATGCCACACGGCAATGCAAAGCGGTGCAAGTCGCAAGAGACGTGCAAGATGGCGCGTTACAATGCGCCGGCTAATGTGATGGATGCATGCAACGCACACGGGGCAACCTCTGAATCTCTATAAACAACAAAAGGATACAAAAGGATACGATCTTTGCTTGAATTTGAGTGCCACACACAGAAGACACTGTCTGAGGTCAAAACGGAGGTCGGTTGAGCGTCGGGGATGCACTTTCTTGCACTTTATTGATCTATGGAGACCCAAGACCCCTCATATTGCCTAAAAACATCCTTGGGAACACCACCGGCTAGGTGGGAAGGCCACCGGCTGCAACCGGCTGCATAAACTCATCCACCGGCACAATATTGTGCCGACCGGCACAAAATAGTGCCGACCGGCCAAAAATGGCTGATCGGGGGCAGTTTTGCCATTTCGCCACGGGTGTTTTAAAATAGGGCTTGAAACCCTATTCTAATCATTTCCCTCCGCCGAAATCTCTCTCTCTACCTCTCTAGAGCTTTGTTCTCTCATCTTTCGCTCATTTCTTTGAGTTTTACGCTTGATTTCGTCGTTCGATTCGCGATTTTCTTCGTGTTTCGGACATTTCCATCCAATTGAAATCTCATTTCGGTGTTCCCTTTGCTATTTCCCCCTTTTAGGGACTTGTTCCCCTTGATTTTCTCCACATTTTCGTGTATTCTCGTCTTCCGACCTTCCCGGCCATTTCCGGCCCTCTCGGGGTTGACTTTTTCGGTTGACCTTTCATATTCCGACCCGATTTTCCTTTTCCGGCTATTTTCTCGCTACCACTACCATGGCAGACGACGTTCCTCATGTCGGGACTCCCCCGGATCACGAGATGGATGCCGGGGTTGAGCTCCTTCCATTGAGCGAGCGACCATTCGACCCGGCGACCTATCGCCCGGCCATTCACGTACTTCCGCCAGATGGACTCCGCCATTTCCGCGGTTTTGACAGGGCTCTGGACCCGGAGCTTCTGCTGCGCGAGCCGACCTCGCACCTCTCATTCGGCGCTTCCGAGGTAACATTCTTTTCTCTACTTTACTTTCTGCAATGTAGAACTGTAAACTGTCAACTGCCATAGCTGATTACAACCTTTACTTGCTTAACTCTGATATACTATACTGTGGTTGATTGTAGACAACTTCACAACTGATATCTACTTAGGACCGACACACATGCACACTCACTGTATTAGTCTCAATCGCCCATACACACGGCACACCGTATTTCACTACAAACTCACCGATACCCGGTATTTATTTGAATCTGAAAACCTGCACACGTGCTAGATTTATACTGAATCGAACCACTCGAATACGCTGACGTATTACATGCTGTAGTTCACTGTAGGCTTACCATGACCCGTTATCTGCTTGAATCTGAAAAAAAATGTGCACACGTGCACCCTATCTGTACGCTGTCCCTTACAAACCCACTGACACATCACAGGTCGTAGTCCACCGTAGTACACTGAAACTTGATATCTGCTTGGATCTGAAAAAAAATGTACACGCGTGTACCATATTTGCATTGCATTTACTCAAAAACACACTGCCGCATCACACATTGTAGTTTACTGTAAGTGCAACGGCACCCGATTTCTGTTCGAATCTAAAAAAAAAAAAAAACGTGCACGCATGCTAGATTTGTATTGACTTTAACATGTTCCCTCAGAACTGTGCATTTCATATTGCTTTGCAACCATTTGTTTGTAAATAGGGAGATTCCCATACCATCCGCGGGTATGGGAATGTTACGGCTCGAGATTGGTACTTGGAGCTTCCTGAGGCAGTCCGACACATTGTGGACGAGGCGGGCTTCGGCTCTTTCTGCAGGGGTCTGACTCGACTTACTGCCTGCAGGCCTCTTCTAGCTGCCTTGGCAGAGAGATGGTGGGACACCACCGATTCATTCCACCTATCGGCGACTGGGGACATGACGATGACCCCTTATGACTTCTCGGTGCTTACCGGCATCGGGGTTGGGGGTGATCCGATCCCCTTCGACATTGATATGGACGAGTGGACTGCCGCTCAGATCCATTTACTTGGCGCGGCTCCGCCTTTGGCACGTCCAGGTTTTGTCCGCTATTCTTGGTTCGAGGTGCAGTTCAGGGTGCAGCCTCTTCTTGTTGACGCGGCTCCGATGACCGAGGTGGCCGTGGAGCAGTATGCACGCGGCTTCTTGATGTTCTTGTTGGGGACCACCCTATTCGCTAACCGGGCGAACACCGTGCCTCTCTGCCTACTCAGTGCACTGGTGGACGTCCGGGACATCTTGCGCTATGACTGGGGTGGCGCGGCTCTGGCCACTTTTTACGGCTACATGAGCTCGGTTTCCCGTGGCAGCGGGCAGTTGCTCGGAGGCTACTGGCGAGCTTGGGAGGTACGTCTTCTTTTCCGCTTTACATTTCTGTTCTGCACTTTCTGTACTCTGCACACTGCACACACCATAGCCTGCTTTACACTTGCTGTATACTGTACACACGGCACACACATACCCCCGCTTTATACTGACTGTACACTGTTCACACTGTACACTCTGCCCAATACACTGCACAACACACGGCTCCGCTATTTCTGCTTTACTCTGTATTCTGTTTTTTCTGATAAACGTTCTGACATCTGTCTTGCAGTTGTGGGTCTATGCCTACTTTCCCAGGCTAGAGCCAGTACCGGAGACGGAGACTCCTCTGGTCGTCCCCTTTTCACGTCGCTACGACGGGAGGTGTACCCGGAGGCCGCGGGAGACTTTCAGCTTCTTCCGCCGCTATTTTGACACCATCACCTCCGCCGAGGTATGTTTTACTTACAGTTTATTTAAGCTTTACTTTTCCACTGTATATTTGCAACATCAGACATCAGTAGGTAGTAAACTGTATTTCAATTTCAGATCACCTGGCAGCCATGGGCTCCCCTGCCAGCGATAGTTCGGAGTCGGTTTGCCGGCGCGATCGAGACCTCGCGTTACCGGATTTTGCTAGAGGGCCCGGTCTGTCGGGCTTGGTACTTGGGTGAGCGCTTCTTGCGTCAGACCTCAGGGTTACCTGAGCAGATAGTTCCGATGCATCCTCCCGAGCATATGAGGGACACCGAGGGGTTCACCGCCGAGCAGATGGCAGACTACACCATTGGCTGGGAGGCAGCCGGCTTCAGAGGCGAGGGCGATTACTCAGAGTACGTCCGGACCTTCATCATGCGGCCGCTGAGCGGGGGTCGCCGAGCTGAGCCAGAGAGACCCGCGGCGTCGGCGGCTAGAGCGGAGGTGGGAGCAGGAGCAGGAGCGGGATCGTCTCAGAGATCTCGAGCTCGTGGCAGGAGGGGAGTGCGGGAAGGGGACAGAGGGACGGGCTGGCCCGCTCTGCCTACTTTACTATCTTTTCGAGGGTCGGATGGGTGCGACCTATCAGATCCCCTTTGCTCCTTCCCCCGGCTGGTCATGAGTTTGTTGGTATCCCCGACTTACCTCCGGTATGTATTACTGCATTTCTGTACAGTCATTTTATTTCAGTTCAGTTCATTTGATATTCCACAGAATATTGATGCATCTAATACTTTTGCAGGCTTCTTCTGAGTATACCCCGGCAGTCATTGGAGCTGAATGCCTCCATGGCAGGGATGCTGCAGCGGACCTTCGAGTTCCTAGCCTTCTATGGCCTTCCGGTATGTTTTCCCCGACATAGTTCCAAACTGTATACAAACTGCTTTGCATAATCTGATGCACAACACATCTGATAAACTGTTCACAGCAACTTGGCACACCGTACTCATACATTGCATTCTGCACTGATAAACTGCTCACGGCATTCACACACTGTACTCATACACTGCATTCTGATCTGATAAACTGCTCACAGGCATTCACACACTGTACTGATACACTGCATTCTGATCTGATAAACTGCTCACGGCATTTACACACTGTACTCATACATTGCATTCTGATCTGAATAACTGCTCACGGCATTCACACACTGTACTCATACATTGCATTCTGATCTGATTGACTGTTTCGTGTATACTGATGCTTCTGCCTTTTGTACTTTTCAGCCTCCCTTCCCGATTCCGGCAGTAGGTGGCGGCGCTCCAGCTGGGCCTCCCCTCTCTACTCGGGATGGCAGGAGATTCCCCCGCACCAAAGGGGGGCGTGGCCATGTGGGGGAGCAGCTCACAGGCTCCAGTTGCAGGAGATGGTGAGTCGGAGGCGGGGACGGAGTCATTTGCGGAGGAGGCCGGGGATAGCTCGGGCTCGGGCTCTGACAGTGACAGCTCCGATGATGCTCCTGTGCTTCAGCCCAGGAAGAGGGCGAGGATGGATCCCCCCCGCGCAGAGGCCATTGATGATGATCACAGACTTCTGCTGTTTTTCTTTCATTTTCTTTTCTTGTACTTTTCTCTTCTTGGTAGATAGGGGTACTATGTACTGCCGCAGGCAGATTTTTGTCTTTCTCAAACTTATGTACTTGAACAGATTATGAAATGGAACAAACTTTTTACCTGAAAAAAGAATGTTAAACCTGCACATATCTGCATTTTTCATCCTTTGCACTGTATGGCATCATATTACACCTCAAATGTAAATGACATTGATCTGTTGTCTGACAATTGAACACTTGCACTGTAATAATCAAATAACCAACCAACTAAACAGCAAAACAGCTCATACAAACCACTGCTCAATCCGAACATACAGCCCCATGCTCTGCTGAGGACTAATCTGCTGGGGATTGATCTGCATTTAGCCCATAACTCAGTATTCGGTTCATTCTGCACACAGCAAACTCTGAACAGATAGCCCCAATCTGATGAGACAGATCACAAAGCTGACACGGTTGCAGTTGAAACACACTCGGATGTCCCCAAATTTTCCCCTTTCCTTCTCTTGCTTTGCACGGATGTAGAGAATGGCACGGCATTCTGAGCACAGACGATTTTGAGGTAAAGAGAGATTTTTTTTTTTTAACTTGGGTATTGAGCCTACAACTGGACACCGCCGGAGAACTCAAGTACAGAAAGTAAAAGGCACACGACCTAAGCACAACGAGACACACTCGAAAAGACTCAAAACTAAGTTGAGACTAACAAACCAAAAGACACGACACGGACGTGTTTGAAAACAAAAGATCTTGAGGAGCCAATCCTTCCGGGCAGGTTTCCCACCCTCTCTGATTTGTATGATTCTCACACCACTCGCCCCTCAAGCTCGTTTTTTCTCTCAAAACCTTCTTGCTCACTTTTCTCTCGACTTACACCTCTCTATTCTTTATTCTCTCATTTTCCATCCCTTCCCAGGGTGATTGATGGATGAATAGGAAGCGGCAAATTTGTGCCGAATACAGCTAGCTCACGGCTGTTTCTTCTGATAGATAAAGTGCTTTCCTGGCAGGCGCGTTGATGACAAGGGAGAGACAGAACACCTGGCTCAAACTGTGCCCCTGGTTCATTACTTTGACCATTTTTTTGTTTTCTTTCTAAAACAGTTTTGATCAAAATGAACGTCAGATTAGCGCGCTTGTTCGATTTTTGATTCGAAAATCATGCCAGTCAGGCCGTAAGCACTGAAAGTTTTCCTTTTGGGTCCAAACATGGTCCGATTTTGGAAAATGAAATAATTTTCGAGAAAATAGTCGACCTTAGTAAAAATTTTCAAAAACTATTTTCGCGAACAGACAATGCTCGACATGGCGCGGAACCTACCCTCGAGATACGCAACCTCAGATCGGAGGCAATTTGGGAAAATTGCCCCTTGCTTGAAAGGGGGAAGAGGGCAACGGAAAGTTGCCCCTAGTTTGGGCGACGACTCAGGGCAACTTTATGGCGATATGAGGCAACGGAAAGTTACCCCTTGCTTGGATGATGCCGCGGCATGTTCATCGATGATTGATCGCAATCGAATTCTCATGCACAGAGAGGACGAAGGCGGCCACAAACAATATATGGACACAGTCACCTTGACAGCATTGGTGGTTGGACTTCGGGAGGAAGTTGATCACGTATCTCCAGTTGTTGCAACCGAGACATCGGATTTGGAGGAGGCAAAAGTAACCAAAACCATGACATGGACTGAGACGCTATGGAAGCGTTGGGGGCTGGACTTCAGAATGAAGTTGCCTACGTATCCCGAACATGGGAATCAAGCCTTACGTAGTTTCGGTTAGGTACACTCGGGTATTTTAACCTTCACTGTTTAGGCTCTAATTTTTGCCAAGGCGCCTGTTGCAGGTTTTCGACCTTGCGAGCTTTGTTTTTCTTTCTTTCTTTTTTTTCTTTTCATTTCTTTTTTCTTTTCTTTCGCATTTTTTGTTTTGTTTTTTCTTTGCTTTTTCTTTTTTTTTTTGCTTTTTGAATTTTCTTTTTTCTCTTTTTTGCATTTTGTATTTTTTCTCTTGCTCTAACTTTTGCCTGGGTCGCCCTTCCAGGTTTTCGACCCAGCGAGCCTCTCAAAGGGTAAAAGTGTAGCAAGTCCACGCCAAATGGTTTTGAGATTGAAGCCCTCTGTACCCAGGAGAGTGGCTGTTGTATTGATTCGCAGAAAGGTCCATCACGGTTGCTTCACGAGCCTTGTCTGGTGGGATCTGACCTTTTTTATCTGACTTTGGTGCCTCTTGCTCGAGGGCTGCTTCAAACTGGGCCACACGGGCATTTGACTGCTTGGACATTCTGAACGGATTCCTGGTTCGGAACAGATAGATGGAACCTTGAGGCTGAGAGCGATCCTAGGCTGCACAATCTCAAGGGCGATTCCACACAGGTCTTTACAGGACCGCGCAAAATATTTTGTTTTTTGAAAGTTTTTTAAGAAAGCGACATATCGCCTGCGCTAAAGATAGTGTGGAACCAGTCTGGATCAAGCCAGGGTCCTTCTCAGTACCCACGTTGACAGGCATGATTTCATTCATTAAGGGCTTAGCACGCCTCTCTTTCTTTCAGGATGATCAAAATTTTACAAAACCCGAGGAATTACTTCCTCTTCGTTTTTATCACCGCAGTGTTCAAAAGGTTTTTTCTGAAAAGCTTAGCTCATTATAATGACTTAAAAGGCACAGAAGAGCAGGTGAAAAGTACTGCCGGTTCAATCCAAAATTTTCTGGCACAACTGGCACACGGCCAAAGCAAACACAAGGGTGTGAAAATCATTGCTGTTCCATTCAAATCTGTTGGCACTACTGGCTCCTCAGCAGAAACAAACTCAAAGGCAACTAATTGGAAGACAAAACGGTGTTTGAGGCAACAACCCCGAAATCACCTGGTATACTATACAAGAGGGACTGACTCGTTACAACAAGACAGACCCTGTAAGCAAAAGACTGACTCGATACAGGGAGACAGACTCAAAAACAAAACAAAAGACTGACTCGACACCCAAGTCAGGATTTACAAAATTAGCATTGGCAGGTGCTCAAAAAAACGCGCGCCAAACGCCATATCCAAAAATGTACCAGATATTTCCCGCAGGCGGTTGAATCCCAATTACATACTCGCAGTATCGGTGTCCTCGGTATCTGTGTCCTCACAATCCAAGAACTCTGTAGTGACTGATTTGGCCGAGGTAGGCGGGAGGATGACCTTGTTATCAATCAAATCCTGTACCTCATGACGGAGGCGGAAGCAACTGTCGGTGCTGTGACCGGTCTGCTGATGGTACGCACAATACTGAGTGGCATCATGGCCCGCTGGGAGGGGTCTGGGGAGCGGCCTAGGATCGAGGGGTTTAAGATGCCCCTTTTTGGCCAAGATCAGGAGTGCCCTAGACAAAGGCATGTAGAGAGGATGGAAGACCCAGCGCCCTCGAGGTAGGTACTTCGAAGCCTGAGCACTTTTGCTAGATGAACTAGCGAACGGGTCAGCGGGTGCGGCTTTGGATTTCTGACTTTTTCCGGATGCAAGGCTGGGAGTGGGAAGAACTGTTTTGGCTTGACGGGGCCTATCCCGGTTCTCCGACTGACTGGAACTGCCCTCAGGCGGGGTGGGGAAAGCGTCTTGCCTCTTCCTCCTCGCTCCTAGTTCTGCCGGTGCAAGATCTCCACCGGTCGGCTGAGGGCCTAGCCTTGAGGCCAACAAGGCTGAGGGCTGAATGAGGTTGTCCCACTTGGCGCCCTCCTTCTCCCTCCATGCCTTCACCTTTCTCACCCTCTCCTCCACCTCCGCCTCCAACCTTGGCTCAACTGACTTCGTTGGCACTTTCCACACCGTGCGCACTTCTACTCCCCCGTTGGCGGACACATAGAACCACCGCGGCCTCCACCCCTTCACTAACGACGGCAACCCTGCCACCAGACCCTTCTCTGCTGCCGCTTGTAAAGTGACCCAAGTCTCTTGCTGGCCCGAAGCCTTGTATCATGCAAAAAACTCATCCACCGTCATTGCAGCCCCTTCGTTCGCCGCGGCCACACGCTTGCACCAGCCAATAAAATCTTTCACGCATTGGGCATCAGTTGGCCCGGAGCCACCTCCAGCCGATTCAACACGTCCACTACTATCCGGGAAAGTAGCAACCTCAACCCCTCCTTTAGCGTCTCTTCATAGAGGAAAAACTCCCTCGGTCGGGCGTTGGATGGCCTCTCCTTCGATGTCAATAATTTCAACTCTATCTCCGCGGAAATTTGATACCTCTCGTGCATCTCCTCCAACTCCTCCGCCATTCATGTCGATTTATCGGCCTTCGTGTGCCAGTGGTTCGGCCCCACTTGACTAATAGGTTTCGCGGCCGCAATCATCTTCATAGGACGAGCCCGCATGCCTGACTAACTACCCCCCCCTCCCTTCGCTCCGCATGGTACTGCTCTGCCAACTCCACCGCATCGTCGTCACCTAACGAATCAAGCCTTGCGGTTGCTACTTCCTCTTGGACCATTTCTCTTGTGTGTCTGCGAATGGCTTCGAACGCAGGCACAAAAAAGTTCACAAAATGTTGTAGAGGTGTATCACTGGAAACAAACAAGTTTACTTCTGGGACGTGCTGGTTTTTGGCACAAAGATAGGTAAAATGGATAAAACCAAACGCCCAAGGCTTGCCTGTATTCCAAGGGTCAAGGTCAAATTTTGCCAGTTTCAAAATTTTCAAAAAAAATTTCAAAACCGCCTTTTCAAACACCCTATATTGACCTATCCCTTCATTTCTTGCTCAACGCCTAACCTTTCCCATTACGGGATTCCGCCACATGTACGACCACAATCCACTACCCCCTTCCCCTACCTTGTCTTTTCCATTTCAAATCACCACGTGCCCTGCAACTCCTCGAGCCTCGTGCACCGCCACTTCTCTGTCCCCTTGGTCACCCTTCGCAGTCGGCCCTTGTAGACACTCCATTTTTGACCGTCCTCAAGACTTGGACGTCACCGTTTGAACACTTGGTGATCATCCATGTTTGTGTCGTCCTGAGTTCCCAGAGGTCTCGGCCACACGCCTTGCCTCAGGATCTCTCAACTCAATTGTTTTCTGTTTGGTTTTGCACCAAACACTTGTGTTTTGCCTTTGAGGGGCAGGGAATGGCTTGTTGGTCATCCCCACACATCACCGGCCATGGCTTGAGGCCATCAGCAGTGTTTTGTTGCTACCGGCCAAATATTTGGCCGGTTGACACTATCTTTGGTCGGTCGACCATCTATTTTGGTCAAATTGCATTTTTGACTGGCCGACCACTGTGCATCAGCTTTTGCAGATATTTTTATGCCAGCTGTGCTAGCTAGCATACACTTTGCTACCCTCCATACACGTGTATGGAGGGATTTCACTCTTGTTTTGGAAGCTTTGCAAGAGTGAATCTCTATAACAGGGAGCCTCTTCTCCCTCCATTAGGGTCACAAAAAATTTTCAGAGCTTTGAGTTTTAGGGTTAGGGTTTGTTCATACTCTATCTCTATATCTCTCCCTCTCTTGAGTGTTCTAGGTGTGTTTAGTCTTAATTTTGTGCACAAACACCTACCATTACACTACACCTTAGTTGCTGAGGCATTAGGGGCTTGTTCTTGGAGCTTTTGGACTGGTTTGGACCTAAGGAAGCTACTGGTCTTCCATTTTTGAAGGAGGTCTTCAAGAGTAACAATCTTACCCCTTTTCCCTCATTTTTGCATAGCTTTTTAATCTATCTTGCAACTATTTTTAGAATTTGTATATAACTAATAAAAGTCTTGTTTTTCATTGCTTTAAATAGTTGTTTAAGGGTATTTTGAGCTTTGAGGTTGTTTACCCCTTTTTAGGCCTTGTTTGGCCTCTTTTTTGTGCTATTTTGGTGAGCTCCGGGATCACTTTGTTTGGGCCTCCTCACCACTGAAATCTTGAGGGATTTCAGTGGTGAGGATAGTGGTTTAAGGTCCTACGAAGGAGAGGGCCATCCCCTCTCCTTGTTGTCTTTAAACTTGCTATTTTAAGCCTCATGTGTGAGCACCTTGTTTAAGATCATGTTGGCCATGTTTCAGTAGGTGTTTGGTAGTATTTTTCCATGTTTTACCTCTGTTTTTACTTGGTTTGGACACACCATGCTTGCTTTGCATACATGTCTTGTAATGCCATGAATTGCCTTAACATGCCTTGTGCTTTGAGCCTTGTTTCTAGCATGTTTTTGGCTTAGCCTTGTAAAGCTTATATGCATGTTTTGATGTGCTTGAGGTCTATTTTGGGTCATTTGGGTCGTCCATGATTTGCTTTGTATAGCTACCACGTAATCCCCCTTTTAAACCTTGAGTGTTGACCCCTCTAGCATGCTTTACTTACACTATTTCAGTGGTTTGGAACCACTTGTCATGTTATTTCAGTCCTCATGGTGTGCTTGTATGCTTGCATTTGATGTCCCTTTAATGCTTTATAAGGTTTTCATCTTATGCTCCATGTTTGTGCCTTCATGCATGCCATCATGTTTAGGCCTCTAGGATGCCATGTCATTGTGTTTTTAGCTTTGTTTTAACATGCTAAAATTCTGATTTTGGTTGTTCAATTCATGCCATGTTTGGTTTTGTTAAGGGTAGTTCAATACCTCCTTGGTGAGCCTAAGTCCTTGGGCTTGGTTGCATGTCTTGCTTGCATTGATAGGTTGATTTGGCATCATCCCTCATGTGTATTTCAGAGCTTAATATGCATGCCATTTGTCCATGTTTGCATCCTCTTAAGTGTGCTTGAGAGTTGTCTCTTTATGCTTAAATGTTGGTCCATTTGCATGCATTTTTGTATGTATAATTGTGCTTCATTTCCATAGCAATGGCCACTGTTTTGGACTTGGTTGAGAGCTGTCCACTTCGGTTTAAGACCATTCTAGCATATGGTTGCATGCTCGCCTTGTGTGTTGTTACATATTTGGACTTGTTCCATGTTTGTCACATTGCATATTTGCATGCTTATGTTGTAATGCATTTGGCATGCATTGTACTTAGCAAGTTGTCCATGTTGCATCTTGCATGTTTGCATGGTTAAGATTACACTTTGCATGTTTGCTAGCTTGCACACTTGTTCTCATGCCTATGTTGCATGCCAGCTCACATGCCTAGATTGCATTGCATTGGTATGTGTTGCCTTGCCTCTTGAATTGAGTATGATAGAGGTTGGGTTTTATTTGTTTGTTTGATGTGCATTTCATTTGAAATCAAAATGCATAACTTGGTTTCTTGGGCCATCACGCATTGAAATACGCGATAGGTGGTCCGAGAATCAAAGACCATGCCCCTTTGAGCCACAAACATGATAAGGGATGTGTTGGTGCATACATTTGCTTGAAATGCATTGCTATGTCTTGTTTTGCCATCTGCTACTGTCAAAACAGGATTCTGCAGGAAGCTTTGGCCGGCCGGCCATCTTTAGTGCCGACAGACCAACAATTGGTGGCTGAGAGCTCAACCAGTGGTCGATGACCACTCCCTCATGGCCGGTGACCATTTCCCTTGGCCGGTGGCATCCCATAGGGTTCATAGAGTGCACCTTGGGATTTGTGCAATGATCAGAGGAGCAGAGCAGGGAAAACAGAGGCAGCTTGTGCATGGCAGTGGACTTCCGAGCGGAGCCGAGCACACATTGCATTAGGCCCTCTTCCCGAGGCTGTTTACTGCTTTCTTAACTTAGTTAATTTGCTTAAGTAGTTAATTGTCTGTAATATTTAATTAGCTTGTAGGTTAGTTAAATTGTATTATTCTTTTGGTCCCTCCGAGCGAGGGCGAATTTGTAATAAGTGTGGGTGCGTGTGTGCATGTCTTCCAACCCCCATTTCTTTCTCCCTTTTACTTACCTACTTTGATGGTTTGTATTAGGACATATTTAAATTAGCATACCTTATGCTATGCATGCGTGCATCATTCATCAGTATTGCATGCACCGGGCTCAGCGCATCATGCTAACTGCATAGTATTTCAAATCTAATTTGGATACGTGCTACTTGTTGCATTCCACATCCCATCCTAGGATTAGCCGAGCCTATTCTAGTAACATTTTGTATGCATTGCATTAGCCACTTAACATGGACTTGGATCATGCATGATTGCTAACATGTCCTTTGTTTCGGCTCGGAGTACGATGTAAATATTTATGCTTTAGCATGTCGCATTAGTGTGAATGTTAACATGACAACATGCTTACCATGTGGCTAAATGCTTAATTGATAAACTGCCTGAATGCCTGTGGGTGAAGGTTAGATTGTTTGAGTTGCAACGACTCGTTGAAATCTGTGTTTTAGCCTACTTGCGAGTAGCAAATTTCAAACCATCTAAACAAAATGGATATGCAATGCTTTGTTCCAAATTAGGCGATCTAGTCTATACTTATTTTGCTGTGCGCATCACATAGTAATTCTAGCTAATTAATCGGAATAAGAACGCATGTGTTTTCAAAAACAAGATCATGGTTAGTAAAGGCCGATCTTCGGATCGGGCGAGAGGGGGTGCTCATAGCTAACCTTCCCCAATTGTACCCAAGTTCCCGAGCCGAGGCAACTTTGGTGATGACGGACACGTGGCCTTAGGCAAATGAGTCAGGGTTTCCTAAATTCCCCCATTAAAAAATATTTAGGTAGCGACTCTGTATCTGGCAAAGCAGTCCATGTTTGGCACTTCTTTTCTAAAAATCTGTTTTTCTCAAAACGATTTGCTGGACTTGGACTCTTTGGTTTAGATTAAGAACCGTGACAATTCGAGTTCGAACTGTGGCACGTGAGGCCTCTCGCGGGTGCGTCTACAGCCCTCTTCAAGGTCGGTCTCTCCACTCGGACACCCTTCGCGGTCGGCCCTCCTCACAGTAGGTCCCCCACTCGATCACCCTTCACAGTCGGCCCTCCTCACGGTCGGTCCCTCCACTCAGTCACCCTTCGCAGCCGGCCCTCCTCACAGTTGGTTCCTCTGCTCGGTCACCCCTCGCCGTCGGCCCACCTATCAATTGGTCTTCGCCCCGCCGGTCTCTCACAACCCTCGTTTTCTTCATTATTCCCTTCGTTGGACTAAAGCTGCACTTGGGAATGGGGGACTACTGACATAGGTAAGCCCATAAAGGATATGGCCCACCACCTAAGGTCCAATCCATGATTCAAATACTAAAGCCCAACACTCGTGAAACCCAGCGTTACATCAAACACCAATGACATCTAAACACTTGGCAAGTAGAGAATCACCCACATCAGCAAACAAAGATCCTGCAAAGTTATTGCACCACACATCAGCCATTAATGAGTTTTCTTGTAGCATTTATTGTGATAACCCTTCCCCGTCGAGACAGAACGGCCTAACCATGAACAAGGTAAGCTAGAGCATAGACTTTCGGCTAAGGTGACAGGTTGGAAGGGACAACGAAATGATTAGCAGAGGATATAAGCAGGCATCGAAGACAAGAAAAGGGTTAAGATTTTCTATCACTAATCTATCTCTACATTCCATCTCTCTTTCTAACTTGCTCGTCGGAGGGTTCCCTGGAGGACTCCCCGTTCCCCGTTAAACTCTTCTGCAGGTCTCTCTGTGAGCTTGGTACCTCAGGCATTGGTTTGGGAAGCATGGATCAATCCGACCCGTTCCATCTGGAACACGCTGTATCATCATATATCATTTTGTTAAAAATTATATTAATTAAATATCGATAAATATTTGATCAATTTACAGTTATTTGAACAATAATTATAATTTTTAAAATAAATCGCAGCCACAAATACATGGTGATCAAGAGGCTATCGATATCCCATCAATATAATCTTTTTCAGGGATATATTTGGCAAATTCTATACATTAAATAATTTTGATTATTGAAATAGACCCAGAATCGGGCCTACTACGGCCCAAAAATATCATCTAATCCAAAAACAATAGGAACTTATTTCAAATCCCACAACCTTTTTTGTGTATATTAATTTTTGACGAAATTGGTATTTGTGGAATCTTTTAGTTGAGATCATGAAACAATTTTTATATTGGTTATAAAAAATTTAAAAAATAAAGAATAAAGTGAAATTTAACTAACCAAGCTTGTACTAATAGAGTAAAGATTTACTGTTTGATTTTAGCATTTAAATAGTGAGATTCCATCACCATCACTAAATTCTATCAGCCAAGTATCACTATCTTAGGTATGCGTATTCGGTTCATGACTTGATCCACAATCCTAATCTTATTAATCATCCGCGATCTGGGGTTTGGGCTTCTGCTTGTGTTTCATTGCTGTTGTTGTTTTGCTGCTACTATTTTGTTAATGCTTGTGCTTTGTTACTATTTAGTCAACTGTGAGATTGGATGCTGTAAGCTTTACTAGTTTTACACTAGATGGGAGATGGCTTTTTGTGATTTTGTTTTCTTTGTTTTTGCTTCTTTTCCCCCCTTTATTCTTCTATTGGTTTCACCAACATTGGTCTTTATTGATGTATGGTCGTAAGTAATCATTTTGATTCTTCATTAATAAAGTTTCTCTTTACTGATCAATATATATATATTAATTTATTTATTATTTGTTTTTATTAAGAACAAAGTTACCATTTAAGCAACTTACATATTATAATATTAATTAATTTATTATTTGTTTTTATTCTTACTTATTTGAATTACACACGTATCGCATGTACCACCCACTAGTTATATAAAAGTTAATTGTTGTTTTTGTGAAGTGAAATGGCAAAAAATAGTCTTTTTACTTCCAATCCTATGGGATTAGATTTCAATATCACCTTCTTCTAGGATTGCCAGTCCCCTCATTGGAGGGGTTTCATGATAATTTTCCAAAACAAACATGAAATTTGGGCCCTATTTCACTATTAATCCAATCCCATGCTTTATCTTTGAAAACAAACATAGCTTTTATTTCAAGCTCAACAAAAAAACAAAGGGAGAATTACGTGCATGTGGGAGAAAGGAAAAAAATTATCAATACAAGGAGAGGTGTAAGTGATATTTGTACCCCCACAACCTTTCATTTGCACCACACCACAGACAAACTTGCATCATGTATTTGTAATTTTTTTTTCTCTTCTCCCCACCTACATATAATTCCCCCAAAAACAAATTAACTTGAAAACAAACAAGGAAATATCACATTCATTGAGTTTACATGAGCATATTTGCCCAATCTTTAACTTTAGAGCTCTGATATTAGTTAAGATGCGCGTAAGATAGATTATCAAATATATATATTGATCACTTTGAAGATGGAGTGGGAAAATCTAGAACAAGTTGAAGAGGAATTTTCTTGTGAATAACCACCCTAGAAACCTCACTCATGTCCAAGTCATCTTCCTTACCTATGCCACTTGGGAATTTCCAGTCAAACCAACACAAGAGGTTGGCAAGCACATAGTCAACTAGCATGGCCCCAAGTGACAAACCAGGATAGCCCCTTCGGCCTCCACCAAATGCAATGAAGTTGAAGTCCTGATCTTTAAAATTGAGAGGGTTTTTTAGCAAAGAAAATCTCTGGAATAGACTCTTTTGGCTGGCTCCATAATTTCGGATCCCTTTGACTTGCCCTTGCATTGATTAACACTCAAGTTTTGGAAGGAATATCATAACCTCTCAATTTAACACCCCCACTATTAATTGATTCTCGACGAAACAAGAAAAGGAAGTAGGGGATGTAACCTTAGAGTGTCTTTGACAATACAGTTTAAGTAGACCATTTGATCAATATCATCTTCATTGACCTTTGATTTCTTTCTAACTACTCTTCTTACCTCTTCTTGAGCTTTTTTCAACTTGGTTGGATTTTTCATAAGTTGTGTCATTGCCCACTCCAACATTTTGAAGTAGTATTACCTCCTCCAAGAAACATGTCCTGCAATTGGCAAAGACATAAAGTTGCATAAAGTCATAAAGACATAAATGGAGTCACTTATAGTTATCACTTGTAGTCATATCACTAAAGAATTCCTATAAATTGAACTTTTTCTTTGCTATATTCACTATTAATAATTATTAGAACATAAGAAGAAATGTGGTTGGGTGTAAGGGATGATTTTAAATATCCATAGATATGAACGGTAACCAACATTTTAAATACTAGTAGAGCTCAGATCCTCTATAGTGCTAAGTTTGTAGTGCACCAAATGACATGCACAACAAAATGTACTATAGGCTTAGAACTACAAAGGATATGATCTCTACTACGTTGCCTAGTTCCCCATATGCCGATTGATACAATTAGGGAAAAGAAGAGAGAGGGAGAGAGAGAGAGAGCAGTAAAATTCCTTTAAGATTGTCTTGAGATATCAATCTCTATCTTGCTTTCCTTTTCAACCTGGAGCAAAATTTCAATGAAGTATTTCTTACTAGGCTGATCATCATTTTCTTTTGAACTTCGATATTTTTCAATCACATCATCAAGGAAAGAATCTAATCCTTATGAAGTGTCTTTCAATCTCTTAACTAAACCAGTTAAAACATCCATCCATCCAGAAAATGGAAAGAAATCTTGGAAGGAAAATTCTACCAAAAGCTCTGTTCCGCTCCAAATCTTTTCAAGAGTTTTTGGTAGAATCTTCATCACATAGAGCTTTTGCTCCAAATCTTCATCACATAGAGGAATGCCACAACAACTCGATCTTGTTTCATCAATCTTGAAGGCCAACTGAAGTTGCACAACTTCAGTTTGTCAATAGTGACTGTCTTGGTCAACGTATCTGTTGGATTCTTACTGCCTTGGATCTTCTCAAGAGACAAGACTCCATCATCTACAAGTGAATGAATGAAATGGAATCGCAGCTGAATATGTTTTGTCCTAGAATGAAAAGATGGATTCTTTACAAGATGAATAGTGCTTTGACTGTCACTATGCAAAATACTCATCTCTTGTGTCTTACCAAACTCTCCTAAGAAATTCTGTTTCCAAGTCATCTCCTTTCCAATTTCAGTAATAGCAACATACTCAGTCTCTATTGTTGAAAGGGCCACAATCTTCTGTAACTGTGAAATCCAACTCACTGTTGTACTACCCAATGTGTAAACATAACTAGTAGTACTATTTCTATTGTCCATATCACCAGCCAAGTTTGCATGAACATAACCATGTAACTCAATGTCGGTTCGTCTGAAACAAAGTGCCATGTCTGTAGTATCACTCAAGTATCTAAGGATCCACTTCACTACCTCCCAATGCTGCTTGCCATGATTACTCATGTACCTACTAACCACTCCCACTGCATGTGCAATGTCTGGTCTAATACAAACCATAGGACACATTATGCTACTGATGGTTGAGTCATACGGAACACGTTCCATGTAAGCTTGCTCTTTTTCGGTTTTTGGAGACTGCACTTTGATAAGTCTGAAGTGGCTAGCCAATGAAGTGCTCACTAGTTTTGCACCCTCCCGTGACAACTTCAAAGTACCATTTTCCTTGTCCCTGTGAATCCTCATACCAAGGATTTTGTTTCCAACTCCAAGATTCTTCATCTCAAATTGGTTGGACAAAAGTTTCTTCAATCTTTTTATCTCTTCAATGCTAGATCCTGCGATAAGCATATCATCAACAAATAAGAGCAAAATAATATAACTTTTGTCAAACCTCTTGAAATAACAACAATGATCTGCTTGACATCTTGTAAAACCATTGCTACACATAAACCCATCAAACTTCTTATACCACTGCCTTTGGGTCCTGTTTCAAACCATACAAACTTTTTCGAAGTTTGTATACAAACTCTCTTTTACCACGTGCCAAGAAACCTTGTAGTTGCTTCATGTAAATTTCCTCCTCCAAATCACTATGGAGAAAATCCTTTTTCATATCCATCTGCTCAAGATACAAATCTTCAATGGCCACAATTCCCAGCACCAATCTGATAATGGTCAACTTCACAACTGGAGAGCAAATTTTTGTGTAGTCAACCCTTTCCTTTTGCTGAAATCCCTTTGCAACCAATTTGGCCTTGTAGCGTTTACTCTCATCATGTTCTTGTTTGACCCTATAAATCGACTTGTTTTGCAAAGCTTTCTTACTCACTAGTAATTCAGTCAACTCCTATGTCTGTTTTTCCATGAGTGAATCCATTTCATCCTGCTTTCTTACTCACTAGTAATTCAGTCAACTCCTATGTCTGTTTTGCCATGAGTGAATCCATTTCATCCTGCATAGCTGACTCCCACTTAATTGAATCATCAACCTGTAAAGCCCCATCATAACTTTCGGGTTCACCCCCATCAGACAACAACAAATAATGTAACGATTAAGACAAATGCTGTGTAGGCTTAGATTCTCTTTCTGACTATCTTAACTTAGGAGTAGGAGTATGTAGTTCAGTTTGTAGAATAAGATTTTCAAGATTATTCTAAATCCTACTATTCAAATCACTTTCACTAATCTCCTCTAACTCAACATGCTCATGACAAGTAATAGATTCAGATTCATATGCAGACTTATCGCTATCTTTATACATTACTTTCTCATTAAATATGACATCTATACTTCTGATTATTTTCTGATTTTTATCATCCCAAAACCAATAACCAAATTGATCAGTGCCATACCCAATAAAAGTATATTTAACAGACTTCGGATCAAGTTTACTTCTATCTGCAGAATCTATATGCTCATATGAAACACAACCAAATACCTTCAAAAAAGAAAGATTTACCTCTTTACCCCTCCATGCTTCTTCTGGTAACTCTCCATCTAATGAAACAGATGGACTAAAGTTAATCAAATAAGCTGCAGTGTTAACTGCATCTGCCCAAAACATCTTTGGTAATCCGATATCTATTCTCATACTTCTAGGACGTTCATTTAGAGTTCTATTCATGCGTTCTGCAACGTTATTCTGTTGAGGTGTTTTTCGAACAGTCTTCTCCATTCTAATTCCACTTTCTATACGATATTTCTTTAACTTATTGTCCTCATATTCTCTTTCATTATCTGATCTCAAGCATTTAATTTTTAGATTTGTTTTAGTCTTCACCAAGGCTTTCCACTTCTTAAAGTAGTATAAACTTCAAATTTATGTTTCAAAAAATAAACCATACATTTCTCATTGAGTCGTCGATAAAGGTAACATAGTATGATGATCCTCCAAGAGATGAAACTGGTGTAGGTCCCCACACATCTGTATGAACCAACTCCAACTTTTCTAACTTTGGTTTCCTGCTATCCTTTGAAAGATTGACCCTCTTTTGTTTGCCGAAGATACAATCCTCACAAAAGTCAATGTCCACCGATTTCAAATTTGACAGTTTCCCCTTATATGCAAGTATCTTCACCCCTTTTTGACTCATATACCCAAGCCTTTGGTGCCACAGATTTGAGTCTTCCTTTTCACCAACAACTGCTACTACATCCCTATTGTTCATAGTCATATAAAAGGTGCCTTCTTTTTTACCACAAGCAGCAACCAGGGCTCCTTTGGTGATTTTCCACAAACCACCCATGAAGGTTACAACATGACCTTTATCATCAAGTTGTCCAATAGAAATCAAGTTTCTTTTCAAACTAGACACATGTCTTATTTTCTGTATTTTCCAAACAAATACGTTTGGCAACCTGATTGTTATATCCCTTTTACCAACAATCTTCAAAGGTTCATCATTAGTCATATAAAGCTTTCTGAATCCATCACCAATGTAATTGTCCATGATTTCCCTCTATGAAGTATAATGGAATGATACCCCAGAATCTAAAATCCAAGATTCAAGAGGGTTGTCAATACTCAAGATCAAAGCATCATAAATATCCTCCATTGCAACATTAGCTGACTTTTGATTTTGATCACGTTTGTTCTTATTCAATGTTGGGCAATCTCCTTTTAGATATCCATTCTTTCCATAGTTCCAATAACTTCGTCCTTTTCTAGTTCTTGAATTGCTTCTATGTTCGGATCTTGATCTGTTGGGGTTCGGGTTTCTTCCTACTGATCTTCCTTTGGCGTCTGTATTCAAGGCAGAACCTGATGTTTCCCCAAATTCCCTTCTGCGAATTTCTTCACTCAGAATTAAATCTTGAATATCATTGTAATTCAACTTTTCTTTTCCAATTACTCACAGCCATTACAATATCGTTCCAACTTTCTGGCAAACTAGATAGAACAATCAAAGCCCTAACATCATCATCAAATTCAATAGATATAGAACTCAATTGTGTTACCACAATATTGAATTCATTTAGATGCTCAGCCACCGAAGCATTTTCTGTCATCCTCAAAATGAACAATCTACGCATCAAATAAACTTTATTTGAGGCAGAGGGTTTTTCGTACATGTTTAAGAGTGCCCCCATGAGACCCCTTGTAGTCTTCTCCTTCGCTATGTTAAATGCAACATTATGAGACAACGTTAGCCGAATAACATATAGTGTTTGGCAATCAAGAAGAGCCCACTCATCATCCTTCATCTTTTCTCGTTTCGTCCTTGAAAGGGGCTCATATAGTTTTTTTTGATACAGATAGTCTTTAATTTGCATCTTCCAAAATCCGAAATCTATGCCATTGAATTTATCGATTCTAACCTTTTCGTCTGTAGCCATCGCTTCCACTCGAACCAATGCTCTGATACCAGTTGTTAGAAATTGACCATTCCAAACCAAGATCAGTGAGACACAAAATAACAAACAAAGAAGAAAAAACCAATCACACAAACCACACACATAAGAACACAAGGATTTACATAGTTCACCCTAGAATAGGGTCAAGGCTGCTGCGGTTTTTCACTATGATCAGAAAAATACAATCCTCTTCACCTAAAAGAGGTGCCCCCTCATCTATTTTTAAGTATAGAATTAGGGTTACATAGAAGTAACATGGGAATTACGATAGTACCCAAAAATTTCGAGTAGTTTGGACCTAGTGTTTGAGTGAACAATACTTATCAGGTTCCACTGACACAATAAAGTTTGCTGCCACCTTTCTTGAATTTGAGCAAAAACAGGAGAAAGAGAGAGAAGAAGATGAGGGGGAAGATAAAGGGATTGATTAGTCTTGTTTCGTAGAGATCTTGCTACCATTGTTGTTGCAAGAGTGGTGCTAGAACTATTGTTGCATGCACTAATTCTGTATGAAACTAATTGCCTATCAATACTTCAAAATTATACACTACTGTAGAAACCCCATTTTTGACCGCTCTGACGACTTGGACGTCACCACTTGCGCACCCAATGATGAATGTGTATATGCTTGTCAAGTGCTCGAAGTCCTCAACAAAATGCCACAACTTTGAGCCTTCAAACCCTTTACACCCCTTGCCTTGTTTTGGACCACAACCCTAGTTCTTCAAGCCTAAAAAACCTTGGGACCTACCGACCACTGCTATTGGCTGCTGGCCACTAATCTTGGCTGCCGGCCACTTATGTGGCATGTCTGCTAAAATTAGTGGCATGCCGGCCACAAGTGTGTTTTGCAGATATTTTCTGCCAGTTGTGGCAGTTGTTGTCACAGATACATGCACTTGCTTACACGTGTATATACTGATATTTCTGAGGAAGTTTGATGTTTGTCTATATATAGGAGACCTCCCCTCTTGTTTTGAAGGTTGGAAAATTTTAGGAGCAAATTATTTTCTCTCTCTCTCTCTCTCGCTAGTTATTGAACCTTTTCCTATACACTCTAAACCAAACATTGCCATCTTTGAGCTGAGGTACTATTGAGCCCACTTTGAGCTCTTGAGTGTGTGTATGTGTTGAATTGTTACTTAGAAGTGTTCTTCTCTTCAAGAGGTATAAAGCTTGGTTTGTTTCCTTTCTTTGTTTGCTATTTTTCCTATTGTTTTTCTACTATTTTTAGACTATATAAACTCTATAATTTTGAGCTGAAACTTGTGGTTTAAGGCCTTAAAGGGTGGAGGGGTGGTTCACCTTTCTTTCCATCTTGTTTCTCTAATCTTTACCCTTGTGTTTCCCACCTTTGCACTATCTTTTTTTGAGCTTTTAAATACTGATTTTTAGAGCTTTTTCAGTGGCTAAAATGTTGTTTTGTAGTCTCAAAATGGAAGGGGTAGCCTTCCCTCCTTATGTTTTGTTTACTAGCTTACATAGCTCCATATTTTAGCTTATTGTTCTAGCTATTTTTGTCATAATTCCAGCATGTTTTAGGACTGATTTAGCACTGTTTTAGGACTTTTTTTGGTTGTTCATTGCATTTGAGCTTTGTATTGCATGTTTGAAGTGTAATTGTCCTCATAGGTTTGGTGGTTTAGGCATTAGCCACCAACCTATTTGAGTTGATAACATTTGTTTATGGCTTTCTATACTTGTTTTCACCCCTAATCACTTCTGCAACCTCTCTATTTTCTTAGCTTTTGCTTTGCTTTGAAAGTTGGTTCAAACTAGTTACTTGTTTAAAGCTTGAGATTGAGGCAATGTGCTTAATGGTTTAATCCCTTTGGGGGCTCATTACCAATGGCATGCCACTTCTCTCATGCCCAAAACAACTCTTGGTTTGATGCTTCTTTCCATTAGAGGACTTAAAGCTCACCTTTAGACTTAACTTACTAAGGAATGGTTGATAATTAAAATGGAGTATTAAAATGGGGACTAAAAATGATACAAGATAATAACTTGGTTAGGGTTTAATCAGACGTTAATTGAACCCTTAAGTCTTGAATCGTTTCATACTTGTTAGTGATGTAAATGGTTCAAGAGTCATTGTCAACCACTTCCCTTGATCAAGTCATGATAGGGAGGAGGTTTGAGAGTCTTTATTTGTTGCATTTATTGAACTTGCATACTTTGGTTTATAGGCCATCATGCAATGAAATTGCATCGATTGACGGTTTGTGAATCAAATTTACTACTCCTTTGAGCCGTTTAATGATAAGGAGTGATAAGTTGTGCAAACAACCCTTGAGAATACCCTGTTCTTGCTCTGTTTACTCTCTATTGCAGTGGGAAAAACCAAGCATCAGTGGCCGACAGGCCACCATTTATGGATGACAGACCATTTTTTGTAGACGGTAGACCACCACTTTTGGCCTGCCGGCCACCTTTGCAAAACCCAGCAGGTGCTTTTTGAAATGGAACAAGGCTGATTTTGAGGTGAAAAACAGTGCAGGTGTTCTAACTATGCAACAGAGGCTTCCTGGCAGCAGAACAGTGGCTTTTTTGGGTAGAAATCCGCGCATACATGAGCATCCCTCGCTTCCCGAGGCTAATTAGTTTATTTAGTTACTTTATTTCATGTTGTATTGATGTTGTAATTAATTAGTTACCTAATTAGAATTTTCTAATTAATTAATTAGTTAGTTCCACTTTGTAATAATTAGCTAGAATAGTTAATTAGTTGTGATGTTGTAATAACTAGCTAGCAAAGTTAGTTAATTCGTTTTGTAATAGTTAGTTAATTAGCTTAGCTAGTTTGTTTATTCGGATCCTCCTACGCGAGGGCACAATTGTAATAATGTGTATGACCTCCAACCCCACGTCTTTCTCTCTTTAATTTAACTGCTTATGATGGCTAGTTTAGGGCATCATGTTTTGTTTAGTATCTATCATGCCTTGCATCCGTTGTTTTGCATACATTGAGCTCAGCGCATCATTCTAGCTTGCATTGCTAGTCAAATACTTCTTTGAATACGTGCTTAGACCGCATGCTATCAAATTGATTCATATGTCATATTAGTAGCCGAGCCTAGTAATTGCATATTGCATGTGTTGCATTGGTGTAGACCCGACTTTCTTCACGTCCCTCCTTTCGAAGAGGGCGCGAATTGGTCTTACTACAATTCGGACTCTTGTCACGGTTCTGAATCTAATCTCACGAAGTGCAATGTGAGATTGGTAAACACCAAAGAGTCCAAATCTGGCAATTGGTTTTGAAAAATCAATTTTGAATGAAAAAGCGCCAAACATGGACTGCTTTGCCAGATTACAGAGTCGCCACCTAAATAATTTATTTTGGAAAATTTAGGAAACCCTGACTCGTGCCAAAGGCCACGTGTCTGTCATCACCAAAGTTGTCTCGGCTCGGGAACTTGGGTATGAGAGGGAAAGGTCATGCAATGAGCACCCCCGCTCGCCCGATCAAAGGATCGGCCTCTACTAAGCATGATATATTGTTTTATAAACCATGTGTTCGTATTCTGATTATTAATTTAACTTTACTACGTGATGCGCACAGCATACAAATATAGACTCAATCACGAGAATTGGAACAAAATAACTCATGTTTGTTTTCGAAAATGGTTTGAAAGTGCTAGTCGCAAGTAGGCTAAAGCACGGATTTGCCACCCTCAAGTAGGCTTAAAAAAACATGATGATTTGCCATTTCACAAATTGGGCTTAAAACTCACAATCATCGAGTTGTCCCAATTCAGGCAATTAAGCCTTCACCCACAAGTATTCAACAGTTAAGCATATAAGCAAATAGCCTCATGGCAAGCATGCTATCATGACAACATTCACACTCATGCAAGTATGCTAAAGCGTAAACACTTACAGTGTACTCCAAGTCAAAACAAAAACTAGTTAGAAAATAATGCATGATCCTAACTATGCTAGATGCCTAATGCAACACATGCAAAATGCAATTAATAGGCTCGGCTATCTAAAATGGAATATGATTCGTTTTGAACAACATGTGATAAACACGTGTTCAAAGAAGTGTATTGAAATACGATGCAGTTTGTATGATGCGCCGAGCTCGGTGCATGCAAAACAAATGAATGATGCAAACATGCAAGCATAAGGTATGCTAATTGAAAAATACCCTAAAACTAACCATCGAAAGCGGTAAGTAAAATAGAGAAAGAAGTGGGGTTGGAAGACATACACACACACACGCACCCTTATTACAACATTGCGCCCTCTCGAAAGAGGATTCGAATAAATAAGGTAACTAGCTATGCTAAGCTAAGCTAACTATTACAAACCAACTAATTAACTAACTTAGCTAATTAATTATTACAAACCAAATGAAAATTGAATAACTAGCTCATCTAAGCTAATTAATTACAAACCGAATTGAAACTAGCTATACTACGCTAATTGGAATATTACAAAGATGAATTAAATTAGCTAAGCACATTAACTAATTAATTATAAAACTGGCAAATTAATTAGCTAAGTAAAGCAGTAAAATGGCCTCGAGGGGGAGGGAGACATGCATGCTCTGTTTGCTTCGCTCGAAAATGCATTGCCTTACCGTGAGTTGCCTCTGTTTGCACTCGCGGTGATCTCAGAACATCACATGAACTTCCAGATTGCATCTGCCCCAAAACAAGAATACTTTGGACAATTTTCCCTGAAGGTGGCCGGCCGGCCACCTCAACTGGCCGGTAGGCTACCTCAACTAGCCGGCCGGCTAGTACAAGTGGTCGGTAGGCTAGTGCAAGTGGCCGGCCGGCCACGTCTCTTTCCAAAATTTTGCCTTTGCTGCAACAGAGAGAAACAGAGCCAAGACAATGTATTTGGCAAGAAATGTGTGTACAACCACCCTCATCATCATGTCTCAAGCTCAAAGAAGTGTGGTACTCGGCTCTCAAGCCACCAATCAAGCATCTCAATGCATGATGGCCGAAGAACCAAGCTTGTGCAAGCTTAGTGAATGCCCACATAAGACTCAAAGTGCCTCCACCCTATCATGCATGATCAAGGGTGTTGGCGACCAAGAAATGCAACACGTTTCATCACTTTGAGTATGAAACGTCTCACATTTCTTGTGTTTGGATTAACGTCCGATCCAAACACATGCAATGCAAGCAACATGCTTATCTTGCATAAGTTTTACTTTGCTCATTTTGTTTACACATTTTAGCTTACTAATTAGTCCTTTAACCGGTTAAGTTCAATGTGAAAATCCTCTAATTGGAAAGATGGCCTCAGCCACAAGCACCTTGAGCATGAAAGAAGCCTCATGCTTTTGGTTAGTAGAAACCCTCAAGAGAAGGCTAAAACCTTTAGGCATGAGAGCCTCAATTCCATGCTCAAGCCAACAAGAGGCTTAAGACCACTTTCAAAGCAAATGAAAGAGTGAAGCATGGAGGAAGATTGCAGAAATTTCAGCACTGAAATGGCATGCAAAAGACACTAAATCATGCTAGTAATGCATGCAAGACATGTTTAAAAGCTAAAAGCATCAAAGCTAGTGAAGTGCATTACACTAGAAGCATGCAATATCAAGCTCAAAGGGGACTAACAATCCAAAATAGTCCTAAAACACCCTGAATGGAGTTCTAAAACATGCTCGAAATAAGCTAAGAATAGCAATATTATGAGGCCAAAACAATAGTACATGTTAGGCAATTTAGCACAATTGCACTACAAGCATACAAAACAAAGATCATGTGATCAAACTAGCTCAAAACAGAGCTTAATCATGCCAAATCAGTAGCTAAAACATGCTGGAATAAGACTAACACATGCTAGAATGATAGGCTAAAACATCAAGCACACTAGGCTAGTGAGCAAGATTACACTACAAGTGTAAGAAGCAAGCAAAAGTTGACCAAACCAGCCAAGAACAGAGTTATAGCATGTCAAAAAAGTCACAAAAACATGTTGAGATCAAGTCAATAGATGGTAAAAAAACATGCTCAACTATCAAGCCATCTATGCATACAAACAAGATACAAGGAGAGGGGACCACCCCCTCCTATTTTGAGCCTCAAAACCAACTTTCTACCAGTGCTTAAAAACAAAGGTTATTACAAAGGATAAAGAAGGTGGCTCAAAAGGCTTTACTAGCTAAAGAGCCAAGAGAAGAGACCACCCCCCAACCAACCAAGACTCAAACCAACATTTTAAAGCCTTAAAATCAGAGTTTTTAAGAGGTTAAAACCAGCCTTAAAATAGCATGCAAAGGTGGTCAAGCACTTAATCAAAACAAAGCTTAAAATGGACAAGTTGTTACCCTTGAAGCACAGCAACAAATCAGTAACAATTCTGGACTAAAACCAAGCCTAAGACCTCAAACCAAGCTTCAATGGACCTCAGCTCCAAAGTGAAGGTGTTTGACTAGGTGTTTCAGTGCAAATATGTGAAGAAAACTCACTTCTAAGCACTAAATAGCACAATATATATATACATATAGAGAGAGAGAGAGAGAGAATTCTAGAAAGAGAGAGAGAGGAATTTCAGCTCTGAAATTTTGTCACCCCTCTAAGGGGGGAGGGACCTCTCCTTATATAGAGCAAGCAAACAAAAAGCTTTCTTTATCCCCTAGCCGACTGACTACTTCAGTGAGCCACAGCTGGCTCAAAAGATCTGAAAATATCTAAAAAGAGAGAAAATTGGCCGCCGGCCACTTCCCCTAGCCGACCGACCACTTCAAGTGGCCTACAAGAGAGAAAAGTGGCCAACAAGTGCCACAAGTGGCCCGCAAGCCCTTCCCCTCCCCCAGGCAAGAGGCAACAAGGTTTGGCCCAAAAACAAGGCCAAAACACATAGTGTTAAGAGGCTCAAAGACGAGGCACTCAACTGAGACCTTCGGGCGCTCAAAACAAGCACAGACATGCGCAATCGTCGAGTGCACAACCGATGATGTCAAAGTCTTGAGGTCGGTCAAAAATGGGGTGTCTACAATTGGTCATATTGCATAGTTATGATCATGTATTATTCTAACTTTGTCATCTTTTGGCTTGGAGTATTAGGTGAGCTTTTATTTGTTTTACCATGCCGCATGAGTGTGATTGTTGCCATATTTAACATGCTTGCCATGAGGCTAAGTACTTAATTGATAAATTGCTTGAATGTCTGTGGATGAAGGCTAATTGCTTGAATTTGAATAATTTGAGTAATGTACATATGAGATCACTTTTTCAAGTGGTACATATTCAAAACAATTTTCCAAACACACATGAAATCAAATGTTCTAATTTTTGCAAACTAGTCTATACTTGTGTGCACATCATATAGTAAATTAGCCTAATAAATCGAAACAAGAGCATATAATGTAAAAAAGATTCACATCATAATTAGTAGAGGCCGATCTTTGATAGGGCGAGCGAGGGTGCTCAATTCATGACCTTCCCCTTTCGTACCTAAGTTCCTGAGGCGAGACAATCTTGGTGATGATGAACATGCAGCCTTTAGCATGAGTCATAGGTTTCCTAAATTTTTCAAAAATATTTAGGTGGCGACTCTGTACCTGGCAAAGCAGTCCATTTTTGACATTTTGATTCAAAATCGATTTTTCAAAAGATTTGTCTGATTTAGACTCTTTGGTGTTTATTTATTTCACATTGCACTTGTGGAATTAGATTCAGAACCGCGGGAGTCCGATACTGTAGGACTTATTCGTCTTCCGAAAGAGGGTGCGAAAAGTCAAGCTACCTATCAACTTATTTTCTTGATTAAATAAATTAACAAAGGGTTGGCTTTCATTTTTTTTATTTGTACTAATTTGTTATTGGCATCCTCCTTAAACCTGAGGTTTAGTTTGTGTTATGCAATTCAACCACCATAAATATGATGATTGTCTTTTGCAACACGAAGTGATTGTGCATGGGCTTGCCAAGACAGCAAACAGGGTTGGCAATGCCCCAACCAAAATATACATCAAAAGTGGCCTAAATCAGTGATGAGCTTTGATTTGCATGGGCTTAATTCCTTCCAAGGAAAAGATGAAATCATTAATTGAGTATTGGGAAAATGCTAAGCATTATTTGATGCTGGTATACATGTTAAAATAAAAAAATAAAGAAAGAAAGAAATGTATGTTTATATAAAATTGCATAATATATGTGAAATGTGTATTTTGGTATTATTTGATTTTAACCGATGCTCAATGGACAATCATTAGTAAGATTTTTATTAAATTAGTGCTCAAGCTACTATTATTTTAGGTATGGAATTTTCTATCTTTAAATTTTTTTTGATCGAGCGAAAGTTGGTTGTTAGATTAGCATTTATAAGGAGTTGAACTCACATCCACTTTTTGCAAGCACTTAAATTATTAAATTACGTTTCAATGTCTTTTAAATTATTAAATTATGTTTCTAAAATTACCTATCTCATAATTTTTACATGATTCAACTGTTGAGAGCTGGGGGAGCCAAAAAATTTAATCAAAAGAGAACATTCTACTGCGGAGAGATTATTTGCGTGGTTTGATCTCATGACGCTGGGTAGCCTTAGGGACAAGGTAAGTATAATAAAAATGATCAAATAAATTTCTTACATAAGCAATTTAAAAAAAAGAAGAAGAAGAAGAAGAAGATACGTTAATATGTTTCAGTAATTTTCTAATAGTTATTTAATTATTTCACATCATTTTTGAGCTGTGTAGTTAATATCCTAAATTAGACTGTCATTTTATTGCACCCCCATCTTTTGATAAATAAATTTTCCATTTTCTATTATCTTATAGTTTCCCTTTGAAATATTGTAGTAGAGAAAATAAAATAAAATTAGAGAGAACATCCCATTTACGTTATAAATTACAACAATGATTGAGACTCCCATTTTTTGGTGACCCCCACAACCCCATTTGGATCTCCACGATTAATAGTGTGAGCCCCACACATACGTGAGTGGGTTTCATACATATATCAATGGTGGAGATTCAAAGGGAGTTGTGGGGGTCTTCAAAAAAATGGGATTCTCAAGCATTTTTCATAAAATTAATCTTGAAATAGGGAGTTTTCATGTATAATAACAAAATAATTTTAGAATTAATGGGTAGTAGTGCAATTTCAAAGAACTTCGGTTGGGTTGGGGTGGGGTGGGGTGGGTGGGTGGGTGGCCACCTTTGGCCATGGCATAGCTCTGTCCATAGTCGCGAGTGCATTGATATAGAATGTGTTGTTCAAATTGTGAAATTAAAGAAATAGATTTATGAAGAAATCAAATTATATATATACTAAGAACACATGATGATAATTACAACTAAATTTCAACAGAAATACACAAAACAATAAAAGGGTAAAGAGACGAAACCGAAGCCTGCACAGAAGCAGTTTCCTTAAAACAGGTTTCGCCGCCTCACGGGTCGAGTGCTTGAGGAATCCCGGCGTCTGTCTCCCAGGATACGACGGTCAAAACCAGCTACGGCAGAAGCACTCTCTGTCTAGCTTAGCGAACAAAATAGTGGCAGCACTCTCTCACTATTGGAACTTTCAGGCAAACTGACTTGTAAAATGGAAGCAAAAATTTCTGTGTTTGAGACTTGATAGGAGGGTCTCAATTTATACATGTATAGGGGAGAGAGGAAGAGCCTCCAGCCTTTATGGCTGGTCATAATGCACCATTAACCTCTGCAATAAAGGCAGGAGTTACAAACCCCATTAATGCAGGAGTTACAAACCTCATTACCTTTTTTCATGAAGCTAACTTCATGAGGTAATTTTTCATTCAAATCTCAATGGTTTTTGGCCATTCTATTTGTGGTGTAAAGATCTCAATGCAAAGTATCTAGACCCAATTGGACCCAACACAATAGATGGTTGGGACCCACTTTAATATTTAATTAAAGTCACCAAAAAACCATTTTTTCCAACAATCCCCCACATGAATAAAAATTGACCGAATGACTCAACAAATGGACACCGTTCAACAATAATGACTTGGAGAGAGAGTACAACGAATTAACCCCGACATCAGAGAATGTAGCTTTTGGCTTTGAACCTCTCCCAGTGAAAACCTATCGAGTTTACTAGCTGATCAGTGAATATGACATCTTGAACTGCTCTGCCGTTTATGTAAACTGAGACAATAGATCTCACACGGGAATTACTCCTACCACCATTCTGTTCTCACTGGTGTGCCCTGTGTGGCCCTGGACACTAGCCTGGTTCAGTGAGTGGTTTCAAAGAATCTTGGCCTGCCCAATTCTTCTAGAAGCAGCCCCACTTCACACTCACATAGGTGACTCTACTAGAGTATCCTGCTATACTCAGCTCAACAGCTTAACACACTAGAGTCATTAAAAGCTCAGCTTAACCTCTACACTTGCAGGTATCACTAATAGAAGGAATGGCTGGAGGTTTAACCTCCTCAATGACATACCACCGTTACACGCAATTAGGTTGTCCCATTGAACCTAGATCTTGGGATCTCCAGTCAACTAGGTTGGGTTTCCATTCCGGTAACTTCCAAAGGCCTCAACCCCATTCCTTTTGACGATGTTTCGACTAACACTCGATTTAACCCTTTGGTTAGCAGATCTGCAATGTTGTCCTTTAGACTTTACATAGTCTATAGAGACAACTCCATTCGAGAGTAGTTGTCGTATGGAATTATGTCTATGACAGATATGTCTAGACTTTCCATTATACATATTACTCTGTGCCCTGCCAATTGTAGATATCACAATGAATACAAATAGCAGCACAAGTTTAGACCAACGTGGAAAATCTTCAATGAAATGGCAAAGCCATTCAGCTTTTCTTGCTGCTTTATCAAAAGCAATAAACTCTGATTCCATCGTTGATCTAGATATACACATTTGCTTGGAAGATTTCCAAGACACGGCTACCCCACCAAGAGTGAACACATATCCACTAGTGGACTTTGAGTCCTTCATATCTGATATCCAATTTGCATCACTATAGCCTTCAAGCACCGCTGGATATCGAGTATAATGCAGCCCATAATCCCGAGTGTAGCGTAAATACCTTAACACCCACACAATGCCCTTCCAATGAGAAGCATCGGGATTACTTGTGTATCTACTAAGCCTGCTAACAGAGTAAGCTATATCCGGCCTAGTACAACTCATCAGATACATTAAACTTCCAATGACCCTAGAATATTCTAGCTGAGAGACACTCTAATCATTATTCTTGGTCAAGTGCAGACTCACGTTTACCGGTGTCCTAGACACACTTGTATCTGATTTACCAAATTTCTCAAATATCTTCTCAACATAGTGAGACTGAGAAAGTACAATTCCACTAGATGTTCTGGTAATCTTAATACCTAGAATAACATCTACAAGGCCCATATCTTTCATGTCAAACTTAGAATTTAACAACTTCTTGGTAGTTTTGATCATTTCATCTTTACTACCTATAATGAGCATATCATCAACATATAGACACACAATGACATAACCTCTGTCAGTGTCTTTGACATAAATACACATGTCACATTCATTGATTCTAAACCCACTTGACAACATTACGTTGTCAAACTTCTCATGCCATTGTTTAGGCGCTTGCTTCAAACCATACAAAGATTTGACAAGCTTACAGACTTTCTTACTTTGTCCTGGAGTTGAAAACCCCTCGGGTTGCTCCATGTATATTTCTTCATTCAAATCTCCATTTAAAAAAGCTGTCTTTACATTCATCTAGTAAATTTCTAGATTGCGCAAAGCAGCAATCGCAATCACCATCCGAATGGATGTTATCCTAGTAACAGGTGAGTACGTATTAAAGTAATCCAGGCCTTCTCGTTGCCTGTACCCTTTGATAACGAGCCTCGCCTTATACTTGTCAATTGACCCATCGGCCTTCATCTTTCTTTTAAAAATCCATTTGTAGCCTAAAGGCTTGCAACCTGGAGGTAAATCAACCTCTTTCATGGAACTCTGAATCCCTTCTTGGAGACGACACGAAAATACATTTTCAAAGAAAGATACATTTCTTGATTCCATGATAGTATTCTTGTGTATATCTGGAATAACAGATTGAACCACAAGAAATCGATATGCACTGCTATATTGTGCATAACCGTTGAATACAAAGTCAACAGATTTTTAGGCTTATCCTAACCCTCTTGGGTTTAGGTATTCCCGCCTTTTGCATGACACCCCCAAATTTGTAAGAATTTATAAGAAGGCTTAACGCCTTTCCATAACTCATACGAGATCATGTCCACTTCGCTTCCAACACAAGTTTCACACATGTGTTTCGTTAAAACGACCTTGTCGGACATAAAAACCATGCGAAAGTGCAGTACATACAGGACTTCGTTCAAGGGGGGGGCTTCTCCCTCATTCCAGAAAATTGTCCATGCTAAATGACATTGGCATTCACTGAAGAGGTACTCCCTCCTTTTTTCTATTATCCTCCTCAATTCGGAATCTGATAATTAAGTCTTCTTTGTAGAATTTATACAAAGTCTTAAACAAATCCTTGTGTCACAATGATTGTGAAACTCTCAAAATCATATCACAGTAAATACATTCCCAGAATGTCATCAACCGAATTAGGCACCCAAATATATTTGGTCCAATCTATCACTCTGAAGCCAATAGTCTTACTATTAGGAAACACAAATCCAGTGTTCAATAGTCTACTATTCGGAACTTCATAACATAGCCAGTAGTCTTATCACTAGGAATCACTAATTTCTCAGCATGTGGTCAGTAGACTTTCTACTACTAGGAATCACAATGTCTTAACCTGTGATTAGTAGTCACTTTACGACTAGGAATCACAACGTTCTGACATAGGATCAAATTACTAGGAATCATCATGTCTTGACATATGACCAGTAGCCTCTCCACTACTAGGAACCATGATGTCTTGACATGTGATCAGTAATCTGTTCACTACTAGGAACCACAACCTCATAACTGTGTAACCAGTGGTCTAACACCTCCTAGGAACCACCAGTTTTCGATCTCTGTGATTAGTGATCTTGTACTCACTAGGAGCCACCAATTTATGAATATATTTGGAATTTAAAATTCAAAAATATATTCACCCACCCTAACGGGTTGTCTCATCTTTGCTTTCAAGCAAAGTCACATAGCAATCATAGATGCTATAATTGACACAAGGATAACATACTAATTGCCTCTGATTAATTCAGAAATGTTGTCATGTAATCTTATGATTTCCTTTAATCATACTTGATCTCTCTAGATCTTCTTTTAAGAATCTCGTAAGGCTTAACGTGGTCAGGTCGAACAACATTTCTGTTGTCACCTCTTGAAGCCATGTCTGAAAAATCACAACAGAATTTCACTTCTGTGATTCCAGAAATTCAACTTAACCCTTAGAAAATCCCTCAGATGGGAATTTAATTCAAACCTAGTCTCACCATTTAACCCAGAATCGAACATGGTCAGGAATGTTCCCAGGAAGACTGGAGGGGTCACATCGGTCCCACTTAAAACCTAGTTAACCTTTTGACAAAACAACCAAGAGCATGTTGACTCCTAGTCCATATGAAACAATTTTAAAATTAAGATTTCCAGGGGATAAACCAGGTTATAACAAACCAATTTCCAAGCAAATAAAATTTGCTACCAGAATTACACTACTCATAAACGTTAACCGGTACTCCCGGAACTGAGCCCATGAAAGTTAACTGGGATTTGCTACCAGAATTACACTACTCATAAACGTTAACCAGTACTCCCAGAACTGAGCCCATGAAAGTTAACCGGGATTTGCTACCAGAATTACACTACTCATAAACGTTAACCGGTACTCCCGGAACTGAGCCCATGAAAGTTAACCGGTACTCCCGAAATTGAGCCCATGATTTCTGAATAAAAATCAGAGATATTTTAGCTAATGCTAAAATTTGGTTTCTTTTTTCAAACCAAAACACTTTGGAAATAAATCAGATTATAACCAAAGACTTTCTCCAAACTTGGTTTTCCAACACTTTGGGAATAAAATGATTAAACCCAAAGACTTCCTCAAACCCCAAAGGTTTGAAACCAAATCCGTCTTAATTGTCATTTAAATAAGAACTCCTCTTTAGCCAAGGCTAAACACTTTGGTTTTTATTACAGAAAACCAAACCAAGTTCCAAACTTACAAGAAATTTAAAAATTACTACAACCAAATACATGCATATAAAACTTGCTGCTTCAAATTGGTAAACAAACCAACTAAATCTCTGAAACCCTCTTGGCTGTTGCTCTCTAGCAAACTCAAACCTTAAGACACTTTAGCTGAAGCCATCTGGCAAACTGTAGCCCTCCGTCTAATGCATTCTTTGCAAACTTCACATGTTCTCATGCTCTCTAGTAGAAAATGAAGCCCTCTGGCTTAACTCAAACTCGTGCCCTCTGGCAATGGGTAGCCTTCTGGCTGAATATTTACTTATAACCCAAAACTTCAATGCTCTTGTAGAAGTGTAGCCCTTTGGCAAAAAAATTCTTCAAATATAAAGGAAAATAAACCAATCCAATTGAGGATTATAAGTAGTCCATACAATTCCTTTCTACGCTTAGGTATGTCTACAAAGAGAGTTAGTAGCAAACGACAACATAATATAAAGCAATTGTACATACAATCAAATATTATTTAACCTTCTAGCAAATCATAGAATAGCAAAATAACTAAGGAATTAAGATACTATACAAGTTACATAAATTTTATAACTCCAAAGAACTACATTTAATTCACACTTTAATTGATCCAATTAAATCACACACTATTCATGGAAATAACTTATGTGTATAACTCTAGAAAACTAGAAGCAATTTCACATGCAAATTAGATAGTAAAGCTAGAAGCATGCAAAACCAAAATATACATATGCAACATTAGTCAAATAGGATGAAACCAAATAAGTAGCATGCAGTTTATGTAAATAATTTGAATTGTATATATGTAATAAACTAATAACCAAGCACTTCAAGTATATAACCATTTAACAAATTAACATACAAAAAATTCTAAAAATTAAATCATGTAATCTAGTCTAGAAAATAATAAGCATGTAACAAATTAAAACCTAGAATAGAATTAGCATGTCAAAATTGCAACAATTCCTAGTAACATTATACAAAGCTAACCTAATAGTCTATATAAATCTATTCGATCAATTTCATAGAAAATATATATAAAATCTGTTTTAAGCTTGTTGTTCAAATTGTGAAATTAAAGAAATAGATTTATGAAGAAATCAAATTATATATATACTAAGAACACATGATGATAATTACAACTAAATTTCAACAGAAATACACAAAACAATAAAAGGGTAAAGAGACGAAACCGAAGCCTGCACGGAAGCAGTTTCCTTAAAACAGATTTCCCTGCCTCACGGGTCGAGTGCTTGAGGAATCCTGGCGTCTGTCTCCCAGGATATGACGGTCAAAACCAGCTACGGCAGAAGCACTCTCTGTCTAGCTTAGCGAACAAAACAATGGCAGCACTCTCTCACTGTAGGAACTTTCAGGCAAACTGACTTGTAAAATGGAAGCAAAAATTTCTGTGTTTGAGACTTGATAGGAGGGTCTCAATTTATACATGTATAGGGGAGAGAGGAAGAGCCTCCAGCCTTTATGGCTGGTCATAATGCACCATTAACCTCTGCAATAAAGGCAGGAGTTACAAACCCCATTAATGCAGGAGTTACAAACCTTATTACCTTTTTTCATGAAGCTAACTTCATGAGGCAATTATCATTCAAATCTCAATGGTTTTTGGCCATTCTATTTGTGGTGTAAAGATCTCAATGCAAAGTATCTAGACCCACTTGGACCCAACACAATAGATGGTTGGAACCCACTTTAATATTTAATTAAAGTCACCAAAAAACTATTTTTTCCAACAGAATTATTACAACATAATAATAATATAGAATATATTTATTCATTATTTTATCTTGTTATAGATTCTTGATTCATCCAGATTTTTCTGGATGGGCGGTTGCGTAGTAGAGATTAAATTTATATAGTATGGAGTTTATATGTAAAATAAATTTTAACCATAATATGATTATTATAAATTGATAATTTCTAGATTTATAATTTCTGGTTTATAGTATTACTAATTAGATGGAATCACAATTTTAGAATGGCCAACCCCTTTTGGATCTGGTCTAACCAATGCATCTGTGTTTAACATAGGGCAGTAGCACACTTGGTAAAAGCCTGGGGTTAAGACCTTAGGTCTCAAGTTCGAAACTGCTTGAGCCAATCTCCTGGGCATAGTCTAGTTGGTTAGAAGGTTAAGCCTTTAGTTGTTGTTACAACACTTGGTGTGGGTTTGATACTTCTTCGCTGGATGAGTCTTGACTTAAACGGAACTTGTCTTGGGGGTCATAACAAATTCTCAAATTGTAGTATCTTGCTTGAAACGGATAATAGAACACCTTGGTGATCTCCGCGAGAGGCATTACCTTGGACTTACAGAAAAGTGGGAGGATTTTCCTGTAATCAAAATATATATATATACATCCATGTTTTGAAAGAGATGTGCATTAGTGGACTGCTATGAAATAAAAATTATTCGCCTGCCAAATAAATAAATAACAACTAAAGCGATAAAAATAACCAAGTCAAACTGAATTTTGGTGGTTCATATACGTAAGAAAAGTTTGGTTTTACTTGCATTCCATTTAAATGATGGATAATTTAAATAATTGGTTCCTTTAATAAAATTTTGATTTTTGTTATAGTTTCAATTTCATCAATTAATTTATATTTTTAATTGTATTTCAATGTATAATTCTTCTGACAATTGTTATTAGTATTTTGGATATAAAAATGCTACATGCAACTCACTTGAAAAAGCTTTGTAACAAGAATCATTAAAGGTTTGTTCAGTTGTTAACTTTAAAGCCACCAAAGAATAATTTCTAACTGTCCAGATCCGAGCTAATTCAGGTCCAATTCGATTAAGCTAGATGGAGTACCTTCAATTATATATATATATAATAAAAATAAATATAAAAAAAAAAAATTGTAGCATGTCAAACTCCTCTCCAACAAACAATTATATTATTATATCAATTGACGCCATTCTACAAAGACCTCAAAGCAGTTGTTTATAGGAAGATAAATATTATCAAAAACCAAATTAGTACTATGTATAAATAAATAATATAATAATATAACATGTTCTATAACTGAATAAAATAAATGAACATAAATTCCAATAGTGAAAGAACCAAACTGAAGATTTTGATAGAAGTGCAAAGGGTTGATTATTACAATTAAAAGTGAATGAACTAAAGTGAGATTTTGATAGAAGTGTAGGGTACTAAGTGTAATTTAGTCAAATCGTAAATTCAATGTCAGAGAAATAAAAGAAATTCTTTTCAAGAAAGAAAGAAATTGGTATTTTATAAGGTCTACAATTTGGGTGACATACGAACTACGCTATTCGTAAACGACTCGTGCTCTGCTCATTTGAGCTCATTTCATTTGCTAAAGTAATGAGTTTGAGATTGATTTTTAAGCTTGTTTATCAATCCAGCGGAACTCGAGTAGCTTAAGCTCAGCTCGATAAAGCTCGTGAACATAAATAAAATAAATTAATATTTATTTTTAATAATATATTAAATAAATTTTCATTAATTTGTTATATTTTTCTGTCTGTGTTTGGTGTTTCTATAAATTTAGATATTTGATTTTGATGAATATGTATTCTTGTATATATTTCGCTCATAATTTTGTAATTTTTTTTTTTAATCTTAACAAGTAAATTAATTTAAGATTTGTTTTTTCAAGCTCAAATTCGAGATCACACTCATCTCGTTCATGTAATCTAGTTGACTTGAACAGAATTTGAATTTATTAAATATTTGATGAGTCGAGCTTGAACTCAATTATTTAAACTGGACTTAAGTTCAACTCAAGATCAAAGTCAATTAATTATTAACAAACAAGCTAATTGCCTATCATCACCTCAATTTAAAGACCGACGTCAACTTACTTTCTTGATCAAATAAATAAACAAAGGGCAGGTTTTCATTTTTTATTTGTACTGATTTCATATTGGCATCCTCATTAAACCTCGTATTTAGTTTATGTTAATTACGCCACCCAATGACCATGACTGTGATGGGAATTAATCAACTTTGTCTTTTGAAACAACAAATGATTGTGCCATGCGTGCTGTTGTTAAATGAAAAGGGTTTGGATTGTCTCTTCCTTCCAAATTTAGATTGGAGAGTGTTTACATCCGTAAGATCTATTACGGGACACGTTTTAATTATTTAAATAGTTAATTTTATAGGGTTTTTTTTGGTGTATATCACCCCAAAAAAAAAAAAAAAAAAAAAAAAAAAAAAAAAAAAAAAAAAAAGTAAACATCAATTCAACAATTGTACCATATTAAAATTGTCGTGTTTGTCACCAAAAGAATAAATGATCTATTTTTAAAAATATATTTTATGTTCCAAGGACTCTACAGAATAAACATTTTAAATTAGAGTTGTGCAAATATCGCTCATTTTACAAAATGAACAGTTTAAATTAGAGATGTGTAAAATATTGTTCAATCCGCACTAATCCGCCCACTAATTGCGATTTAGTTTGATCCGCGGTTTCAAATTTATAATCCGTATTTAAAACTACCATGCTCTATTATAATTAATACAAATATTTTCTTTTACTTCTAATAAAATATCAAAGTAAAATCAGTATGAGAGATTTAAGTTATGAAATTTATTGCAAATTAGTATTATATATATGAAAAATATTATGTAAAATTAGTTAGTGTTATATATATAAAAATATTATGCAAATTAGTATTATATATTATGTAAGTACTTGATAATTGAATAAGATTACTCTTCAATGAATTAGTAAATTCAAACCGGCACTATAGGGAAAAACAAGTTTTAGCGGCGTTTTAAAATGCCGCTAAAAGCTTGAGAAACGCCGCAAAACATTACAGCGACGTTTAAATTTTTCGTCGTTGATACGGCCGCCGCAATAGCTTTGCAACGTTTACAAAACGTTGCTAAAACTATTAGACGACGTTTTTGAAAATGCCGCAAAAGCTTTGACGTCCGTCTCAACTTCCGTCCCAAACTAATGGATGACGACACAATGACGTCATTTAGTGACGTTTTTTCCAAAAACGCCACTTTATATATATATATATATTAAAAATGAAATGAAATGAAATATCAATTCCCTCCCTGTGCTGCTGCTACTATAAGAATATGAAAAAAAAAAAATAAAAAAATACCAAAGTTGGCATTCTCTACATAGTTGCTGTAAAATACAATCCAGGTTTTCAAAAACAGAATCCCAAAACATTAAAAACAAAATTTACTATAACAATTACAACAAAAAATACTCAAAACAATCATCAAATAGGCCTCTATCCCATGAAAATTGTGGAACTAAAAAGGATTATAGAACAAAAACAATCAATTAAATATTAGAACTTGCATGAACAATGGCTTTGATCAGCAAATTTTGATATGCCAATGACTGGTCTGCTGTCTCATCTCTGTCGATCCATCCTCATCTTCCTCGTTCTCTTGAGAAATTTCCTCCAATGATTTTCCTTTCGACTTAGGCACCAAGAACGTAAACACCATACCCAAGAAATTGACTCTGCCAACAACCATGAGCGCATTCCTCACACCAATACCCGGTGGATACCCTTTATCTGTCTTAGTTGGGTCCTGATTCTGAGCTGCATATAAGACCCCGAATGCCCCAACAATTGCCCCAACTTTCCCAGATCTGCTGATATGCCATGGCACGTAAATCGTAGCCTTGTAGGGAAAATCCAGCTTTGAAACTTGTAGACTCTTCAATAGCTTGAATAACTACAGAAGACATCACTGAATTTTGACCGGAAAGATAACAAGAAAATATAGATATGCATCATCTATCTGCAGTGATCACTCTACAGTAGCTGTTCTCTTTTCTAGCAACTCAAAAAATGATGAACATAATTTGGTCAGAGGAGCAATTCTCACTGCCATCAGTATCTCATCTTCTTCAACTTCTTCCCCAAGAATACTCATATCTAATGCTTCTCGTGCCTCCCCTGCTTGCTGCAGATGCCGAAGCCACCTTCCCAAACTTCCCCCACTGGCTACTTTCCCCAAAAATGTATCCATTGGGTCTCGACCAGTTAACAAGACGCCCAGTATAACCCCAAAGCTGAATATGTCGCTCTTATCAGTATACCTAATGAAATTTGAACCCAATATACAGCCACTTTCAGTACAAACATCAAATAAAGATTAAATACATGCCATACCATAGAACAAATCAACAAGCATAGGATAAACCATCCAAAGCACAAAACCCTTGTCCCATTAATTCATGTCTATTAGCCAGAACACACATAATTTGAAGAAAGTATTCAAGGCTCCACCACAAAATTCAATTAGCAAGCCATAACTCTCACTAAAATGAACAAAGTCATAAAGAAAATCTTCATTATCACTATCCAAATATTGTTTAACCAGAAACGAGCCTTTTGAGTTCAAGCAAGAAATTAACTGGACATTATATGGAAAAGCAAAAAATTCAAAGTGAGAAAGGTCAGTGAGTTTTGCCAACAAAGATAAACCACAGTAAAACTCAACATGGCATTTGGACACAAGACTGGTTGTTCTTCGATTTCTATTTCCAGACGAAGCAAAGAAATTAAGACCAAGTAGGATTATAATTGTTGAATCCTAAATTACTATCCTCTGTAAATATATATATCAACTAGTTGCATATTTATTTATGTTTGAGTAAGTACATGCAGTTCTGGAAACATTCTGGAGTACCATAGCTGGATGTTGCTCTGTCCAAGTTGGGAATGAGCATAGCCAACCCACAATCTGCCAGCCTAGGTACCTGCAGTAAGTACCTGCAGTTCTGAAATTTTCATAATTAACTATTTACTCACTTCCTCGGACGAACGATGGCAATTAAACGATGAGGTCGATGTGGAGCTTACTTGTAATGAATTGGAGAAACTCCTTGAAAGAAAACAAGAGTTTTGTTAGAAACAACATTAGAGTCCACCCAACGACCCCAGGCTATGAGTGCTTGCTCCATTGCATACAGTGGGTTCATGTCATTTACTACTTGGTTTCCCAGTTGAATATAATCCCATCTACAAAATTCACAACAATTATGAATTATTAACTTGAAAATTGCAAATAATAATTCAAAGTTATTTGGAACTTTTCAAAAGGGGGAAAAAGAAGAAGAGAAGAAGAGAGAAAACATGAGTAGTTTGTAGTTACTAACGGTTGGGTAACTCCTCTGTGGTACCACCAATGACAAGTGTTGAAGATGAGCATGTCTGTTCCTATCCATTTTCTCTCACCTTGAATTGAGTTGAGTTTCAAGATTTTTCCCGTATTCTCCCAAGATTTTTCCTGTATTCTCCCTTGGCATGTAGATTGCTTAGTTCCTAAATGTCCCTACAAAATTTATAAATTAGAGATTTTTTTTTACAGATTTCTATATCTCTATCATATCTTTCCCTTCCAGTACCCTTTAATCCCTTCTTGCTTTCCTATCATTGTGATCCCATTACATTTATGATTAATGATATATGCTAATTATCAGTCTACCAACTTGTCTCATTGCATCAACGAAATTGCTTGACCAAACATTACAACACAAGAAACATGAACATGAATGAGACCCCAACTTAGCATCAAGAAATGCCGTAACAAGGAAAATTAAGTCAAAAAAATTGTTTTAACTAGGTTAAAATAGTCAAAAAAATTAACTAAAATAATCATGTTGTCAAACGAGAAATTAATGTTTGATGCAACATATGCTAACAACTTATAAGAAAAGAAAAGTTTAAATAATTTTTTTTTTTTAAAAAAAAGGTAATTATCAAGAAAATAAGAGAGAAATGCTTATCAACTTTCTAAACTTGAAAGAAAAAAAAAAAATGCAGCAAGGCCATAAAAAAATACTCAATGCTAGCACCATATATAGTTCGATCATATCATCATAAGCTCTTGTACTTAAAAGCTAAAGAAATTAATGAAAGAAGGTACTACTCTCTCTAAGACGAGTTAGGTTGGGACAAACCAAAAAGATCGTAGTGGGGACTGCAGTCAAGGCAAGTGACAGAGCCTTTCAAGACATGGCATGCTGAGAGCTCAACCCTAGCAAGAACCAAAGCAAAGATAAGTGCGGTGATAAGCTGCTGAAGCCCCATGGAGAGCAAAACAATGACAGATAAATGAGTTGAGAAATAGAAGATAGCAAAGCATTGTATAAATATAGGAAGAGCCATAGTTAATGAAGGGCCCCAAAAGTTGACTTTGGTAATTGCTGCCTAATTGAAGAAGCCTGAATATACATTTAGTGTAGTGAGTGATGCTACGAATCATGAAAAAATTATCATGAAAATGATCATGAAAGATTCTCCATCTTTGGATTACACCTAGAATAAAACACCACACACTAATTAAGGGATAAAAAAATTTCATTATGTGTTTCATGATATTTTTTTATGATTCTTAATATTATTTTTAGTGTAATGGTGATATCATCATTGTTATTGACCAATAAAAAGTTGGTGAATGGATTAAGTGAATGACTACTGTGGTCCCACTGCAAATCAAATAATATGATACTAATGACCCAATACGGTGCCGTTTCACTGAGATTAGACACAACGTTTTTTGAAAACGTTGTGTTTCATTAATTTATAGTGGCGTTTCCCTAAACGCCATAAAAAAAAATGTTGCATTAGGCAACCTTTCCTGTAGTGTATGGAGCAAAATTTCTCTTTCCTTTCCACTTTGATTGGTAAAAGGAAGAGACTCCTAAACACATTACAAATAACTAGAGGAGAAGGAGGATGAAGAATTAGAAAGGCACTAACAGAAACTCATTACAAAGATTGCATACTGAGGTTTATTATGACAACCTAACAGAAACTCATAGGATCCCAAGAACAAAGAAAAAAATCCAAGTGAACAGTAAAGGCACTGCATCAAAATAAGTGTAAGCTACCAATACATGCTTTGGCAATTAATACGTACTCCTACTTTCCACTCCATGTCTGTTTAAAATTTTAAAAAAAAAAATTTATATGCACTCCTACTTTCCATTTTCCAGATCTAGAATTACATTCGACATACCAAGTGACAATGATACTAAGGTAAGTAATCAATAAGGCTCCAACATAATTGACTTGCAACAGAAAAGTTTAGGCATAATTTGGTCAAGAGAATACCTTCAGAAGTGCAACAAAATCAGGAGATCGATGGAATGCAGCAAGTATGAATTCTAAGAGCCTCTTTCGAACCTACATGCATAAATCACAATGCATTGTGAATGTTTCAAGTACAAAAATAATTTCAGCATTTAGATAACAACCGGTAGAGATATGTGATGTACTACAAGTAGAGATAGAGAAAGAAGCAGCAGAGAAAAGGGAGAAGAAGAATGAGAATCAGATAGGGGATAGAAGCAGAGATGAGAGTGTCTAATGGGAGAGAGAGAGAGAGAGAGAGAGAGAGAGAGAGAGAGAGAGAGAGAGAGAGGTACAAAAATTCTTAATAACTTCAATTATGCCACAATCTAATAAAATTCATACACCAACACTATGTATATATAAGGCTAACGAATAAAAATAAACAGATATGCTCAAAGTAACTCGTGAACAGATTTAAACTCCTAAAAACTCAAACTCCCAATTATTGCTGCCTTATCGATCTTCATCAATTCTCCCCACTAAGAAGATCTCCCATATGGAGAATAAAGAGAAAGATAACACTCAAATTATTCAGAATTAAAGTATCAAAGTTTGTCCTTAACAATCGGAGTGGCATCAGTGATGAACCCAGAGAATATTATTCATATATTTCAAATCAATGATGAACCCAACACCAATCCAATTGGAAAAATTTCAATCACTTCCGATTCCTTTGAAACCAAAAATAAACTTAAAAAAAACTAAAATAAAATAAACTTGAACAATAATTTGAATTTTTTTTATAAAAAAAAAAGACAAAAAAAAAAAAAAAAAACTACTCAAAACACCCTAAACTCCATGACATAAACTTACACCAAATTGAATTTTACTCCAATATTTACCAAATCAAGAAATTCTCAAATCTATATTCAAAATTAAATTCTAAACTAAGGTCTCAAATTTTCCACTCTGCCATTAGTTAAGTTTTTACAATACAGATTCAAGTAGCTCCCTTCTTTTTATGATTGAAAATAAAGAGAAAATCCCAAGTAATATTGCAATTCTAACAACATATATATATATAATTGTATACACAAAGAAGAGAGAGAGAGAGAGAGAGAGAGAGAGAGAGAGAGAGAGAGAGAGAGATCTAATAAAAACTTACAGATTGAGAAGCCAAATCTCAAACAGGTTTCATGTAGATTAATCGACCAATTGATGAACGATGAGATCTAATAAAAATAGAAAATCAGAAGTGAAAAGCCAGATCTGAGTTAGAATGTAAAAAATGTATTAAAAAAAAAATCTAAACAAATTGAAACTCACAAAATCGAAAGAGGCAACTGCAAATCTGGGAAATCAACCTTTGAATCTGATGAAGAGATGAGTACAGAGAGTGAGAGTGAAACTGAGAGTGAGAGAATTCGAGCAAGAGCGAGAGTGAGACTGAGACAGAGAGAATTCGAGCGAGAGCGAGAGTGAGAGAAACTGCAAATCTGGAGAATCAACCTTTGAATCTTCAAGAATCAACCTACAAATCTTTGACAAACTTCATAGATCTGATAAAAACATGAGTACAGAGAGTGAGACTAAGACTGAGAGAGAGAGAATTCGAGCAAGAGCGAGAGTGAGACTGAGACTGAGAGAGAATGAAAGCGAGAGCGAGAGCGAGAGTGAGAGTGAGAGACAACTGTAAATCTGGAGAATCAACCTTCGAATCTTCAAGAATCAACCTTTAAATCTTCGACAAACTTCATAGATCTGATGAAGAGATGAGTGCAGAAAGTGAGAATGAGACTGAGAGAGAGAGAATTCGAGCGAGAGCGAGAGTGAGACTGAAACTGAGAGAGACTTCGAGTGAGAGCAAGGGCGAGGGCGAGAGTAAGAGTGAGAATGAGAGTGAATTTGAGCAAGAGTGAGAGGGAGGGAGAGAGTGAGATAGGATATGTAACGGCGTCAGATATGCACCCACAACAGCACTGTTTTGAAATTTAATTAACACAGCACTGTAGTTTTTAATTTTTAATTGATCAATGATTGCGTTTCAATAAAAACGCCATAAAAAAAACGTTGCCATAGCTTGTTTTTGTTGTAGTGCGGCCGCCTAAACCGTCCAGACTGTGGTTTGTTTATTTGTCAATCTGCCATTCATAATTCAATTTATAATTTTACTCACAAATCATACACATTACACATAACTTTAATGCAAATTATCAAAATAAAATTCCTTGTAAATACAGGAACCCGGATAGTTTCCTCTGGTGAAACCCATGCCAAACAGAAACTGCAGTCAATGATCGGTGGTTATGGTTGGTATAGGTCTAAAAAAAATTATCAGTGCTGAAGCTAGTATTATTTTAGTGTGGAATCTCTAAATTATTTTATGTCATATCCCTTGCTTATCATATGTGTCATGGTGTTGGGGCATTGTCTTTGACTTCACAAAATGTTTGGGCTTTGTCGTTCACGGCCCCAGAATACTTGGTCCAGGTAACGAGGGATCAACAATGATTGGTCTGAATACAGAAGATTGAGGTTTATTTTACAGTTGTGTTTGGTTTATGAATTTAAGTTGAGATTTAAAAAGAGATTATGAAAATGAAAAAATAAATAATTACTGAATAATTAAAAATTACAGAGATTATAAGAAAAGATAGAAGGAAACACTCTTGCTCTCACTTATGAGACTCTGCCTCTTGGCTCTACTTCTACAAGATGTAGCCACACCCTTTCATAGGCAAAAAGTAGTCTTCAATTTGTTGGAAAATAGCTTTTGTATAATCTTATTTTTTGCTATCTTTGAACATTACTTAAGGTGAGACCCAAGCGTTATTTTTAACGTTTCTAATTGGGTTTATGTTTAATACTGCGTAGTGAATAAATTCATGTATTTAGTTGCTCAAAACCATTTCCGGATGAATGAAAATTCAAAGCGCGTTTTCGGGTTCGTAGAACTAATTTTTTTGGTAGGTTCCGTAGGTTTCCTACACATTTGTGAAATGTGTTTGTTCTACATTGGAAAGGCTTGAGGTTTTGAATGGGTTTATATATCATAACTTGGGATAATTGGGATAGGCCCCAAGAGGTACCCAAGTTTGTGGAAGGGTGAGGTTATGGGTGCAGTGGGCTAAACCTATTGGACCCAAAATTAAAACCCCCCATGCGCCACCGCTATCCGGTCGGTCGGGTGGGTTAGGCTTGTCCAGCCCAATACTTATCTTTTTGGGCCAAAAACTTTTGAAATTCAAAATAAATTGGTCCAAAATTTTTTCTTCAGCCAAACAGGTCCCTAACAGGTTTAACCCACCCGAATAGATTTGTGGAATTCAAAATTGAATCTGTTCCAAACTGATTCAAATCTGTCGGTGCCTATTCAATCTGTTCAAACAGGTTTTCTAACTGTTCGAATAGCCACCAATCTGTCTATATAAAGTCTGCTCCAGGCAATTCATTTTCAATTTGAAAATTTTCAGACTTCTTCTCTTTCTTTTTCTGTTCATCCTCTGTTGCTCATGCATCTGTTTCCGCATTTATTCTTAAGGAAAGAAAGAGAAAGAGTTACAGCATTATTTGGTTCGCCAGACTTGATTTTGTAGTGCTGTAAAATCAAGTGTTACTTTTTGCATCCTGGGAAATAGACGCCGATTATATCTTGAAACACCAGAGCAAGGGTGAAATCTACTTTAAGAAATTGTGTCCAACACAAGCCTCGACATTAATTTCTGTAAGTATTTAATTCGGGGAATAATTTATATAATTATTTTTTGAATTATTTTATTTTATTGTTTATTTAATTTATACATTTAATTTACACAGATACACCTTTGTGGTTCTAACAATCTTCAAGTAGATTTTATTTATTTCTACGATTGACAGATAAATATTTTGTTTCGGGAAATTAAATAGTAGTAATATACTGTTTAATGATTTTTTTGATAACATAGTAGTAATATACTATTTATCATTGGAATTTTGTTACAAAATATTTTTTTCTATATATTTTGTGTGTAATTTCTTTGTGTATAAATTTGTGATTGGTACATTGTTATTTTGTCATAATTATGACAACTGAAATTAATAGTACTGAGACTATTATTACACTAACCCCCACACATATTGTGCCAGTGATGACTCTGGTAATACCAGTAAATCATGAGGAGAAGCCAGAAAAATTCAATGGTAATGATTTTAAAAGATGGCAACAAAAGATGATGTTTTATCTTACCACATTGAATTTGGCTCGCTTCACTCATGAAAAGGCACTGGCACTGAACAAGGGAGAAACTGACCGGCAAGTGGTTGCCGCAGTCGATGCATGGAAACATGGTGATTTTCTGTGTCGGAATTATATCCTTAATGGGTTGGACAATACACTGTAAAATGTTATAGTGTGAAAAGCACAGCTAAAGAACTGTGGGAATCTCTGGATCATAAGTATAAGACAAGGGATGCTGGTACAAAAAAATTTATTGTTGGCCGTTTTCTGAAACTTAAAATGATGGATTCCAAAACGGTTATTAGCCAAGTTCAAGATCTCCAATTAATTCTCCATGATATACGTGTGGAAGGGATAGTTCTCAGTGAATCTTTCCAAGTAGAGGCAATCATTGAAAAATTGCCACCATCTTGGAAAGAATTCAAGAATTATCTGAAGCATAAGCGCAAGGAGATGAGATTGGAGGAACTGATGGTGTGGCTACGAATTGAGGAGGACAATCGAGATTCTGACAAGAAGTCAGGAAACCATGTCATGCAAGCTAAAGCAAATGTTGTGGAACATGAACATGGGTCAAAGTTCAACAACAAGAAGCGGAAGCATGATGGCAATGGTCTCAAACAAGGATCCACTAGTAAGATCAATAAAATGATCAACAACGAGTTCAACAAAAGGTTCAAAGGCAAGTGTTTTGTGTGCGGCAAAGATGGGCATCGCGCTAAGGATTGTCACATTCGCAAGGACGGAAGAAGTTCAAGCAAAAAGCCAGCACAAGCCAATATAGCCGAGGATTTCTATCTTTCCGATGGAGTGGCAGACATGAATCTTGTTGCAATAGTCTTTGAAGCAAATTTGGTGGGCAATCCCAAGAAGTGGTGGGTGGATATTGGAGCAACCCGCCATATCTGTGCAGATAAGAAGATGTTCACATCCTACAAAGTGGTGGAAAGTGGGGAACAACTTTAATGGGAAACTCCTCTACATCAACTGTAGAAGGACAAGGAAAGATTATGCTGAAAATGACCTCAGGGAAAGAACTCACTCTTAACAATGTACTCCACGTGTCAGAGATTCGCAAGAATTTGATTTCTGGGTCATTGTTGATCAAGAATGGGTTTAAGTTAGTCTTTGAATCTGATAAACTTGTACTCTCCAAGAGTGGAATGTATGTGGGGCGAGGTTACATGAGTGATGGGCTTTTTAAGCTCAATGTAATTACTGTTGTACCTAATTTGGCTTTTAATAATAAGAATACATCTTTTGTTTATATTGTTGAGTCTTCTTTTTTATGGCATGATAGATTAGGATATGTTAATTTTAATTTTTTGCGTAGACTTATTGCTTTAGAATGTTTACCAAACTTAGAATTTGATCATAATCATAAATGTGAGATTTGTGTTAAGGCAAAATTCACTAAGGCATCATTTAATAAAGTTAAAAGAAGTACTGAACCTCTAAGTTTAATTCACACAGATATCTATGATTTAAAATTTATTCAAACTAGAGGAGGTAAGAAGTATTTTATTACTTTTATTGATGATTGCACTCGATATTGCTATGTTTACTTATTGAGAAGTAAAGATGAAGCCATTGAAGCTTTTAGGCAATATAAACTTGAGGTTGAAAATCAACTTGGCAAAACTATTAAGATAGTAAGGAGTGACAGAGGTGGTGAGTATGATGCACCATTTGAAGAATTTTGTTCTGAACATAGTATCATTCCCCAAACCAATGTACCGTATTCTCCCCAGTCAAATGGAGTTGCTGAGAGAAATAATTGAACTCTTAAAGAGATGATGAATGCCATGTTGATTAATTTAGGGTTACCTCAGAACTTGTGGAGGAAGGCAATTTTGTCTGCTAACTTTATCCTTAATAGGGTACCCCACAAGAAACTCAATCAAACACCTTATGAATTATGGAAAGTCGACGACCTACCCATAATTACCTCAAAGTATGGGGGTGTTTGGCCAAGGTGGCAGTCCCTAGTCCAAAAATGACTAAGATTGGACCAAAGACTGTTGATTGTGTGTTCATTAGATATGTAAATAATAGTAGTGCATATAGATTTTTAGTTCATAGATCAGAAAATCCTGATATGCATGTAAACACTATTGTTGAGTCAAGGAATGCATCATTTTTTTAACACATTTTTCCTCACAAGGAAACTGAAGAGATAAGTTCAAATAAAAGAACTTTTGATATTGCTATGAGAGCAGTAAAGATCACAATGATAATGAATCAGATGAACCTAGACATAGCAAGAAGACTAGGATCTATAAATCATTTGGTCCAGATTTTTTGACATACCTGTTAGAAAACGAGCCTCAAAACTTCAAGGAAGCAATGTCAAGTCCTAAAGCTCCATTGTGGAGAGAGGCTGTGAATAGTGAGATTGAATCAATACTGTAAAATCACACTTGGGAAATGGTAGATCTTCCACCAGGGTGTAAACCTCTTGGATATAAGTGGATATTCAAGAGAAAAATGAAAGCAGTTGGTTCAATAGATAAATACAAGGCTAGACTTATTATTAAGGGATACAGACAGAAGGAAGGCCTTGATTATTTTGACACCTATTCTATAGCGATCCCGAGTTTTAACCCTTGTTGTATAGTGATCCGGACTTGGTTCCGTAGATGTTAGCAGTTGTTCATTTCTAGTTTACATCCTTTCATACTTTGTATTTGAAATATAGGATTGCGTTGGGCAGGTTCGTTACAGGTTGGTTGAGCTTAAGAACCAAAACTAGTTGCCCAGATTTTGGCCTGTTCGCTCGAGCAGATATTTTGATGCTCGAGCGGGGACCTTGTTGTTGCTTGTCCGCTCAAGCGGGGGTTTTGGCGCTCGAGCGGGAAAATCACCCTTCCAGTATTTCCTCTGCAGTGTTGTCCGCTCGAGTTGGGGTTTGGACGCTCGAGCAGAGGACCTGTCTGCATAAGTTCTGAGAGTGCGCATCCGCCGCTCGAGCGGGGGATTGGACGCTCGAGCGGGAATCTGTGAGTGCCGCTCGAGCGGGGTTTTGGCCGCTCGAGCGAGGCGACTGGTTAAAGCTCCGTGTTTTGACTTTTTGAAATCACTTTTTCACTTCTTTTCTCTCTCTTACTTTTCCAAAAACACCTTTGTTGAGCTTCTCACTCTAGAGCTCTACCTTCTCTCTAGGTATCGATCTAGTATGAGTGATTTCCTCACCTTTGGCCTTTACAAAAAAGTTGTTGATCGTCGAGGGCTACCTTTTGATCTGAGAAACTTGTGATTTGGAGCAATTTTCGTTTTCTTCATCTTCTTAGTTAGGTGTCACCTTTTGAGGTAGGGATAACCTACTCCATCTTATGAGCTTTGTCTTTAAATTTTAGCATTTTGATATGTTGGGTGTTGTTGGGTAAATTTGAGAAAGTTTGGGCCTTTTGTGTAATTTTACAAAAGTTGGGCTTTTGTTTGAAATAAACCTATGTGCAAGTTTGGTACAAAAAATGAGATGGATGATGGATTGTGGATGAAAATGGAACCTTAGAGTTGTCTTGTTAATTAAGGGAATTTTCCCTAATTGTTTTAATTAATTAATGTATATAATTAATTAAAGGGAATGAGGAATTGAATTGGAAATGTTGTAGTTGGGAATGTATGGGACTAAAGGGTGTAGTTAAATCATTTACCTGCTCACCTAATTGAAATGTTGATATATTATCCATTGGTGCATTTATTTCCTGTTTAGAAGTAATTGCTTTGGACTACCGGTGGAGGGTAGTATTGATTGTTGTAGACAATGCATGATGATTAGGTAAACTAAAACTAATCAATTGGGTGTGTCATAGAGTATGACGGTTGATAGAATACATTAACTTCATGTATTGATAGATTGTGCATATGACCAAGGTGTTTATGTGCATTATGTGTAGAACGGTTGGTAGAATACATTAACTTTATGTATTGATTGATTGCGTATATGATTCTGTGTTTATATGCATTGCTTGTGTATGGGAGGAGATGGGGGATGTACTCCACGGTTTAGGGGAAGATGGGGGATGTACCTCTAAACCGGTTAATGGTTATGGGAAGATGGGGGATGGACCCAGGGTTGCAGCTCATATGCTCTCCCATTGTAGTGATGATACAGCTCATATGCTTATCTGTTGAAGTGTTGATACAGCTCATATGCTTATCTGTTGTAATAGTGATATAGCTCATATGCTTATCTACTGGAATGTTGATGTAGCTCATATGCTTATCTATTGAAAAGTTTGTTCGATTTGATATAGCACTAAAATGTATATCATCATCGTTTGTAAAGCATGGAAGTGGTTTATGTGCTATTGATACAACACCAAAATGTGTATCCACCTTGAATTTTCGAAAGTGTTCTAGTGATGAATTATAATATCATCAAAGGTTTTAGCCAGAGTACTGGCCTTGTTTTCAAACACAATGTTGAATAAGAAACGGAAAGGGAATTGTAACATAGACTTGATTGTCATGGAATTGTAATAAGATGTAAATGGATGTGTGACTGTTAACCATGTTTTGGCCAGAGTACTGGGCCTTGTTTTCAAACACAATGTTGAATAAGAAACGGAAAGGGAATTGTAACATAGACTTGATTGTCATGGAATTGTAATAAGATGTAAATGGATGTGTGACTGTTACCATGTGTCAATTGCTAATCTTTCGTCATTGTTCATAGTTAGTTTAGTGTATTTCTACTGGGCTGTGCTCACCCTATATGGGACACCATTTTCAGGTACAGGTAGCGTGCTACCTCCAAGGACATAGCTTGGGAGGATAGAGGCAGACAGATTTCACTTGTTTTTTTGCTTTCTTGATGTATTACCTGCAAATTTAAGCCAAGCGCTTAAGATGTATTGAGTTAGTACTCTTTTTTTTTTGTAACCAAGTATTAACTTGGAAAGCTGTAAGCCGTAGGGCATTTATTTTGTTGATACGCATGTAATGTTCTTGTAAGAACTACTCCTGATGAATAGGAATGTGGTTGATTTCTCTTATATCTTGAATGTCTAAATGATGGGTTTTATGTATTATTTTGAGGGCGTAACAATTTGGTATCAGAGCGTACCGGGTTCGAATACTTTGGGTATGTGGGAAGTGATTAGGATCACAATGGGTTTGTCTCGCTTGTTAGAGACTTAGATGTAACGTTATGTGCATATGTGATAACATGTTTATGTGACTCTTTGGGTATGGGATTTATTTTCTAGGATGTTGATTGGATCCTTGGGTTTCCTGGGAGTCCTGTTGGAAAAGCACTTGATCAATACTGTTTCTAACCGGAACTCTGGTAACGCCTCGGGACTATCATTATCCGGAAACGAAATTCATAAGTGCTTATGTGCTTATGTGCTTACGTGGAGTAAATTACAGTTGTCCATATATTAGGACGTGAGTGTTTAGCTTCGGCACACGTATGAATGTGCTAATATCCTTTGTCACTTTTACTAGGATGCCTAGGCGAGGAAGTTGTGATTTCCCTCCTTCCGCTCGGGAAGAGTTGCGGAAACAGTTTGTGGCGTTACGCCAAGGTACTACACCTTTGGTGCGGTTTAAAAGATGGTTTGCTAACCTATCGAGGTTTGCCCCAGAATTGGTGGAAACGGAGGAATTGCGTTGTTTCGAGTTTGAGAGTAAGCTGCGTGACGACATCCGTGTAAGAATAGCGGGGTCTTGGCATAGAAGTTATAGTGTGCTTGTTAAGACGGCTGCCCATGTAGAGGCTGCGATGCTAGCCATGGGGCAGAGTGGGGAGGAAGCCATCTCGGCGACTCCCGTGACTCAGGGTGTTAGTAGGCCTTTTAAGAGGCAGAGGGGTTTAAACTCGCAACAGGGAGGTCGGACTAGAACTACCCTTCCAGTGTCAGATTTTGGGTTCGGGAGAGAGTAAACAGAGGGGTGCCATTTGTTTCAAATATGGTCTACTGGGCCACAAGGTTTCGGTTTGCCCACAGAGGAAGGGGGGCAGGGTTAGCAGCTCAACCAGCAGTTGTACCACCAGGATCATTTAAACCAGCCGGGTTTTGGGCCGATCAACATGCTCAGTGGGGGAGGCAGTTGTTGGGGTCTTCATCAGCCCAGATTTTGAACCAGTCTCGTGCTCAAGCACCGCCTACTTGTTGGGTGTGTAATCAACCGAGTCATATTCAACGTTTCTGTACTCAGCCGGGGGCTTCTTTAGGGGTTTTGCAACCTAGCCAGGCTCAGTTTCATTCAACTAGGCAGGAACAGTATTGTTTTGGGGGACTAGAAGGCCAGATTTCGAGGGCCTCAGTAGAGTCAAGTTCCCAAGCCCCAGTTAAGCGAAATTCACAATTGTTGCAAGTGTGGACAGAGGGGACACGTCAGTAGTTCTTGTCCGTGGCTTGTAAGCTCATAGGTTATCTTGTATTTGGGGATGACCAATTTTGGCGGTCCAGCGAGGGACGGCAGTGGTGGTAATACCGAGGGGTTGGTCGTGTTTTGACTAATCCGTTTTGTAACTGGTGAATTATCGTTTTGTGGCCGTTGTGTTCTGTTGTGTAACCAATGTGTTTTGGAATGTTGAAACATTTAAACTGTTTGTTTATCTATATACATATGCTTGGCTTGTTAATATCCTTGGATTGGGTGGATTGGAACATGCTGTAGCTCTAAAAGTTTTATTAATCTAATAGGTTGTTGTGAGACCATAAAATTTTTGGTAATAATGTATTCTTATGCGTGTGTTTTGGTTTGGGAAAAGTGAGGGCTGTTGAGCCGTGTTTTCAAATTTAGAAGGATCACTGAGAAATGCGTATCTTAATCAGAATTACTGGGGGCGAGAACAGTTATACTTGCCGGATGCTTGAAATTTCCTTAGGGCTATCTAATTGATTCTTATGTGGGTGAAAGCGATGTTAGTCTACGGTTGCGGAAACTCCTCGAGAGGATGTGAAGTGTGAGATTAATACTAGGTATAGTATGAAATTAACATGGTATTTTATGAGGACATAGCGCATAATCTGTTAGGATTAGACTTGTACCTTCGTGGTAGGTAACATTGCCGAATGGGCATGTGTTATGATTGGTTGTTCGATAAAGGGAGTGTTAGTCCCTATATAAGGGTGTGGCTGTTAACATCGGGAGTGGTACGTTGTGAGCAGCTGGTGCTATATCTCGGGTAGTAGCCTATGGACGTTTCCTAAGTTTTGGACTTCCTTACTTTGATCGAAAGTGATAGGTTCGTACCTTAACACTGGTTAGGTCGGGAGATGCTGTTGTGAGGGTTGATTGGGCGTATGAACCGTGGTTAGGGTGTGACCCGTGAGTCGAGTCACTGTAGTAAGTCTTTGGAGAAGTCAGGTTTAGGATGGTAATGAGAAGGTTGATGACCTTTACTCTTCCGGGGATTTAGAATGGTGTATCTTTGACAGCCTTATCGGCGACATGCAACAGTGTCGGGGTTGGTTCATGGTGGTTGTCGAGCGGTAGCATTAGTTAGTGGTTTGGCACAGAAGTTGGGTGTCTTGACTGTACTCGCAGGGTGAGTGACAAATAAGGGTTGGAATGAAGGGTGGACCCTATAGGTCATTGACGAATGAAGGTACTATGTTAGCTTGTGTTCGGCACGAACGGTGACTTGGTAGTGGTGAATGTCACGGTGTAGCAAACCCTGTCAGTTAACTCAGTACGAGGGAAGGGTTATGCAAATCTTATTACTTTGAGTTCAGTCGAGGTGGTGAGTGAAATCTAGATGAGGAAATTTTGCACGGTGCGAAGCGTATTAGTGTGTGGTTTGTATGGTTTCTGATTGAATCGAGAGGTTGGATGTTTGGTAAAGTTAGGCCACTTCGGCATAAGTGTCCGTCGTCCAGTTTGGGCAGTGGTAACACAAGTGAAGTAGGAGAGTTGTGAAGAGTGAGTGAGGTACTCAGTTGGAATCGTTTTGATTCGTTTGGTCCTTGTTAGTATGTTGTAAGGCACGGGGGTGTGCAATGTTATCTGTTGTGTCGTTACGTAATTGGGAATTTCAAGTGTTTAAGAGTTCTTTTATGAAAGTTCTGTTTTTGGGTACAGTGTCATCAACGAGAGTATGATGGGTTTTGTGGGATGGCTATGTCATGTTTCACTTGGGGTTCATTGGGTACTCCTCGTAAACTAAAATAAATTTTGTTCGAGACCTTGAATTTATGGGGTAGTAATGTACCGTAATGTTGTTTTTACCCGTGTTTCGTCTTACACCTGTTGTGTGAAAGTTGACTGGAAGCTTTGTGTGCGAATGTTTTCGCGCTTCCTCTGTTGGGTTATTGAGTACCAAATACCGGTCTAAGTATTGTGGGTAGTCGGGACGTAGTGGATGTCTCGGAACACTGTAGTGTTAGAATGCGTCTCACTATTATCATTATTATCGAGTCTGGATAAGCTGGACTTTTCCATTCGTTAAGGTATTGTGAAAACGTAATGGGGTTGAGGAAACACTTGGGTAGGTAAATTTCGGTTCTAAGGGAGAGATATCTGGATCCATTGGTAGGTATTTGAACGTATGTTCAATATCTGGTTGTATTGATGAACTGTACGAATATTACATGTGTTTCAGTCTATGGTAATATTATGGAAGTTAACTTAGCATTATATATGTTAAATGTGATGTGGAAATGCAAATGTATCATTAACAGTGAATGTGCTTCGGAATTGAGAACCATGCATGTTATAGCAGATATTGTAAATTGTCTCTTGAATAGAGATAGGATAACCGGTAATGGGTTAGGTTGTTGAATACTAAATTGTGTATTGTGGAACATTGACTTAATTCAAATGTTATGAGAAATTTCAATGAGAGGATTTCACCAAATCAAATGAGAATGGTTATGTGTTGTGAATAACACCGTGTTTATGAAAAATGTTACAAACTCTTGGATTTCGCATAAGAAATGCAAAAAAATTATTTCGGAATGTTAACGATGAAAACTTAATTATCTTTGAGAAAATGCCTTTTTAACCAGAGAATGATTTTCTTTGTATGCATACAAAAACTTGCATTGGTTGTTCTATTCGGGATTATGGTTGTTGAGTAGTGACTTAGCTTGGAGCGCTAGTCGGTTGTTCGCGAGTTGTTTCGGGAAAGGTTTGGTTTTGTTGTGACTTTTGTGCTAGAAGTGTTGTTGTTTGGAACGTGTTCCCTTGGTTGGTCTCTTCCTTGGTAAGAGTGGATTGGAGGTTTGTAGTGAGAGTAGTTTCTTTCCTTGTACTCGGGTATTGGTGTTGTGTGATCAGTTGGCCTTGTGTTTAGGCGTTTCCTTAATTTCGAGGACGAAATTCCTTAAGGGGGGGAGGTTATAGCGATCCCGGGTTTTAACCCTTGTTGTACAGTGATCCGGACTTGGTTCCGTAGATGTTAGCAGTTGTTCATTTCTAGTTTACATCCTTTCATACTTTGTATTTGAATTATAGGATGTGTTGGGCAGGTTCGTTACAAGTTGGTTGAGCTTAAGAACCAAAACTAGTTGCCCAGATTTTGGCCTGTCCACTCGAGCGGATATTTTGACGCTCGAGCGGGGACCTTGTTGTTGCTTGTCCACTCGAGCGGCGGTTTTGGCGCTCGAGCGGGAAAATCACCCTTCCAGTATTTCCTCTGCAGTGTTGTCCGCTCGAGCTGGGGTTTAGACGCTCGAGCGGGGGGACCTGTCTGCATAAGTTCTGAGAGTGTGCATCTGCCGCTCGAGCGGGGGATTGGACGCTCGAGTGGGAATCTGTGAGTGCCGCTCGAGCGGGTTTTTGGCCGCTCGAGCGGGGCAACTGGTTAAAGCTCTGTGTTTTGACTTTTTGAAATCACTTTTTCACTTCTCTTCTCTCTCTTACTTTTCCAAAAACACTTTTGTTAAGCTTCTCACTCTAGAGCTCTACCTTCTCTCTAGGTATTGATCTAGTAGGAGTGATTTCCTCACCTTTGGCCTTTACAAAAAAGTTGTTGATCGTCGAGGGCTACCTTTTGATCCGAGAAACTTGTGATTCGGAGCATTTTCGTTTTCTTCATCTTCTTAGTTGGGTGTCACCTTTTGAGATAGGGATAACCTACTCCATCTTATGAGCTTTGTCTTTAAATTTTAGCATTTTGATATGTTGGGTGTTGTTGGGTAAATTTGAGAAAGTTTGGGGCCTTTTCTGTAATTTTACAAAAGTTGGGGTTTTGTTTGAAATAAACCTATATGCAAGTTTAGTACAAAAAATGAGATGGATGATGGATTGTGGATGAAAATGGAACCTTAGAGTTGTCTTGTTAATTAAGGGAATTTGCCCTGATTGTTTTAATTAATTAATGTATATAATTAATTAAAGGGAATGAGGAATTGAATTGGAAATGTTGAAGTTGGGAATGTATGGGACTAAAGGGTGTAGTTAAATCATTTATTGCTCACCTAATTGAAATGTTGATATATTATCCATTGGTGCATTTATTTCCTGTTTAGAAGTAATTGCTTTGGACTACCGGTGGAGGGTAGTATTGATTGTTGTAGACAATGCATGATGATTAGGTAAACTAAAACTAATCAATTGGGTGTGTCACAGAGTATGACGGTTGATAGAATACATTAACTTCATGTATTGATAGATTGTGCATATGACCAAGGTGTTTATGTGCATTATGTGTAGACGGTTGGTAGAATACATTAACTTTATGTATTGATTGATTGCGTATATGATTCTGTGTTTATATGCATTGCTTGTGTATGGGAGGAGATGGGGGATGTACTCCACGGTTTAGGGGAAGATGGGGGATGTACCTCTAAACCGGTTAATGGTTATGGGAAGATGGGGGATAGACCTAGGGTTGCAGCTCATACGCTCTCCCATTGTAGTGATGATACAGCTCATATGCTTATCTGTTGAAGTGTTGATACAGCTCATATGCTTATCTGTTGTAATAGTGATATAGCTCATATGCTTATCTACTGGAATGTTGATGTAGCTCATATGCTTATCTGTTGTAGTAGTGATATAGCTCATATGCTTATCTATTGAAAAGTTTGATCGATTTGATATAGCACTAAAATGTATATCATCATCGTTTGTGAAGCATGGAAGTGGTTTATGTGCTATTGATACAACACCAAAATGTGTATCCACCTTGAATTTTCGAAAGTGTTCTAGTGATGAATTATAATCACATCAAAGGTTTTGGCCAGAGTACTGGGCCTTGTTTTCAAACTCAATGTTGAATAAGAAACGGAAAGGGAATTGTAACATAGACTTGATTGTCATGGAATTGTAATAAGATGTAAATGGATGTGTGAGTGTTAACCATGTATCAATTGCTAATCTTTCGTCATTGTTCATAGTTAGTTTAGTGCATTTCTACTGGGCTGTGGCTCACCCTATATGGGACACCATTTTCAGGTACAGGTAGCGTGCTACCTCCAAGGACATAGCTTGGGAGGATAGAGGCAGACAGATTTCACTTGTTGTTTTGCTTTCTTGATGTATTACCTGCAAATTTAAGCCAAGGGCTTAAGATGTATTGAGTTAGTACTCTTTTTTTTTTGTAACCAAGTATTAACTTGGAAAGCTGTAAGCCCGTAGGGCATTTATTTTGTTGATACGCATGTAATGTTCTTGTAAGAACTACTCTGATGAATAGGAATGTGGTTGATTTCTCTTATATCTTGCATGTCTAAATGATGGGTTTTATATATTATTTTGAGGGCGTGACATATTCACCAACATCTATTCACATGTTGATTCTGATTGCAACTTTGTATAATCTAGAAATACATTAAATAGATATTAAAACAGCTTTTTTGAATGGCGAGTTAGATGAGGAAATCTATATGGAACAACCGGAAGGGTTTCAAGTTCCCGGCCAAGAGAAAAAGGTTTGTAAACTTGTCAAATCCCTTTATGGATTAAAACAAGCTCCGAAACAATGGCATGAAAAATTTGATCACGCTATGCTTTCGGATGGTTTTAAGATAAACGAATGTGACAAATGCGCCTATGTCAATAACACAAACAAAAGCTATGTCATAGTTTGTCTTTATGTGGATGACATGCTCATTATTGGAAGCAATAATGACATGATTAAATACACAAAGAAAATGTTGAACAAAAAGTTTGACATGAAAGATCTGGGAGTAGCAGATGTGATTCTAGGAATAAAAATTACTAGAACATCTGAAGGATATGCTTTATCTCAGTCTCACTATGTTGAGAAGATTTGGAGAAATTTGAAAAGCATGACAACCGTCCTGCTAAAACACTTGTTGACATTAGTCTTTATTTGTCAAAAAATACAGGTGTAGGCATATCACAATTAGAGTACTCTTGGATAATCGGAAGCTTGATGTACTTAATGAATTGCACTAGGTTAGATATAGCCTATGTTGTAAGCAAATTGAGTAGGTACACAAGTAATCCAAGGTCCGATCATTGGAAAGCGATAATTAGGGTACTTAGGTATCTAAGACATACCCAGAATTATGGCCTTCATTATACCAAATATCCAGCAGTACTCGAGAGGTACAGCGATACAAATTAGATATCGGATACTAAAGACTCAAAATTCACTAATACATCTTTACCCTGGGAGGTACTGCAGTCTCTTGGAAATCTTCCAAGCAGACATGCATAGCAAGGTCGACAATGGAATCTGAGTTTATCGCATTAGATAAAACAGGAGAAGAAGCAGAATGGCTTCATAATATCTTAGAAGACATTCCAATGTGGCCTAAACCTGTGCCAGCTATATGCATTCACTGTGATAGTGAAACAGCAATAGGATGGGCACAGAATCATATATATAACAGTAAGTCTCAACATATTCGTCGAAGACATAATACCGTTAGGCATTTGCTCTCACATGGAATAATTTTCATAGAATATGTAAAGTCAAATGAGACTATTGTAGATCCATTGACTAAAGGGCTAGCCAGAAAACAAGTGTATTATTTATCGAGGGGAATGGGATTAAAGCCTATTACTTAAAAGTCACCATAATGGCAACCCAACCTAGTTGACTGGAGATCCCAATATCTAGGTTCAAAGGGACAACCGAATTATGGATGACTTCACGTATCACTAAGGAGGTTTACTTCAACCCATTTCTATGATAAGAAGAGTGATACCTGCAACGTTAGTAGGATAAGCTTTGCTTTTAATGATTCTTATAGCTTAGACATCCAAGTGGGGTATAGCAGGATACTCTTAATAAGAAATCACCTATATGAGTGTGAATTGAGCCGGTTCTGTGAGAATTGAGAAGGCTAAATTCTCTAGAGCACTCATGAATTACCAGGCATTGTTCAGGGCCAAAATAAACACAACCGTAAGAACCATACTATATCTGCGGATACACTATGTGTATATTGTCTTGGCTTACACAAATAGTTGAACAGTTTAATGCATCGCATCCATTGTGTTAGCCAGTAAGTTCGATAGGCTTTCACTAGAGGAGGTTCAAAGCCAAAAGCTATCTATCTCGATGTGGTGTATCTTCTTAATGTACTCTTTCTTTGTCTACATCTTGTTGCATGTCCATTATCATAAATTCCATTCATGTGCGAGATTGTTGAAAAATGGCCTTTGTATAACCTTATTTTTTGCTATCTTTGAGCATTAATTAAGGTGGGACCCAAGCGTTATTTTTAACGTTTCTAATTGGGTTCATGTTTAATGCCACATAAATAAATTCATGCATCTAGTTGCTCAAAACCATTTCTGGATAAATGTGAATTCAATGCGCGTTTTCGGGTTCGTGGAACTAGTTTTTTGGTGGGTTTCCTATACATTTGTGAAATGTGCTTGTCCCATATTGGAAAGACTTGAAGTTTGAAATGGGTTTATATACCTTAGCTTGGGATACTTGGAATGGGCCCCAAGAGGTACCCAAATTTATGGAAAGGTGAGGTTATGGGTGTAGTGGGCTAGACCCATTGGACCCAAAATTAAAACCACACGTGCGCACTGCCGTCCATCCGGTCAGTCGGGCGGGCTGGGCTCGACTGGAGTGAGGTTGGATTGAGCTTATCCGGCCTAATACTTATCTTTTTGGGCCAAAAACTTTTGTATTTTATTTTTTTATTTTTAATTTTGGTTTCAAAATTAAAAATAAATTGGTCCAGAATTTTTTCTTCACCCAAACAGGTCCCTAATAGGTTTGACCCACCCGAACAGTTCAATGAGTTCAACACAGGTTCAGATATGTTAAATTCAAAATTGAATCTATTCCAAACAGATTCAAATCTGTTGGTGCCTGTTCAATCTGTCCAAACAGGTTTTCTAACTATTCAAATAGCCACCAATCTGCCTATATAAAGTCTGCTCCAGCAATTCATTTTCAATTCGAAAATTTTCAAACTTCTTCCCTTTCTTTTTCTGTTCGTCCTCTGTTGCTCCTGCATCTGTTTTTGTATTTATTTTTAGGGAAAGAAAGAGAAAGAGTTACAGCATTATTTGGTTTGCCAGACTTGATTTTATAGTGCAGTAAAATCAAGTGTTAGTCGTTGCATCCTGGGACGTAGACGCCGATTACATCTCGAAGTACCGGAGTGAGGGCAAAATCTACTTTAAGAAGATTGTGTCCAACACAAGCCTCGACATTAATTTCTGTAAGCATTTAATTCGGGAAATAATTTATATAATTATTTTCTGAATTATTTTATTTTATTGTTTATTTAATTTATAAATTTAATTTACACACATACACCTTTGTGGGTTCTAACACAATTTTGGAATTGAAATGCATAAAATTAAAAGATAAGAGTTCATGTAACAAGATAAGAAACCTTTTACATTCTAATTTATTGAAATTAACAAAAGTAATAGTGGTATCTCCATCACTTTTGTTTTATTCAGCATGTGACTTCCTTGTCTTCATTCACCATATAATCCACTTTGTTTTGCCTCATTGGATATGTCTGTCATATGAGCTTTTTGTTTGGCTTTTTCTGTCATGTGAGCCTTTCTTAGCTTTGTTTTCCACGTGACTTGTCTGAATGATTCTTGCTTGTTTTGGCTATATTTATCATGTGAACTTCTGCCCATTTTTTCATAAATGCAAAGGTCCATGGCTTGCATTGATAGTGAATTTAGACTCCTCTTGATTTGTAAAGTTCCCACATACCTGTAGAGATGTCTAGTGCTTCAATTATTTCTTCTTAAAGCATCTTGAGTATTCCTTTTACCTTATCTTCTCCAAGCTTAAATGGTTTAATAAAAGCTTTTTCGCTTCCTACCACCACAACTCTTTTCCTATCACAAAAGATTGCTGATTCTGAATGTTAGAAAAGAGTTTCCAATGTGTTATGAAAAAACATGAGCCTATCAATTTTGTTGATGGTAGGATCATATCCCTTCCATGATCTTTTGTTTTTACCATGGTAGAACAAATTTTGACTAATAACTGGGTACAGATACCAGATTTGATATAGTTAATAAAATTGAGTTTTACATTTTTCAGCCAGAGTGGACACGATGTGTGCCGTAATAAGCATAGGGTTTGCTCCTATAATTGTAATAGAATATTTAACTATTACTGAAAATTCATTTAAGAGTTGAAAATCTTCTCTATCAATTTCCACAAAATCAACAATTCCAAATTCAATCTAGTATATATTAATTTTACCTACAGATAACTTAAGATTTAGCTAACCATAATTCCAGTTTAAGGATTCTACTAAGGATGATATACGAAACATTTCTTCGTGTTTATCTTGCTTTTTGGCAATTGTTTTAACTATTTTAGCCAACTTTTTCGGCCAACTTTTTTGGAAAGAACGTTTCTATTTCTTTTAAATGAGAAATTCATTTTTCTCTTTCTTCCATCAATTTTTCATCATTGCGAATAATATTAAACTCATATTCTAGAAACCCAACATAATCAGTGAGAGCACTAATAATTCTATGCACATCTTTTCGTTTATTATTGCGCAAAACTGACCATTTTTTATTTTTATTTTTTTGGAAAAGCTTGCTACTTTCTAATGCTAGTCCAGGATTATAAAATGGCTTTTCGATTATAGCAGAGAGTTCTACTTTAACTTTGTCTTCGAGTTCGTAGAGTTCGGATGTTACCTCACCGTTTCACTCATTTGATGATTATTCTTTTAAGTATTCCTTTGAATTTTTTTGCTTAAAATTTGGATTTCTTCTCTTTGCTATTGTGGTTTTAGCCTTATGCGCTTTGTTAGTTGAAGCATTTTTTGAATCCTTTCGTCAACAATTTTCAGCCTTATGGCCTAGTTTGTTACAGTTCTAGCAAAATAACATGCGTCTCTTTTCTTTGTCAGCTGAAGTTATGTTTTCCTGCACCATAAAACTCGTAAACTTAACTAGTTAGTGAATCTGCAATGGAATTTTTCTCAGAAGAAACATATTCAATATCAAAACTAAAATAATGAAACCATTGCTGCCATCTGTGTAATCTACTTTGACTTATATCTCTTAAATGTTTTTTTTTTAAATTAAAACACTTATTATCCGTTTTAATAATTAAATGTTCATAAACTAAGAAAATATAAAAGGATTTTATACATTTTTTTTATAGCAATAAATTATTTTTCATTTGTGTAGTATCTTATTTTAGCATATTTGAAACTACAACTCCAATATCCAAATCTATGTTCTTCATATTTATTAGGAGGTATTGATTTTAATACTGCTCCATAATTATTCTCAAAGGTATTTGATTCTAAGATTAATTTATCTCCTTATTTAGATAAACTTAACTTAGGATGATTTTTTTACTATATTTGTAGTGACCCTAATTTTTCATACGTCATTATTTATTATTGTTATTATTACTTTATTTTTATTTTTTTTGAGTTTATTAATTACGTGGATACATGAGAATTTAATATGGTATTTAATTGATTTAATATGATATTTAATTATATATAATTAATCTGACTATTTATATATATTTATATGGTGTTATATATATATATATTGATCTCATATTTATGTATATTGTTTTTATGTTGTATTTGTATAATATAATATAATAGTTATTAGGTTATAATCATAGCAGCTGCCATTAGGAAAAGAAAAGAGAAACAAAAAGGATCAAAGCAGCCACGAGAGAGAGAGAGAGAGAGAGAGAGAGAGAGAGAGAGAGAGAGAGAGAGAGAGAGATTGAAAAAAAAGAGGGAAGAAAAAAAAAGAAAAAGAGAAGAGGGCCCTCAGAGAGAGAGATAGAGACTTTGTGATCATCAAAGAAAACCAGAGAGTGCAACCAAGAGAGAGAGAGAGAGAGAGAAAGAGATGGCGGGAGAGAAGTGGACAAAAAAGAAGAAAGGGTTAGGATTTTATTTTGGTAGCTTCATTAATTCTTCAAATATTTCTTTGATCTTCAAAACATAATTGTGAGTACAAAACTCACTTTCCTTGATTTATGTTTATTTTGTTGTTATTATCTATTTATTTTTATTTATTTGATGTTGGTTTGATATTGTATTGGCATGTAGATGATGGATTTACTTCAATTATTTTTGTTAGTTGTGTATACAAGGTTTAGAGTTTTTACATATATTTATTTTATAATTGTAATCATACTCACGGATATATGGAATTAAAATAAATTAGGAACCCATAGATAAATTCCAAATAATCTACCATGACTCCATGGATTGTTGTTTTATTTGAGTACTGGTGAGAAAAAGTGTATAAAAAAAATGAGGATTATGAGATTTAGTTGAATGCCTTAGGGTCGTCATTGTTATGTTTGTTCTCATAAGTAGATGAGGGGCTATGTATATTGTAATAGCCCGACCCTCGCATGTGTTTCTAATATCTGTAGTTCCTTATTTTGGTATTCAAAATGGTGCTAGAATAGCTTTATAAACGAAATATTGAGATTCCATCTGTTGATTAAGAAAGACATCTGTTACTCTTAAACTGTTCAGGCTAGAAATTGAGCACCTGAGAGACATCATAACTTGAAATTGATGTTATATTTGAATTCAGCATAATTTTTAGGTAATATTAAGCCTGTCTGTGAAATTTTAAATTTCGGACGATTAAACGATTGGATTTCGTCTTTTTCCCCACCATTGTTATCTCATATGTCTAAATAAATATCTAAGCTTCAAGTGTATAGTTCATACAACATTTGTTTAAGGGAAATTGGGTTTGAAAAGGGGGCTTGAGAGGAAGAGTAAAGAGGGTTCTTCAAGAGAGTTGAGGATTAGAAGCTTGAACTCAAGGTATGTAAATAATTGGGTTGTTTTAGATCGGAATTTTGAAGTATATGTATCATTTCTTTGTTATGTTGGTGTGAACTTGAGTTAGAATTCCAGTTTTATCTCTCCCCTATGTAAGATTATGCTTCCTATTGTTTTTGAATGATTTTATTCTATAGAATACCTCATGCTTGTGATATGTTCATAAATGTAAGGAGCAAGAGTGGGGTTATACTCAAATGAATGTATGATTGAGGTACCTTGCACAAATTAATGTTTGAGTATGAAATTATATACCATATGTCTCTTAAATTACATGGAATTGGAACTATATTTTGAGCCTTTAAAGGTCCAATTTGAACCCTGGGAATGCCACCAAAAAGTCCCATTTTTGGAGATTTTCGGACAGTTTTTGGGCAGATTCGCCGCACGTGCGGGGATCAGTGCCGCACGTGCGGCATTTTGGCAAAATTTTGGGCGAGCACACTGTAAAAACCGCACGTGCGGGGCATCACTGCCGCACGTGCGGGAGGAGTTGCCGCACGTGCGGGGCTCACAGCCGCACGTGCGGCCCAAGACCAAAAGCTTGGGATGTTGTTTTTGACCTTTTTGACCCTCTAAAATGTGTAAAATGACCATTTCAAATTGTTTTAATGTGCCTTGGTTCCTTGCAAATTTTGGACTAAAACGCGAACGAAAAATTAAGGGAATCTTAAACTCATTCATGAGTTCTGTGTGTGTGTAGGACACACTTCAGGAGGAGGCCGTACTCCGCCATCACAGTGTGAGTAATAGTGCAAAGAATATGTATTCCTTTGTTGTTGATGATTCCTCTCTTTCTGTCTGCTTTCGATACATTCTTACCTTGCTTAAATTTGGATAACATGTAATACATGTGATGTGAAAGGAAAGTTAATGTGGAAAGAAATGAAGTAATATTCTGTGAAACATTCTGTGTAACATTCTGGGCCGAGGGCCACTTTGTGATAATGAGTAACATTCTGTGTACCATTTTGTGTAACATTCTGGGCCGAGGGCCATCTGTGACACTTTGTAACATTCTGTGTAACATTCTGGGCCGAGGGTCGCGTTGTGACATTCTGTAACATTCCGAGCCTAAGGCTAAATGTAACATTCTGGGTCATGGACCACCCTATGGCAATGGACTAGTTTATAAGCATTTGATTATGAGTTATGATTTCAATCAATTCGGTACTATTATTCATTGAGCTTCGCTCACCCCTCATATTGTCTGTTTCTGTAGGTCAACCTGGGAAGCAGTCTTAGCTCCTGAAGCTCGTCCCTTTTGTCAACCCTTTGGTCAGGCACATAAGAAGACTTGCCCTATTTTTGCATACTTTTGTCAAGTTTGGGCTTGTAATCTAAACACTTATTTTGGGCTATTCATAAGTACTATTTTTTTTTGTCGTACGCCCTAAGGCAAGGGTTGCATATATATTTGTAGTCGGTACATCTTTGTATAGTCCTGTATATGACGTTTGGTTCTGTTTGTTGTGCATGATCCTGGCATGTTATAGTAGCTCAATGGAAGTTTGAATGTTATTCTTTATGTATTATGCTTCCGTTCAGGCCCTAAGTGTATTATTATATCAAGTTTTTCATATGTTTCTGCATAGGTCATGCCCGAACTTTTAGGGGCAGGTTTGGGACGTGACATATATATATATTGTTACCTTGTTCTCAAGAGTCGACGAGGGCTTTGATTTACGCACGTACGTATATGCTAACCATCCGGAGAATGTGGGTCAAACTCAGGACGATATCCCGTTGCAAGTGTGGCTTCGGAATAATGTCAGGTATACGGGAGGCACATGGGATATATGTGTAGGCTGTGAGTGAGGGGCCGAAGTGGAGTTAAAGTAAAAACAATTAAATACGAATTAATTGGTATAGTTTGAATTTCTTTGATTTGTACATCTCGAAAAATAGTAAACGACTTTGATAAATTACTAACTTTGAGCAGAGGCATGCATATATAATTCTAGACAACTTTTGTATTTTAACTTTTTACTAAAAAGATCGATTAGAACTTGTAATCGGATGATTTTGGTTACAATAATTTTTATTTATTTTAGTAATGCAGATTTTAGATGATGTTTTAACCCATGAAACGTGCTCCTTTTTATTGATTTTGCGTAAACTAAAGTAAAACATTATTTTGAACACGTTTCGTGTTTTGAACTTTTCCCAAACAAATCATCTTAGGGCAATTTCTTTTCGTTTTCAGCTTCAGATTTTTCGGTCGAATTTCGTCTAGGTTCTTTTATCAAGTTTTTCTCTCAACCTGTTCAGTTTCTACTAAATTCGTTCAAGCTTCCTTTTAGTAAATTTGACTTTGTACAACTTTTGTTTGGTCAATTCGAATGATTTAAGCATGAAGCGGTGCATTTTTGTATTTCTTTAGTAATTTACTTATGATTAAATTATACTAACTTTATTTTTTTTACAGAATGGTGGGTTTTACTAACTTTTTTATGCAGAGCTGACTCACCAAATTTATTTTTCTTTTAATTATTTTTTTTATATACTCAATTTATATTTAGTTGTGTACGGGCAAGAAATTAAATGCCACCGTGTATCGGGAAACTACCCCTTCGTCTCGGTGTGGATGGAACAACTTGTCTTGTCCCATAACAAGAATTAAATATACTTTTGTTTGTGTCTGGTGGACACGTGGGTGTCAAATATTGTACTTATACCAATATACTTGTATATTAACCTGTTTTGTCTCTTGGCATCTCGGGTGCATTCTGTTTGAGTGCAGCCAAGCTTCCTTTGTAGGATTAGTTAGAACTGCGGTAGTGATGAGAAATAACTACGGTTATAAGACATGTGTAGACGCGCTCCCGGGAACTCCCCGATATCCGCGCGCGCGAGGGCGGCGCGCAAATCTCGTTTTGTTCTAAGCTATTACAGTTCGGACTCAATGTCACGGTTCTGAATCTAATCTTACAATGTGCGATGTAAGACCGATAAATCACCAAAGAGTCCAAATCCGGCAAATCGTTTTGGAAAACTGATTTTTATAAAGAAGTGCCAAACATGGACTGCTTTGCCAGATACAGAGTCGCCACCTAAATATTTTATTTTGGAGGATTTAGGAAACCCTGACTCGTGCCTAAGGCTACGTGTCCGACATCACCAAAGTTGCCTCAGCTCGGGAACTTGGGTACGAGAGAGGAATGTCATGCAATGAGCACCCCTGCTCGCCCGATCAAAGATCGGCCTGTACTAAGCATGATATTTTTTTTTTTTGAAAACACATGTGCTCTTATTTTGGTTAATTAGCTAATCTTACTACGTGATGCGCACAGCATACAAGTATAGACTAGGTCTCCTAATTTGGAACAAAACATTGCATATTCATTGAAAATGATTTGGAGTTTGCTACTCGTAAGTAAGCTAAATCAGGGATTTTAATGAATTGTTCCAATTCAAGTAATCCAACCTTCACCCACAGGCATTCAGGCAGTTAATCAACTAAGCAGTTAACCTCATGGCAAGCATGCTTTCATGGCAGTCAATGACACATGCAGTATGCTAAAGCGTAAACACTCACAGTGTACTCCAAACCAAAATAGAGAACTAGTTAGAAATCATGCATGATCCTAGTTCATGTTAAGATGGCTAATGCAACACATGCAAAATGCAATTAAAATAGGCTTGGCTATTCTAAGATGGCATGTGAAATGCATATTGATAACATGTATTCAAATTGAAATTGAAATACAATGTAGTTAGTATGATACGCCGAGCCCAGTGCATGCAATACAGATGAATGGATGCACGCATGCAAAGCATAAGGTATGCTAAATGAAACATGCCCTAAAACTAACCATCATGAGCGATTAAGTAAAAGGGAGAAAGAAATTGGGGTTAGAAGACATGCATCACACACACGCACGCTTATTCGAATAGTTGCCACTCTCGATAGAGGGACTGAATAAGAAGCTAACTAGCTAATCTAAGCTAATTAAACTAATTATTACACAACGAATAAGCTAATTAACTAATCCTAGTTAACTAACTATTACAAAACAGTTAAGCAGCTAAACGCATTAACTACTTAAGTTACATGACCAAAGCGTAAACTAACTAAGTAAATTAGCTAAGTAAAGCAGTAAATAGAGGTGCCCTCAGAGGGAAGAATGCATGCATGCCCAGTCGCCTCGTTCGGAAATCCGTCGCAATGCCCCAACTTGCCTCTGTTTGCAACTGTTCTCAGAAACTTGCACCAAGCTCCAGATAGCTTCTAACACATCTTGGGGACCTGTGGAAGGGTGGCCAACCAGCTGTTGCTCTCTTTAGCCACTGGCCAACCACTTTTTACTACTGCAAACCAGAAAAAGTGGTCGGCAAACTAGTTTTTCTGGCTGGCCGACCAGTTGTTGCTGCCAAACTCCAGTTTTCTGCAACAAAGAGCAAGAAAGGGCATGGCAATGTATTTGCAAGGTATGTATGCATAACCACCCTCCCTATCATTTCATAAGCTCAAGGGAGTGTGGTTCTCGACCCTTGGGCCACCAATCGTGCATTTCAATGCATGATGGCCGAGAGGCGAAGTTGCACAATTCAATGTAAAAATGAATGCACAAGTAAACACATAAGGCCTAGAACTCTATCATGTATGATCACGAGCTTTGGCGACCAGGAATTAAGGCACGTTTCATCACTTTAAGTATGAAATGTCCCTCGTTTCCCGTGTTTGGACTAACACCTATTCCAAACACAATGCAACACAAGCATGGCATACACAATGCGACTTAAGCATGCAAACATCCAATGCAGTATAACGTAAGCATGCAAACATGCAAGGGACAAGCATGCAAACATGCAATTAACATACTAGCATACACAATGCGAATGAACTACATGGCATACACAATGCTCATGACAACTAGCATACACAATGCAAATGGCAACTAGCATACACAATGCAATGAACATGGCATACACAAATGCAATGAACAATATAGCATACTCGATCTAATGCGACCTAAGCATGCAAACAACATGGCATATACAATGCTAAACCAATCATGCAAACAACATGGCATGCTCAATGCGATGAACTACATAGCATACACAATGCTGAATGGACTTGAACCAAAATGGGTAAACCTCAGCCATACCCAAATTAGTGGCCATAACACCAAAACAAAGGTACCAAAAGACAAGGCATGCATGCACAATACATTGACCAATCAACTAGGCCTAAGAGCACAACTCTCGAGATTGCTTAAGGAGTGATAAACATGGAAGTGTGACAACACTAAATGCACTGAAATAAGGTATAAAATGATGCCAAATCATTCAAACAAACACAAGTATAGCATGCAAAGGTCCTAAAGCATGAAAGCTATTAAGGAAGACTACAAAGGAGGCATGCAATACATGGAAAATATGCATGAACCAACCATAAACAGAGCTCAAGTAGGTCAAAACATGGACCAAAGCATGCTAAGATGGAGGCTCAAAGGCTTAGGCAAGATGGCATACATGCTAGGCCATAAGTAAGGCAACAATGCACAACACTTAAAGGCATTCAAAGCATGAAAGAAGTAGGAACGGGACAATGCTATAAGCTCTGAAATGAAGTATAAAATGATGACAAATCATCTAAATAGCTCAAAGATAGCATGCATGAGTCAACAAAACACAAAGCTAGCAAGACCAATTGCACTACAGCTATACAAAGCATGAAGGATATAGCAAAGGCAACCCAAAATAGTCCTACAACATGTCAAAATGATACTAAAACATGCATGGAAGGAAGCCAAAACAAGCTAGCATAAAGGGCATAAGGCATGATGCATACAAGGCAAAGAAGGTGGTTTACACTACACCCATTAAGACCAAGTATGGGATGACTTAACCAACAAAAATCAGAGTTATATCATCGCAAGATAACCCCAAAAACACATTGAAATGATGGCTCGCAAGCTAAGGCATGAAGACATACGCAATGATTCATGTTAAGGCATAAAGGGGCAAACCCTCCAACGCATTGAATGGATGATAAATGCAAGTGCATGAGCATGAAACATGGACTAAAATCACATATGAAATGATGCCAAATCATTCAAATGGGCCAATTAAAGCATGCTAGTGGACTTGACACACAAAGCTAACAAGCTAGAATGCATTATAGCTATACAAAGCATGGCATGCATGACTAAAACAACACAAATCAAACCTTGAACATGGTAAAACATGAACAAAATCTTCTTTAAGTTAAGCCAAAAGCATGCTAGAATGACATGTCAAAGCATGATGCATGTTAGGCTATTTCATGGAAATGCACTACAAGTGCATGGAGCATGCAAAGGTCAACCAAACCAAACCCTAACAGAGGTATGACATGGTAAAAAAACACCAAGAACATGCTGAAATGGACTCAAATCAAGCTAGAATGGCAGGCTACTTCATGAAGCATACAAAGACTAGTTTGCGTGATTTACACTACAAGTGTATTAGGCATGCATGGAGTGACAAAACCAAGTAAAAACAGTGGCATGCCATGCTAAAATAAGCCCAAATACAAGCTAAGATATGGCCAACATAAACTTAACAAATATGCTCACACATGAGGCATTCAAGACAAGTATTGAAGACACAAGGAGAGGGGATGACCCTCTCCTTTTTGAGACCTCAAAACATCACCCCCACCACTAAAATTCCTCTGAGTTTCAGTGGTGAGAAGGCCAAAACAAGGTGGTCCCAAAGGCTCACAAAGAAGGCACAAAAGCAAGGCCAAACAAGGCCTAAGAGGGGATGAACAACCCCAAACACAAAAATGACCTTAAACAAAGATCTTAAGCACCAAAAATTAGAACTTTTTTTAGTTAAGAGTTAAGCTTAAAACATCATGAAAAAGGGTCCAAAAGCTTAAGCAAGAATGGGGGTTTAAAAGGTTAAAAACTCACCTTGAAGACCCTCTTCAAAACCAAAACTCCAGCAGCTTTTTTCCAACCAAAACCAGTCCAAAAGCTTCAAAAACAACCTCAAGGGACCTCAGCTCCAAGAGTATGGTGTTTGAGTATGTGTTTGTGTGTTAAAGTGTGGTAAAACTACACTTTTAAGGCACAAAATCAAGAATAAGAGCAATATAGAGACAAAGCTATATGTATAACTCTTAAGGCAATTTTTCTGAACCTGGAGGAGGGAGAGGGAGCCTCCTTCTTATAGAGAGCAAAAGCACAAGCTTCTTAAAAAAGCTAAGGCTCAAGGCCATCCCTCCATACACGTGTATGGAGGATGGTTCTTGTGCTCTCCAGCTGTGCCAGCTGGCCCAAAATATCTCCAAAAAAGTGACAAAAAAGTGGCCAACCACTTTAAGTGGTCGACTAGCTACTTTAAGTGGTCGGCCGACCACTTTAAGTGGTCTCCCAAAAAGACAACTGGTCGGCCATGGTGGGAGATGGTCAGTAGCGTGAAAACAATGCAATGGTGTGGTGGCCGGCCAGAAAAGATGGCCCAAAGACCAAGGAGACTAGTTGTCAGACCAAAAAACTGGCTGGCAAGAAGAAAAGTGGTTTGCAGGGAGAGAAACTGGTCTCCCACCCTTGTACCACCTTCCAAATAGGGAAAACAAGGTTTGTACTAAAAACAAACCAAAACGGATGCAAGACGAAAGTTCAGGAGGCAAAGCGCGCAACCGGGAGCCTCGAAAACTAGCTGACAAGCACCAAAAGTGGTTTACGACCACAAAAGTGGTCTCCCAAACCACAGTGGCCCTCTAGGCCAAGGAAACAAGGTGTGGTTCAAAAACCATGCCAAACGGAGAACGTTAAGTGGTCCCGAGACAAGACGCGCGGCCGAAGGCTCCGAAAACCGAAAACTAGTCTCCAAATGGGAAAAGTGGTCTACGACCACAAAAGAGTGGTCTACAAGACCTCTCCCTCCCTCAGGCAAGGAAAACAAGGCTTGGTCCGCAAACCGAGCCGAAGCACAAAGAGTTCAGAGGCCCGAAGGCAAGGCTCTCAGCCAAAAACTCCGAAACCTCGAAACGGGCACAACATGCGCAATCACCGAGCACTCAATCGATGATGTCTGAGTCTTAAGGTCGGTCAAAAATGGGGTGTCTACAACATGTCTCTCGGACTTCCTTCGTTTTTTTGGAGGTTTTTTTGGAGGTTTTTTTTTTTTTTTTTTTTTTTTTTTTTTTTTTTTTTTTATGACCTTAGTATTTTGATAATTTGGCATTTTGGGTTATTTTCTAACTTTACATTATTTAAGTTATTTTGACTATTTGTTGCTACTTGAATGTTGGAGATATTGGAAAGTCAAAAATTGATGATGGATGGTTTGGTTGGCGTTTTGTTAATTTTTTTTTATCTGTTGCATTTTTTTTCGAGCATTGAAATTTACTTAAACCTTATGGAGATGAGAACATTTTAATTTTGTTTAACCCTTCGGATTTGGATGATGGAATAATGATTGGGATTTAGTCCTAATTTAATATTTAATTGTCCAAATTTTGGGGTGTGACAATTTCTTATCAGAGCTCTAGGTTACCCTAAACTTGTAAGAATTTAGGTGATCCTTGGATTGTGGAAATAGGGGTTAGCTAGTTTACTTTGGTGGTTGGTTTTATTCTAAGTATTTATGAATGAATTTTTTTTGTGTGTTTAACTTGAAGGTGATGGTTGGAAGGTATAATTTGAGAAATGTTGACCCTAGTAGCACAGGGGAAGAAATAACTACTAACGTGACGGCAGCGGGAACAGCGGGTGGCGGCTGCTATCAGGGCAACCAATACTGTGCAGGTTAATGTGGGGGAGGTGATGGCTCAGTTACTTCAAGTCATGCAAACAATAATCAATGCCAGCAGGGAGATCCCTTTGCAGAGAGAAACAAAGACCTTAGTTCTTTAGGAGGTCAGAAATTCTCTAAAGATGGAGGACCCATTGCAGCTGACGCTTGGGTCCAGGAATATGAGATGGTGTTTGGTCATATGTAGCTCACCGAAGTCCAAAAACAGGAGTTTGATACACATCAGTTTGAGGGAGCAACCCTATTTTGGTGGAACTCATGGAATGAGGGTCTAGATTTGACGACGTTGACTTGGGCAGATTTCAAAACCTGTTTTGACCGGAAGTTTGTTTCTGCTGCTATTCGATCTCAACTAAGTGATGAATTTTTGAAGTTGACTCAAGAGGGTAGAACAGTGATCAAGTGTGTCACCAAGTTTAATGAGTTGTCTCGTCACGCCCCTTACTTGGTTAACATGCAGGAAAAGAAAAATGAGAAGTTTATTAAGAGATTAAACCATTACCTGTCTAAGTCCATTATTTCCTTTGATGCTGAACCGTTTGGCAGAGTTCTTGAATTAGCACTGAATTATGAGGAAAAGGAGAAACAGTTCAAGAAAAAGAATGCCAGGGTCGGAGAGACTTCTAAAAGGAGTCATTTCCAGTAGCGTGATGGGAACAGATACTGACCCTACGATCAAAGGCATAGGGGTCAGTAGTTTCAGAGGCCATAGCAACAAGGTAGTTAGGGAAATTTCAGACCTCAAGGTAATTTTAGGCCTCAGGACAATTTCCATCCCTAAGGGCATTATTATCAAAGACAGTGTGGTCCACGCCATAGGGTTATCAAGAAGAGCGATAGCAGATGCCATAAATGGGTTATCGCCCTCCCGTACCTCAGTTGGAGGACCCCTACCTATCAAAGCAGTAGCACCTCAACTGATCAATAAGAAGTGTTTTCGGTGTCAGTAGTTGGGGTATGTAGTCAAGGATTGCCCTAAAAAATAGCAGGCACGACAGGGTCCGGCAACTCCAGCCAGGGCGTTTGTAGTGATGCCAAGAAATGACAAAGTGCAAGATGCCTTTAATATTTTTCAAGAACAACCTATTCGAGTACTTTTTGATACTTGTGCCTCTCATTTTTTCATATCTAGATAGTTCGTAGAAAGAGAACACCTTGCAACTAACTCATTGTCTAGACCTATTTGTGTTGAGACCCCTTTACGAGGGGCAGTTACTCTTTCTGAGATGTGTAAAGATTTTGACATTGACTTTGCAGGCAAAGTCTTGTATGCAAACCTAATTGTGTTAGGGTTTGAGGGGTTTGTAATTATTGTGGGTATGGACTAATTGCGAAAACACTTTGTGACTCTAGAATGCACTAGGGAGAACTGTGAATATAGATATTCCAAGTATGCCATGGCTTACCTACATTTATAGCGATGGAAGAGAGTCGGTGATGACGAGTTTTCTATGCTCGGTAGAAATCCCTAAGCAGGATATTAGTAAAATAGATGTGGTACGTGAGTTTAAGGATGTATTTTAGGAGATACCTGGACTTCTACCTCGACGGGTAGTAAAATTTTGCATTAACCTAGTGCTAAGAACTGCACTGATTTCTAAGGCGGTATACAGAATGGCGCCTAAAGAGCTTGTAGAGATGAAGAAGCAACTGGAAAAGATGCTTCAGAAAAGGTTCATACATTCAAGTAACTCCCCGTGGAGAGCACCCGCGATCTTTGTCTCTAAGAAAGATGGAACTTTCTACATGTGCATAGATTATAAAGAGCTGAACAAGGTGGCTATCAAGAACAAGTATCCACTACCTAGAATGGATGACTTGTTTAATTAGTTGAAGGGGGCAACTGTGTTCTCTCAGTTTGATCTTAGATCGGGTTACCAATAGATGGGTGTGTCAAAGGAAAGTATACCGCTTATTTTTTTTCGGACTCGGTATGGGTTGTATGAATTTCCTGTAATGCCCTTTGGTTTGACAAATGCTCCTACCTATTTCATGGACTTGACGAACAGAAATTTTTCAACTGTATCTAGTTAAGTTTGTGATTATCTTTACAGATGATATCTTGGTGTATTCTAAGAATAAGGAAAAAGACAGAGAACACTTGAAAGTTGTGTTGCAAACTTTGAGAGAGTTGTAGTTATACGCTAAGTTCAGTAAGTGTCAGTTTAAGGAGAAAGAAGTTCGGTTTTTAGGACATGTTGTGTCCAATCAGGGGATATTAGTAGATCCTGAGAAAGTTGTTACAGTCAAAGAATAGAAACAGACCATAAACCCTTTAGAGGTGAGGAGTTTTTTAGGATTAGCTGGTTATTACAGGAGATTTATAGAGACGTTTTCCACTATCATAGCACCCATGACCAAGTTGACCCGCAAGAATGTGAAATTCAAATGGTTAGATAATTGTGAGAGAGCTTTGTAGGATTTTAAACGGCGTTTGACTATAGCTCTAGTGTCAACTATACCAGTACAAAGGGAAAAGTTAGCAGTGTTTGCTGATGCGAGTGGAACTAGTTTGGGATGTGTGTTGATGCAGCATCAGAAGGTTGTATCTTATGCCTCATGACAATTAAAACCTCATGAGAGACGATACCCAACTCATGACTTAGAACTGGCAACAATTGTTTTTGCGTTGAAAGTGTGGCGACACTACTTGTTTGGGGAGCGCTTTGAGTTATACACAGATCACAAGAGCCTCAAATATCTTTTTTATCAAAAAGAGTTGAACATGAGGCAACATAGGTGGGTTGAATTTATCAGTAGTTATGATTTCGAGATCCTTTACCACCCTGGAAAAAGAAATATGGTCGTAGATACACTTAGTCGACAACATAGGATTATAGCTTCTTTGATGAAGCAGGAATGAAAGTCCTTGGAGTTAGTTTCAATGCATGATGTTCAACCAGTAAAGAGTGTCGAAAGGGCATGCATTGGTAGTTTGATCATACAGCCGACGTTACTGGGTAAAGTTCGTCAGATGCAGTATTTAGATGGGTTCCTTTTCAGCAAGCTCAATGACCTTGAAGTGGAATTTGTGATGACCGGGTTCCTTTTTCCTCTAATTCTTTCCTTCTTTTGGTTTCACTCTCCTTTGTTCTCGTTGGATTGGTACGTTCGGAAATCGTTTCCAATATTAGACTTTTGTTCTTGTGTGTGTGTCGGTGTTGAAGTGTCATGTTCCGGGAAGTGAGGGGTTAGGTCCGGAGTGCCCGGGATCGAAACGAGATTTTTTTGGGCTGCTAGGCAGAGCTGCATGTGCAGGGGCCCAGGGCCGCACGTGTGGGGTTGGGGCCGCACGTGCGGGGGACCAAGCCGCACGTGCAGGAAGAGGGGGCTTTTGTGGTTTGCACACTGCCTAAAAGGCACGTGCAGGAAATGGTGCGGGAGGAGCCCCACACATGCGGGGATGAGGGCCGCACGTGCAAGAAGGGGCGCTCTGCACACACAGGAAAGGGCACCGCACGTGCGGCACTCTGGGCATCCGAAAACTCTGCTTTTTTTTAACCTTTTTGCCGAATTTGTGACCCATTTGGGGCCTCTCCTTCTCACTCTAAACTTCATATTTTCTCCTCCTTCTCTCTAAAAACGCTCATCTAGCTTTCCAAACCCTTGATTTCTTGTGATTCTTGGGCCAAAGATCATCATCTCTCCATAAATTTTGAAGACCTAGCTTGGGCTTCTTTTGGTGTAGAAGGAATTAAAGGGTTCTCCCTCTTGGAGCTAGGGTTCCCATCTTTTCATCATCAACACTTTGAGGTAGGGAAATCTCCATGAGTTATATGTATATTTATGTTAGTTTTGGTTGGTTTTAAAGGCTCCATTAATGGTATTGAAGTTTTAGTCTTGTCTCTTAAATGTTAGGGTTTGAAAATGGGTTTTTGATATCTCTCTTTTCTTAAACTATCCTCTTGAAGCTTTTAACTCATATAATAGTAGGTGTGTTATTTTGAGAGAAAAACCCTCTCAAATGAGGGGTAAAATGGTTGTTTTAGCTTTTGACTTAAAACCCTAGAAAATGTTGTTTTGGGGATTTTTAAAGTTGAAGTCATTTTTAGAAATACCTTATGGTTTTTCAAAGATTAGAAAATGATATTTTCATTACGTTGTGTAGCATAGTGGTGATTTACCTAATGTATGAGAAAAGGGTTATTATCTTAACATTATTATTGAATATTTGAATGAGTATTATTGTGAGATGATAAGTGGTTATGCACCTTGGTTAGAGAAAATTGTGAATATTGAAATTGCCAATTGAAAGGCATCATTTGTAATCTAGAAAAGGGCCAATTGTTGTGATATGAGCATGAAAGATGTTGTTAGTGCTATGATTTGATGACATGACAAATTATGCAATATCATTAAGAAGAAGAAATGGTTAATATAGTAAATTGATGTTGTTGTAGAGATATTTGAAATGGAGGAATGTTATGAGCTATTATACATTGCATCATGTTCTCATTTAATTCATTATCTTCAATGCACATCTTGATATGAGTTGAAAAATGTTTTCCTTGGGAAATATTATGTTGCAATGAGAACTATGAACTGTATATGGGGTAAATACAGTGGTAAGTCCGGTTAGGGGGTGTAGATGAATTTGTTAAGTTGGCCTGAGTGTCCATGGTAAAAGACCAGAAAACCGTGCAGATAGGTGTCGAGCCTTCCAGTTAATACCGGTAAAAATGACAGTTTGGTAGTACTCGCAGAGTCTACTTGGAGACACCAGCCTAGGGATTACGAGTGTCATATTTACCGCCCCTTGTGATTAAAAGGTTTAAATTGGAAATTGATGACATTGTAATTGGTGATGAAAGGCATGGTGATTTTCAAGAAAAACATGAATAATATTTTGAAAAGTTATTGCATCGCATAGCACTTGCATTCGATTTTGGCCATAAACATAAATGTATATACTTTGTTTGGTATTTCTCTACTAGGCTTTATGCTCATCCCTATGGGTTTTGGTGCAGATAAACACGTGGTGATCCCGCCAAGTTGAAGGTGTGGATAACTGTAAAGAGCACATGGCTCTTCTTTTGTTGTGATTTCTTTTTGCAAAGCCAAGGGCTAACGTGTATGGGTTCGAAAGACCCCTTTGTGTAACCGAGCTGTTGCCTCGGAAGATGTAAGCCCTTAAGGGCATTTTGTTAATTGAGACTAAGTGCTTTACATGCTATAAATTCATATGTTTTGTATTGATGAATGTATATCCGCATGTGAAACTTTTGTAAAGACTCATTATTAAGTATGTAAAAAGGGATAGATTATTGTCATTACTGGGTGGATGTTGATTATCGTGAGTAGCTCATGTTGAATAGATTTCGGGGTGTTACAGATTTGATCGATGATTGTCCTACAGATTGGTCTGTGGACTCAGATGGAAGATTACGATTCAGGGATAGGTTGTGTGTACCTAACATTGTTAAATTGAGGAAATAGATTATGGATGATGCTCATAGGTCCCGATATACCATTCACTCTGGTGGGACTAAGATGCATCATGACCAGAACAGGACGTTTTGGTGGGAAGGTATGAAGAAAGACGTAGGAGAGTATGTTTTTCGATGATATGTGTGTCAACTGGTTAAGGCAGAACACTAACAAGCGTTTGGACTTTTGCAGCTTCTCGAGATCCCTACTTAGAAATGGGAGTACATCTCTGTGGACTTCGTGGATGGATCGTCGTGGTCTAAGTGAGGCAATGAATCTATTTGGGTGATAGTCGATTGACTCACCAAGTGTACTCATTTTATTCCTATCAGTGTTCACCGAACTACGGATAAATTGGCTAGGCTGTATATTCATGGCGCACCAATTTCTATAGTTTCGACTCATGATTCTTTGTTTGTGGAAGAGTTTTAGGAAAGTTTTCAGCATGCTTTGGCTGCTAAGTTAAACCTGAGCATGACTTATCATCTTCAGATTGATAAGCAAACTGCGCGAGTAAATCAAATCTTGGAGGATATATTGAGAGCTTACATCCTCGATCTTAATGGTAGTTGGGAAAAACACTTGCCATTGGTGGAATTTGTTTATAATAATAGCTATCACTCAAGTATCGAGATGACACCTTTTAAGGCTTTGTATGGAAGGCCATGTCGATCACCTGCTTGTTGGATGGAGGTAGGAGATGCGCCATTATTAGGGCCAGAGTTGGTAAGAGAGACCACAGAGAAGGTGAACATTATTCGGGAACGTATTAAGACTGTATAGATTCATCAAAAGAGTTACACTGATAGAAAACATAAGGGGGTTGAGTTAAATGTTGGAGATTTTGTGTTTTTGAAGGTCTCGTCGATGAAGGGTATCATGCGGTTCAGAAAGAAGGAAAAGTCGGCACCTAGATTTGTGGGACCATACAAGATCACTGAGAGGATTAGTAATGTGGCTTACAAATTAACCCTACCACCTGCTTTAGTTATGATTCACAACGTGCTCCATGTATTTTTATTGCAGAAGTGTGTGCAAGACCCTTCCCAAGTAGTATCACTAGAAGTGTTGGAGATTAGTAACGATCTCACGTATGTGGTGTGACCGGTTACTATTCCAGACCGGGATGTAAAGCAGTTACGGCGCAAGAAAGTGAACTTTATGAAAGTGCAATGGAGCGAGGATGAGAATGATATCACTTGGGAATTGGAAGAGAAAGTTCAACGTATGCAGCCGGAGCTTTTTGTGTAATCACCCCGAAATGTATGTCACAATTATCCGTATTTAATTATGCATTTATGTGAATTAATTGAAGAATATCTGTTTCAATTAGGAAAATATCTGTTAGAATTATGACTTCGGGACTGAAATTGATGACCATGATGGGTTCAGAAAATAAAATTGAACACGCCTATGTGATACCGGGAATTTTTAGAACCATTTGGGAAATTTAATTGAGGACTGAATTTCGTCTGAATCGCTAAGTCTTGTTTGGCTTGAGTTTATGGCACAGTTTTCTATATATGGTATATAGATAAGGCTTGACCTCTTTGTTGACTCAAAAAAGAAAAGAAAAATCTAGAAAAGAGAGAGAGAAGAGAGAATTCGGGGGAGAAGAGAGGAAAGCAAGGGAGAGAAGAGGAAGAAAGGGGAACTCAAGTTTAATTTCTCCAATTAAGAACCCAAGGTAAGGATTTCTTCTCTAATTCCTTGAAATAAGGTTGGTTCATGCATGATTTCATGGTAAATAAGGGAAGTGAAAGAGAAATCATGTTTAATTGAGGGTATTATGTGGTGTTTTTAACCTATGGAACATCTATGAGCATATATAGCATCATATCATGAAATGTATGTTTAAAATCATGATTTTCTTGCATGATTTTCACATTTGAGGAAAATCTCCATGGATTTATGAAGTAAAGCTTTTATGTGCATCTTTATGACTTTTCATCTTCATTCAAGGTGGATCTTTACTTGATATATTTGGAAGTTATGATTTTTATGTGAAATTAGAGATGGAATTCAAGTTGTTTTTCAAATGATTTTGGCCTTGAGTTTCTTGATTTTGGAAGTTGATTTTGCAAATAGAGGCCACAGTTTAGCAGATTTTTGGACTGGTTTTTCCATCCAGATTTTCATAGTCCGCTCGAGTGAGGGTTTGGCCGCTCGAGCGGGGATTTCATGCATCCAGTATCTCTGCTTTCGTTCATAGTCAGCTCGAGCGGGGGTTTTGCCGCTCGAGCGGGGACCTCTTTTTCAGAAATTTCATAAAATATTTTAATGCATGTTTTGGGCATTCTCATTACATTTTTGGCATTCCTAAGGCTTAATTAAGTTATGATAATGAGACTACATGTATGTGCTCACTTTATGTGTTATGAGATCATGCTATAATGTTGATAATTGCAGGTCAAACTTTGAAGACCGTGCAACCGGTTTCGGAAACCCACTGTGAGTAACATTTCTGTAAAGTTATGTTAAATTATCATGTATTTGAAATGTTTCATGAAATGCGTTATGCTATGATATGTTTTTGGAATGTGATTTAAACCTGTGAACGAATATCCTGTTTGCGAATCTAGTATGGCATCCATAGATAGTCCCAAGTCATGGGGGATGGCACGTTAGTGCGGGTCCATGACTAGTTTACGAGATCTCGTTAGCCACTTCATTGTGGTGATATGTGTTTAATCGGTGTCCAGGACCGGTTACTCTAGTCAAAAGATAGTATATGTTATGTTCTATGGAGTATGTCATTATGTATGTTCTGATATGAGATGATTATGTTTATGAATGATTTATTTTATGGATATATAAAATGTACGGAATTCGTTCACTACCCCTTTACTTTAATGTTACTTGCTGAGCTTTACCTCATTGTTTGTATGTATGTATTTATAGGTGAGCATTCAGGGAGCCAAGCCTAGGCGGAGTCTTGACCGAGCCGCCGTTTTGAAGCCACCAGAGTTTTGTGTGCCTCCGAGTTGGGGCTAGGCCTGGAAGGCCGTACGAGTTTTGTTTTGGTTGTATATGTGGCGTGAGTCTATGGTTTATGTATGATCTTTTGATACATGTTATGTAATGCTAGTGGGTAAATTAACATTTTTGGCATGTAACTATATGTTCATGTAAATGCACAGCTCTTTGGACTATTTGTATTTAGTTTTGCTTCCGCGAGCCCCGATTATTATGTTTTGTACAGGAAGGCCTGTGGTAATCTAGGATTACTGGCCGGTTACGATGCCAAACTTTTAGGGGCGGGTTTGAGTCGTGACATTTTGCTTAGTACTCTCTCTTATTGAATCTCAAGACGATATTCTTTTGAGGTGTGTATATTGTAGCGACCCTAGTTTTTTGTAAGTCATTATTTATTATTGTTATTATTACTTCATCTTTTTTTTTTCTTTTTTTCTTTTTTGGCTTTATTAATTGCGTGGATACATGAGAATTTAATGTAGTATTTAATTAATTTAATATGATATTTAATTATATATAATTAATTCAAATATTTATATATATATATATGAGGTGTTATATGTATTGATCTTATATAGCATATTTATGTATGTTGTATTTATGTTTTGAATGCTCATAAGTCTTGAGTGAATTTTTTTATTATTGTTTTAATGTATTTATTCTTTGTTTTGATAATGAATTTTTGTTAAATTAGCATCTAGACTATGGAAATTAACCTCCCTACCCATGCAACACACAAAATGCTTGCCTCTTAATTCAACTCCTTCTCAAGGAGAGTTGAACCCAAAACCTCCTCTTAAGACTAAGCTCTTAGGAGAGTCATAGTAGCTAACTAGGTTAAAATTAGTTAGTTGTGGAGTGACCATTTGCAATTGGTAATAATAATAAGAAATTTATAAAAATGATTAATGATTGAGGTATTTTAACTTTTGTTTATGAGTTTTTATTTATTTTTTAATTTATTTGTAATAAAGTGCATGTAGCTGAATTGTATTTTTTTTTTTTTTTTAAATTTATAGTTATCACTAAAAGTTTAATGACCAACAAATCATTTTTTCGTTGGTTTTATTTAACAAAAATGAATAAATAGTTTAGGTTGAAAATAAATTGAAATGTTAAGGTTTAAATTGACAAAATTTAAAACTCAGTATTTATTTTGTTACAAAAGTTGAACTCTAGATATATATGTTATAATTTTTCTATCTTTTTATATACATTTTGATTTCTAATTCTGTCACTTAGTATGCTTATAAAAAATTGGATAAATTACAAATGCACTCCTAAGATTTATTTAAAATATGGATTGCTGCTTATGATTTTGAAAATTATATTCTACCTCTTGATGTTTCTAATTTTATAACGCATGATCCCTTTTATTAATAAATTTTCAAGTTAATTAACAGTATTTAATAATATTAAAATAATATTTCAATTAATAATTCAAATAATTTTCTTATTGTATATGAGAATAGTTATAAATTTTATTTGTTTGGTTGATTATCTAAAAATTGGAGAATTGAAGAAAATGTCTATTTGTGGTTCACCCGCCCGGCCCCCGCGGCGGGACGCCGGGGGGGGGGGGGGATGTACTACCTTCCAAAAATTGTAAGCATATGTAGTTAATATTGGTATCTCTTTAAATTGCAAATAAATTATAGCCAGTTTAGAAACAATTAGTACCTTATACAAAATGTTAATTTTTAACTGTAACACACCAAAATATATATATAAATAAAAAATGATAAAAGATATATGCCCATCACAAATATATATATATATATATGATTTTTTGCTTATCACACAAAAGTATCGATTTTTATTTTTATTTTTTGGGTTAGGTAAGATATCATGAGCCAATTTGTGTGCATTAAATAAAGTCCTTATAGTCTGAATAAACCTTCCAAAGAAGGGTTAAGTCTTGCGTCCGTAACTCCAAGAGTTTTTGTTACTGGTGAAGGAAGTCAAACCTAAAACTTTGGAGAGAACAAACTCTCAAATCCTTGGTCTCATCCACCAGGACGAGCCCTTAAAGTTAAAAGTATAACTCTTATTACAAAAAAGCGTTATATAGAATACACACCCTTTATTACAAAAAAGTGTTATATAGAATACACACCCTTTATATGCAGGTATTTATGGTGTTGATTATCACAAATGTCATACCTAAATTATTTTTAATCATAACTAAAAAATGAAAAAAAAATAAAAAATGAATCATAACCATAAACTACATAATGTATAAGCAAAGACATTAATAATAATAATAATAATAATAATAATAATAATAATAATAATAATAATAAATTACCGATACCTCCCTTGAAGTTTAGTTAAATTACAGATTCTCCCCTGAAATTTAGAAATTGCATCCCGCCCTCCGAGGTTTATATTCGCATAATAATTTAACTCCTACCATTAACTAAACGTTAAGAATGGTTAGCTGACATCACTAAAATATAAATTGATGGACGATATTGCCCCTGCTGAAATCCTTTTGATAAATCAACAAAAATTACAAAAGAATTACGTTAGATAGAAAACAAAAATTAAGTTTTTGAAATCACGTTTGATTTGTTGTTTAGAAAAAAAAAATTAGAATTTTAAAAAAATAATAAAAACTAATTTCATAAAAATAAATATGAAAAAATATATTTAATTTGTAAAAATTATTTCTAACCACTCAAAAGATAAAATTATATAAAAATAATAATTTTTTTTTTTATTTCTTAACCAAATTAATTTTTAATTTATTTAAAAAATTAAAAATAAATTTCTAAAAATCAAACCAAACAAATTCTAAGAATTTTTTGACAAGCTATTTCTTGTGTTTTTAACTTATTTAATTATTTGTTAATTTTATGATATTTTCACCATCTGACACTACAACATATAAGAGTTTTAGAGACTGATTTTTTTGATCTCTAAAAGTGAAAATTTTATTGCAAAAAATATTTAGGGACTAATTTCTATCATTGTGAGGATAGTCGCTAAAAAGTCGCCCTGAAAAGTAAAAAATAAAGCTTTTAGCAATAGAAATTTCGAAAATGTCAATGATAAATAGACTTTTATGGATAAAATAGTTTAGTCTCAAAATGGTTTACTTTTTTAGACAAAAAATTTGATACCAAAAAGATAATAATTAATCACTAATGTTCAATTTTCGATATTAAAAATATAATAACGACACTTGTCACAACAAAAATATTTGATTCCCTAAAAATAATTTTGTCCCTAAATTTTGTTCTGTAAAACCGTAATTTTTGTTGTGTGATAAGTGTTTTTCCATTTTAATTTTGCATTTCATAACTTATTTAAAAATGATAATTTAGCTAAACCTCAAGGGAGGCTCTGTAATTTAGCTAAACCTCAAAGGGTGTAGGTAATTTGCCCTTATTTGTCAAAATGACATTTTAGTCAATTTATGATATTTATTAACGACGTTAATTGCGATGGAGCATAATGTAATTTTTGAAACCTCGGGAAGGAATCTGTAATTTCGTTAAACCTCAAGAGAGGTGTAATTAATAATAATAATAATAATAATAATAATAATAATAATAATAGAGTATATGATACATTTAAAAATGTAATATGTATTATAAAATTTTTTGAGAAAAGAATATATTTTTATAGTTTATAACTTTTACAATAAAAATTGTAACTCTTACAATAAAAAAAGGAAAAATGTTATAAACTCTAAATTTTTTATCAGATAAATAACCAAATGTCTCACATGAATATGGATCTCACACTTTTATAGGCCCCACACGTTTGTGGAACCTCATACCTATGTGAGACATTTACTTATTTATTTAATAAAAAATTTAATATCTCTAATATTATCCATAAAAAAAATTCCACATTATATAGCTCCAAACTTGAATAATCTCTTGTTCTGCCTCGTAAAAGTCGTCTCAAAATTTGTGTCGGTAAAATGTAACTCTACCCGAAGAGAAAGTCTCTGTTGGGTAGAGTTCTGAAATCTTAATTTCACTTTTTGGTTTGAGTGTGGTATTTGGTGATAGTTTTTAAAAATTGATTCCACACTTATTGTTTAAATAAATCTATCTGATCATCCTCCTGGACATCCGATTGGTTGACCAAAATAGTGTTCGTTTTTTTTTTTTTTGGCAACTATTATTTTTATATTTTAAATAAAAAATATTTTTCGAAATTCTTTTTAATTTTTTTATGAGTTTTGAATAGAATTTTAGGTCATGTGTTTGGTTATGAGTTGTATGTTTTTAAATCAAATGTCATATGTCACATTAAAAATTTCAAACTCCATTCAAAACTCATAACCAAACAAATTTTTCACACTCAGATTATAATTCCAAAACTTATAAACTCAAATGTGGGAGCCGGATAATTGGAATAATCAGAAGCGTACTCTAGAAGACAGATATTACACGGCTCTACCCTACACGATAAGGATGCCAAATATAATAGATAGGCCGAATAGATACTGAACTATGGAGCCGAGTAAATAAGAGGAAAATGAGTGACAAGTGGGCTTAGCCACGAGGCCCAAGAAACAAGTATAAATAAAGGAACAACAGACTAAGAAAGGTACGTGAGAATTGTTGTGCTAAACTTAGAATACAAGCATTTTTGTACATTGAAACTGACTTGTCCGTCGGAATGCTAATTTCGGCACCCCCGACCGGAGTGTTTATTCCTTTTCAGGTGACTAGAAGAGGATCACGAGTGTTTCCAAGGATCAGAAAAGTATTTCCAAACCATTTCTGCATATCAAAATACAACTCTATTTTCAAATCATAATTCTAAAATTTTACCAAACGCTATCTTAGTATTTGATAACATAATAATTCAAACATTTGAAATTAAATGTATTAAATAATAATTAATTAATTTTATTTAATAATCACAATCGATATCATTTAAAATTTTAAATATTTATTAAAATGTAAATTAAAATTTTAAAAAATATTAAATTATATGAAACTTACTTAATTCTAATCAAATTTATAAAAATACTAAACATAAATGATAAAGAGTTACCATTGAACCAAATTTATAAAAATACTAAACATAAATGATAAAGAGTTACCATTGAAGCAGTTGAGGTAGCTAAATCGGTCCAACCTAAACAGAACAGGTGGTAGAGCACGTGCATCATAAATCAAAGAGCAATGCTAGGGAGCTCGAAAATGAGCTCCCCGAATCCCCCTAATTTTGTTTTTTTTTTTTTTTTTTTCAGAAGCAGAGGAGGAGGAGGAGGAGGAAGGAGGAGGACTGCAGGGGGCCATAACCACAGGGGGAGGAGGCGGCGGAGGCGGGGCCGGAGGCGAGCGACGGGCTGGGCGACGAGCTGCAATCGGAGCTGCGACGAGCTCATGATCGCCGACGATTTGCAAGCTCTCTTCTCTCCCTTTCCCTCTCCCTCTTTCTCTTTCTCTCCCTCTCCCTCTCCCTCTCCCTCTGTCTCAGAGACGACCTGCGTGAAGAAGAAGAAGAAAAAAAAAAAAAAAAAAAAGAATGCCCAAAACGACGTCGTTTTGGGCATTCGGGGGATTAGGGAGGGCCAAATTCGAGCTCTGAAACATTATTCTAAATCAAATAAGTCCAAGAGTGGTCAGCTAGACACAGACAAGTCAAACTTGGTGCAGCTCCATCTTAGTGACCAAGTAAGCTGTCAACATCAAGCTAAGCATACTGTCATGCAGACTAGGCCACGACTGCAACTACAACACGTGGCATGTGGTGTCACATATCTTAGCAAGATTAAACAAATATCTGATCCAGTTGTAACTAATGCACAATTAGTTTGTTAGGGTGTTTGTTAGACAGTTAGAAGGAAAACTTGATATGTATATTGATAACAATGTAACTCAGTAAGATTGAATATACAGATATCACATTTTCTTTATGGTATCAGAGCTTAGATAGCTCCAACGAGTAACAATGGCAATTCCTGGTGTTTAAGCTCCAACAAGTAACAATGGCATCTTCTAATGTTCTTCTTCCAAGTCTCTCTTTACTTCTTTTAAATCTAAATTCTTTAGTTACAGTGAGGGGTGCAAACGAAACGAGCTGTTCATGAACAGCTCGAGCTCGACTTATTTATAGCTCGTTTGAGCTTGACTTATTTACTAAATAAACGAGCTTGAACTGGATTTTTAGGCTCGTTTATTAATCGAGCCAAGCTCGAGTAACTCTAAACTTGACTCAATAAGGCTTGTGAACATAAAAATAAATAAATAAATATTTATTTTTAATAATATATTAAATAAATTTTCAATAATCTATTTTATTTTTTTATTTATGTTTGGTGTTTGTGTAAATTTACATATTTGATTGATGAAATTTATTATTAATATAAGTATTATTATATATTTTACTCATACTTTTTTATTTTTATTTTATCTTAATAAGTAAATTAATTTAAAATTTTTTTTTTTTTTTTCAAGCTAGCTTGAGCTCGAGCTCAAGCTCGAACTCATCTTGTTTATGTAATTGAGCGAGCTTGAGTCCAGCTCGAGTTCAACAAATATTTGACGAGCCGAGAGCTTGATTTTTGAAGCTCGACTAATTCTTAATAAATGAACTTGAACATTTTCGGCTCGGCACTGCTCATTTGCAGCCCTAGTTACAGTAAACTTGACTCTACAAATTTTATTATATGGAAGAGTCAAGTTCAAAATTTGTTTAGAGCAACTGAATTTTTAGGTTATCTTGATGGATCTGTTGCATGTCCTTCATCTGTAATTCTTAATGCACACAACAAACAAGTTTCAAATCCAAAATTCACCAAATGAAAAATTGTTGATGCTCATCTCCTTAGCTGTTTGACAACAACTCTTTCACCACCTGTCTTATCATCTATTCTGCATCTGAAACATAGTCATGAGGTATGGTCTTCTTTGGAAAAGCGATTTACTACCTTGTCTCATTCTCATATTCATCGACTCAATAATAGGCTTCACACAATTACGAGGAAATCTCAGAGCATAGAAGATTATCTTCAACAATTCAAGCTAATCTCAGATCAAATAGCTTTGGTTTTGATAATGAGGATCTCATCTTGCTTGTGCTAAATGGCTTACCAGATGAGTACAATCCTTTTAAGACTACAATTAGGGCAAGATCTGTTGCTCTAATAATGGAGGAATTGTCTTCTCTATTATGTTCTGAATCAATACATTTTGAAATGACAAATTCACAATCCTCTTCTACTGCTGTTTTTTCTACAATCCAAGATTCAAGTCAAGGTCAGGATAATCAATCTTCATATCATGGAACTCCAAATTCTCAGCATATGCAATCTTTTCAGTCAGGGCAAACTCGTTCAGTCTATCCTAACAATAGAGGTAACAGATCAACTTTTAAAGGCGGTGGAAGATATAATAATTTCTTTCACAATCGAGGCAGGAAAAGAAGGTTTTCTGGTATTATTTGTCAGATTTGTGGCAAAGGCAATCACTTAGCTCTTGAGTATAGAAATCGTAGGAACCCTGCTTCTGCTCCTCCATCTTATGGCTCTCCATTTGCTCAGTCAAATCAAAGCAATCACTCATTTTCTGCTCCAGCTCATAGAAGAGTATCATCTTCTCAGTATTCTGGTGCCAATCATAGAGCTTATTCTATTACAACTGGTTCTTCTTCTGTACAGCAACCTGCCATTGCTCCTTGGTATTTGAATTTTGTTGCTACCACACATGTTACAAATGATCTTCATCATATGAATCTCTATCAACCGTATCAAAGTCCTAATCAAGTTGTTGTAGGAAATGACACTTCTCTTCCTATTTATAATAGTGGTTCTGGTATACTTTCTACTCATACTTTCCAATTTAAACTCAATAACATGCTTCATGTTCCTCAAATTTCCTCTAATCTCATTTTTGAATCTGTCTGGGTCTGCAGCTCTCTGGATTCCTATCTTTGGTCTGGGATGCTTGCTGGGCTGCTATGCTTAGGCTGCTCAGTTATGATCTCTGGTCTGGTGTTGCTGAAATGGCTGTGAGTGGGCTAGTTGATTTCTGGCTGCTGCTATACTCTGAGGGTGTGTGGGTGGCTGTCTGAATTGGTGGATGCTTGTCTGTTGGGTGTATTTCTGCTGGTGTATGCTGTGTTGTTGTTCTGTTATTGAACTGGTGTATGCTGGCGTGGAGTAGTTCTTAGGCTGTTGAAGGCTACCAAACCTGAGCTAGTTCAGGTTTGGATAAGTTGATTCTGGTATTGGTTCTGAAGAAGCCAAATGATTGAGTTGCTACTGAAGCATTGGTGCTTAGGCTGGTCTGCTGTGTTGAAGTAGTCATGGTGTTCTGTCTAAGCCAGAGGGTATTGAAGTAGTCTTGGTGTTCTATCTTCTGCTCCAGCAAATGAGTGTTTTGTTGCTTTATTGTTTTTGTTTTGCTTTGTTTCGCTCTGCATGTTGGTTTCTCACCAACTTGGAGCTTCAAGTGTGTGCTAGCAGATGATTTGGTGTGCATCTAGGTGCCAACCTAGTTGGGATCTAAATGTTTCACTATGATACTTTTTGCACCCTCTTCTTTATTGATGTCTGTTACCATACTCGTTATGTTTTTCCATTAATAAAGTTTCTTTTTTGCCGTTCAAAAAAAAAAAAAAAAAAAAAAAAACTCACTCAAGATAATAATTGTATTGTTACTTTTGACAACAATTCCTTTGTTGTTCAGGACAAAACTTCGAAAGCAATCCTTTCTAAAGGTTTTAATTCAAATGGACTATATCAGTTCTCTTCAATCTCTACCTCACCTCAAGTGCATGTCTCCAAATGTACTTCTTCTACACTGTGGCACCAAAGATTGGGCCATCCCTCTCATGAGAAGTTTAATAATGTTGTTAAAACTGCTTCAATTGTTTGTCAAAAGGATAGTACTAGTTTATGTTTCCATTGTTGTGTGGCAAAAAGCCACAGATTGCCTTTTACTCTATTTTCTTCTACTGTCAATAAACCATTAAACTACAACAAAACTGGGTTTTCACGACACCACATCAATGACATACAATAAATGCACGCCGTGGTTTCCCACTTTTACGACTTGCTTTTTTTGCACGTCGTAAATAATTTTTTAACCACGGCATGTCTATTGCGTAGGCCGTGAATGGTAGTAATGATGATTTTTTTACGGCTTGCAATGTTTGTCGTAAATAATAAAACTTTCTATGACATGCATATGGCATGTCGTTAATACATCAACTATACACGACACACGTACGCCAGCCATGAAATGTATTGCACTTTTCACAGCCCACACAACGCTTGCCGTTAAAAGTAATGCACTTTTGATGACGTACACATCGCCTGCCATTAAAAATATTGTCTTTTTACGACGCACAATGCATGTCGTGAAAGGTACGACCAAAAACAAAATAGCGCCAAAATAAAATTTTCTAGCGCCAATCCACCAAAAAATAAAAAATAAATAAAAAAAGATAATAATTAAAAGCCCCCATTCTCAACCCTAACAGACAAAATCAACCTGAGTTGGTCTCAAAACTATTCAATTGCAAGTCAATACCAACCTTGGCTTTAACCTTCAACCCAACCTTCAAAACCCACCATGAAACTCCACTTTCTTCATCATCATCCTCGTCGTCGAGACTGGTCCCCAAGCCCGATCTCTCCCAAATCAGCTTTTTCCTCTCTTCTCGTGATTTCTGGCTTCATGTCCTCGAACAGATCGTCGAGGGCGATCTCAAATACCCTCTCAAATCTAATTTCATCAAACTCATCATCACCTTCAACAAATTTCGAACCTTCGATTTTTACTTCTCCAAAATCAGTTTCACCAATCTGAATCTATTAACTCTCCTCTTCGACAATTGCATCCGCAATCTCGAAATCTCCATGAATGTTCGATCTGAAATGCACAACATCGACTCCAGATCCAATCGTCGTGACTACTGTCCATTGGTAAAAATCAGGAGAGGCTTCGAAGGGGAGGGGTTTCAAGCGGTGCTCTCTCTCTCTCTCTCTCTCCCGCTATTCACCCTACTTTCATTCTCTCTCTCATATATCCCACCACACCACCAATTTCTAGGGTTTATACATCTCGGTGTGGTAAATCGACCCAATTGATAGTTCTGAGAAGCCATGAATGAAGAGACACCACTCGTTGTTCGATTTCTGATGCATCTGAGGTTGAACCCAAATCCCGTTTAGATGATTAGAAGGTGGAGAATTTGAGTTCGAAAATTTCAGGTCAGTGATGGTGTTTTTGCTTTTAAAACTCTGTTTGGTTGTCAAGAAAATAATGATATGTAGAAGTTTAATGCTTCTTGTCTCTGGCAGAATTGAAGGATTTGGTGCTTTTGACAGATAAACATGATTCGTAGGAGACAACCCATGATAGAAATTTGAGAAGGCAACTTTTGTCTTCTGATGAATCAAGTGCTTTGACTAAAAGGTTTTTATCATAATTTTTCATAACTATTAGATTAATGGGAATTTTCAGTTTAAGTCATTGCTGAGTGAAGGTTGTGTCTTCCATTGTTTGTTTGCAAGAAATTGGTTTTCCTGCTAAACTTACACGTACTTGTGTAAAAAAATTTTCTTTCTTAGCAATTTCTTGTTTGAACTTCTAGATCATGTTTTTGAACTTGGTTCTCTTTGTTCTCATTTTCAATTTTCTTTTTCCTCAAGTATTGTATGGTGTTTGTAAATAGAAATTAGTTAATTAATTTACCCATTTGATGTAAGTTTTGAATCATGTACTTAGCTTGTATAAGAAGACAAAGAAAATATTGAATGGTAACCGAAACAAAATGCACATTGTAGTGGAAGAAAAAAGGATTGGTGTATTGATTGTTTAACAAAATCAATATTTAGTAAGTTGTACACACATATGACATAGATGGGTTCACAAAAAGTTTACTAATAGTTCTTTTTCTTGCACTTGAAATAGATACCAGTGGTTGCAGCTACCATTTTTCAAGCAAGCTTTACAACACTATAAGAAATAATGTATTCATGACACAAAGCATATTATTAACAATACAAATATATTTGTTTGTGTTTGTGTGTGTGTAGATGCGCCCGAACGTCCCGAGAAAAATCACGTTTTGTTCATTGGGCTTACTACAGTTCGAACTCAAATGTCACGGTTCTGAATCTAATCTCGCAAAGTGCAATGCGAGACCGATAAATCACCAAAGAGTTCAAATCCAGCAAATCATTTTTAAAAAAATAGATTTTTAGAAAGGAGTGCCAAACATGGACTACTTTGCCAGATACAGAATCGCCACCTAAATATTTTGTTTTGGGGAGAATTTAGGAAACCCTGACTCATGCCTAAGGCCACGTGTCTGTTATCACCAAAGTTGTCTCGGCTCGGGAACTTGGGTACGATTGGGGAAGGTTAGCTATGAGCACCCCCCTCGCCCGATCAAAGATCGGCCACCACTAAACATGATATCTTGTTTTTGAAAACATACGTGTTCTTATTCCGGTTATCAGCCTAGAGTTTACTACGTGATGCGCACAGCATACAAGTATAAACTAGATCACCTAAATTGGAACAAAGCATCGCATATCCATTTATTTGGAAAACGGTTTGAGGTTTGCTACTTGCAAGTAGGCTAAATACGGATTTCAATGAATTGTCCCAATTCAAGCAATCCAGCCTTCACCCACAGGCATTCAGGCAGTTATATCACATAAGCAAATAGCTTCATGGCAAGCATGCTGTCATGGCAATCACTCACACTCATGCAAGATGCTAAAACATAAAAGCTTACCGAGTACTCCAAGCCAAAACAGGGAACTGGTTAGAAATCATGCATGATCCTAGTTCATGTTGGAACGGCTAATGCAACGCATGCAAAATACGACTAAAATAGGCTCGGCTAATCTAAGATGACATATGAAATGCGACAAGTCGATACACGTATTCAAGTTGGAATTGAAATACTGTGCAGTTAGTATGATGCGCCGAGCTTGGTGCATGCAAGAAAGATGAATGAATGCAAACATGTGAGCATAGAGATGCTAATTGAAACATGCCCTAAACTAACCAGCATAAGCCAGTAAATAAAAGGGAGAAAGACGTAGGGTTGGAAGACATGCACACAGGCACGCACACTTATTACAATTGTGTCCTCTCGACGAAGGGTCCAAAAGAATAATACAAACCAAATAAATAATTAACTACTCTAGCTAATTAACTATTACAGACCCTTAATTAATTAACAAATTAATTACAAAATAAACTAAGTATGAAATTCAAAAGGCTGCCGCAACTCCGCCTCAAAATGATTGGATGATGTATGCTCGATTTGCCTTGCTCGGAAACCCGTTGCCATGCCACATGTTGCCTCTATTTGCACTGTTCTACACCTCTGAGAATTGTGAAAGTCCTAAGGTTGCTTCTGAACCATTCCCTGAGCACTTTGGGATGCCACCAGCCAGGATAAAACACCACCGACCACGGAAATATGGTCATCGACCAAAAATGGGATCGCCGGCTTGATTTTGGTAGTCAGCCGGCACTGAAAGTGGCCGACCGGCCATTTATTCCTGCAGAACACTGGTTTTGCTGCAGCAGAGGACAGACAGTGCATGGCAAGGCATTTACAAGACAATGTATGCATGACCACCCTCCCTATCATACTAAGAACTCAAGGGACTATGGCTCTCGACCCTCGGGTTACCAATCACGCATTTCGATGCATGATGGCCAAAGATGTCAAGTGTGCAAATCAATATGAATGAATGCAACAAAAGAAATGAATGCTACACACTCTATCATGTCGAATCAAGAGTGTCGGTGACTGAGGATTGAGGTACGTTTCGTCACTTCAAGTACGAACGTCCCTCATTCCTCATGTTTGGTTTAACACCCCAAACCAAACATAATGCAATGTATGTATGCCATATACAATGCAAAGCATGTAACCAATGCAATGCAACATGGGAATGTAAATACAATGTGACGCAACCTAACATGCAAACATCATGGCAATGCAACAACTATGTGTAGACACCCCATTTTTGACCGCCCTTAAGACTTGAACGCGACTGATGGTTTACATGATGTAGAAAGGTGTGCAGGGGAAAGGTTCAGTTTCTTCGGCAAGGAGAGAGTCAAATCTCAACTTCATACCCCTTTTTGGACCAAAACAATCATGATCAAAAGATTTTAGACCTTAAAACCCTCTCTTTCAAAACGTTTTTGAAATAAAGTTTTACGATGTTCCGATGCTCGCATTTTGTCAAATGTTGTGCTTTTCGGTAAACCGAGCAAGGACAAAGTGGAAATGAATGAAAGAGAGATGAAATCTTTGAAAAATCTTTCAAAACACCTTGTCTAGGGGTTTGGAGTTGAAGAAAAGAGGAGAAGAGAGAGGAAAACTAGTTTGGGAGAAGTTCGGCATGAATCCGGGTAGGACCGAAACTGCGCGGCTTCACCGAAACGGGCATAACTCTTTGCACAGGAGGAATTTTGATGCAAGGTTAGCACCATTGGAAAGCTAACTTCTGGGGCTTCAATGTGGACACCTGGAAGACTAGAATATTAGGTGGCTGACCACTTGGGTGGTCAAAAGTGGTTTGGCATGAATCCAGGAAGCAGAGAAAAAGTCGAGCGGTCATCGCTAAATCGAGCTTATTCATTTGCATACTTGGATTTAAGATATGAGGGCACCACCGTTGGAAAGCTTACTTCTAGGGCTTCATTTTGTACTCAAGAATCTCCTAAAGCCAAGTTCAGGTGGGGGAGATATGGTTGGTTGAAGTAGGGCATCAATCCGGTTGGACCGAATCTGCACGGCTTCACCAAAACAGGCATAACGTTTTGTACAGGAGGAATTTTTATGCAAGGTTTGTGCCATTGGAAAGCTAACTTCTGGGGCTTCATCGTAGGTAGTGGCCAACCACCTTGACCCTTTTGACCTGGTCGGGCAACCAGGTCAAGTGGTCGGCCGACCACTTGAACTGGTCGGCCAGCTACCCTTTGTTTTGTCTCTCTGAGTGTGTTCCAGTTGTGCCAGCTGGGAGCCATTTGCAGCATCCTCCATACACGTATGGAGGATCTTCAAAGTTATTTTTAGCTTCCAAGAGAAGCTTTAGACCTCTTTGTCTATATAGGAGGGCCTCTCCCTCCTTTGTGCTGGTTCAGAAAATTGCTAGGGCTAAACAATATATCTCTCTTTATATCTCTCTCTTTTGAGCTCTAAATTGCTTGGTTCTTGGCCCCTTTGCACCACCTCTCATAGCCTAACACTTCCAACATCAACCTAAGGTCCTTGGAGGGTATTTTCAAAGGTTCAAGGTTAGGTTTTTGGGTCCAGAGGCTGCTAGTTTCTGCTGGTCTTCAAGGGTAACCATTTTTCCCCTTTTTGAGCATTATTTTGATACATCTTTTAGCTATACTTGCAAGCATTTTCGAGCTTTGTCATAAACTGAAAAAAGTCTTGTTTTGAGCTTCTCTTCAAGTTTGTTCAAGGTCATTTTTCTATTTGGAGTCACCTTCCCCCTTGGATGCTTCATGTCCTCATGTTTTGAGCCATGTATTAGAGCAATTTTTGATGGCCTTGGTTTGGCCTTTTAGCCACTAAAATCCAGTGGATTTTCAGTGGCTAACATGTGTTTTTGAGCCCTAAAATCATAGAGGGGTGACCCTCTCACCCCTTGTTCTCTTTACTAGCTTTGTTGGCCTTCCAAAGGGGCCCCTACTTGCATGTTTTAGAGCCATATTTCAGGCCCTATTTGGTGAGTTTTAAGGTCTGCATTAGCTATGTCCATAGCCCATTTTTCCATATAAAGTGTCTATTATGCATGTGTAGAACAATCCTATCCAATGCCTTTCAAAGGGGCTTTCACTTGCATGCTTCTGAGACTAATTTTCGGGCATTTTGGGTGGATTTTAGGGCTGTCATAACCTCTTTCCAGAGGTGGTTTTGCCATTTTGTGTGTCCATCATACATGTGTAGAATAACCCCTTGCATGGCCTCTCAAAGGAGCACTTCATTCTTGCATGTGTTAACTGAGTTTCAGTGGTTATTTGGGCATATTTTGGCATTGCATACTTTCATTTTTGGTTGGTTTGGTGAGCCCTCATGTGCTTCATATACCTGTAGTGTAAATCATAGTTCACTAGCTTACTTCGCATGCTTTGTTGATCCTTCATGTTAGCACTTTTTGGCCATGTCTTAAATTGATATTGTGCATATTTTGGACTGCCCTAGCTCTGTTTTTGGGTCTCATGATTGAATGATGTTTGTTTTGCATGCTTGTAGTTCAATACCCATGCTTAACTTTGAGTTTTGAGGTTCATTCCATGCATATACTGAGGTGTGTTCATGTTTTGGGCCCATTATACATCATATTTTAGAGGTTGTATCAATGCCATATTGCCATGTTTTATACTCCTTAAGTGTGCTTGAGAGTTGTCCATGAATGCCTTGTTTTCGGGCTATTAAATGAGCTCCATTTCTTTGCATTCTGAGCCATCATTTTAGGCCATTTTTCCACTGTTTCAGACCTGCCTAGGGTCTGTTTGGGGTTGGTTTTTCCATTTGTGCATCGCTTTGGGTACCTCTAGTGTAACGCACTTCACTAATTTCGGTATTCGGACCATCTTGCATGCATTGTGTGACATGTTTGCATGTTTCGAAACCATCTTTTATGCCATTTCAGAGCTGTATCATGTGCCATCCTATGCCATATTTCATTCCTTGCCACGTCTTGTTAGGGTTGCATGTTGTGCCTCAGGATCGGTCCATTGCATCCGTCGATGTTTGCATGTATTTTGGTTGTCTCATTTCCATCATATGGCCACTGATGTGAGTGTGGCTGAGGTCCACTCACATTGGTGTAAGTCCATCATGTATTGTGTATGCCATTTTAGTCCATAACATTGCGTATGCTAGGTTGTATGTTTGAGCATTGTGTATGCCATGTCATATCACGCGCATTATGTATGCCATTTTAGTCCACAGCATTGCGTATGCTAGGTTGCATGTTAGAATTGCATTCATGCATATCATGCATATTGCATTGTGTTTGGAGTAGGGTTTAGTCCAAGCACGCGAAACGAGGGACATTTCGTACTCCAAGTGACGAAACATGCCTCGATTCCAGGTCGCCAACGCTCTGGATTATCCATGATGGAGTTTAGGCATTGTTGTGTTCATATGTGCATTCATTTCACATCGAGTCATGCAATTCGATTCCTCGGCCATCATGCATCGAGATGCGTGATTGGTAGCACGAGGATCGAGGACTACACTCCCTAGAGCTTGTGTAAGGACGGGGAGAGTGGTCGTGCACACATATGTTGAAAATACATTGCCTTTTCTCTCTCTTACCTTTGTTGCAAAAAAAGCCAGAAACCAGAGGGTGGAAACTAGTCGGCCGACCCACCCTCTTTGGTCTCCACCACAAAGGGTGGTTGGCAGGTGGCCTGCCATGCTGATAACTGGTCGGTGGCCTTCCTAAGGTGGAGTTTCAGCCTTCTAGAGCTTTGTGCAAGTTTCTGAGATCAATTGCAAACAAAGGCGAGGCGAGGCATCGCGATGGAATTTACCGACAAGGCAACTTGAGCTTGCATACACCCTCCATCATTCCGAGCAGAGCTGAGGCAGTCCATTGCACGTAGCGTAGCATGCTAGTTTACTTTGCTTACCTAGTTCATTTGTTAAGTAATTAGTGTTGTGTAATAATTCGTTATTTATTTTGGTTGTGTATTATTTATTCGGACCCTCCGAGCGAGGGCACATTGTAATAAGTGTACGTGCGTGTGTGATCCATGTCTTCTAACCCCACGTCTTTCTCCCTTTTATTTACCAGCTTATGATGGTTAGTTTAGGGCACGTTTCAATTAGCATACTTATGCTCGCATGTTTGCATCCATTCATCTGTCTTGCATGCACCGGGCTCGGCGCATCATACTAACTGCATTATATTTCAATTCCAAGTTGAATATGTGTTAGCTGTAGCATCTCATATGCCATTTTTAGGATAGCCGAGCCTATTTCTAATTGCATTTTGCATGTGTTGCATTAGCCATCTTAACATGAACTAGGATCATGCATATGATTACTAACTAGTTTCTGTTTTAGTTTGGAGTACTCGGTAAGTATTTATGCTTTAGCATCCTTGCATGTGTGTGAGTGACTGCCATGATAGCATGCTTACCATGAGGCTAACTGCTTATGTGATATAACTGCCTGAATGCCTGTGGGTGAAGGTTGGATTATCTGAATTGGAATAATGCGTTGACTGTGAGTTTTAAGCCCACTAGATAGTGGCAAAACCATCTTTTCTAAGCCCACCCGAGGGGTGCCAAAATCTGCATTTTAAGCCTACTAGCGAGTAGCAAACTGCTTTCAAAAACAAACATGAAACGTTTCGTTCCAATTCAGGCGACCCAGTTTTATACTTGTATGTTGTGGGCATCACGTAGTAATTCTAGGCTAATAACCGGAATAAGAGCACATAATGTCTTCAAAACTAGATATCATGGTTAGTAGAGGCCGATCTTTGATCGGGCGAGCGGGGGTGCTCACGAAGTGGACCTTCCCCAATCGTACCCAAGTTCCCGAGCCGAGGCAACTTTGGTGATGACGGACACGTGGCCTTAGGCAACGAGTCAAGGTTTCCTAAATTCCTCTAAAATAAAATATTTAGGTGGCGACTCTGTATCTGGCAAAGCAGTCCATGTTTGGCACTTCTTTCAAAAAATCTGTTTTCAAAAACGATTTTCCGGATTTGGACTCTTTGATGATTCATCAGTCTTGCATTGCACTCTGCGAGATTAGATATAGGACTGTGACATTGAGTCCTGAACTATAGTGAGCCCAATGAACAGAACGGGATCTCCTCCCGGGACGTTCGGGGACATCTACAGTTTCTGGTGACTCCACTGCAGACTTTGAGAACTTGACTCGAACTCATGATATCTGGTTTTGACTACACTTATGTGTTTCTTTGCATTGCATTTGCATTGGTGCGCCTAGGACACCGTGTTTGCCGTATACTATTCCTGAACGATTTGCCAGAGGCTCGCTTTGCGAAGCGTGCCATAACGCTGACCGATTGTGGGCTCTGCCACGGCGGGAACACAAACCCCAGTTTTACCGGGGCACCCTTTTTGACCATTCGACCTAGTGCATATTCGGAATCCATAGTGACCATTCCAAGCTAGGACAGGTTGCTTACCCGATTATAGGTTGTTTGGAACCGCTGCGTGCGTAGTAAAACCCCTAGCTCCTGACAAAATAGGATAGGGACACCCTACCCCTCCATAGGGGTGTTTTGGCTCTCACTTGCTTGCTATGTGCTTTTAGAGTGTGCCTCTACAGGGAATGCATGTATCAATTTGCAAGTCTAAGTCTCCGGCCCGAGGGCATCAATATTTGGGGAATCAATTTTACCTGAGGGTATCGGTTTACAGGCAGAATTTGGGGCAGAATTCAGTAAAGAGTGCAATCATTCAGCTATGCTCAAGTCCATTCTAGTGAAATCAGGCTGAGAAGCTCTCTATTTTCTCTTTTGCTACATAGTCTTGGAACCGTGGCTTCAGAAGGCTTTGATATCCCCCAGATTCATTGGACTTGTGTTGATAGACTTTGTCAGGTCAGAGATTCGGAGCCACTTGGTACGCTAAGTTGGAGGACAAAGTGAAGCAAGATTGGGAAGAATTGGCTAAGGCCTTTGTCGATCAGTATTCCTACAATACCCAAGTTGAAATGACCATGCAAGAGCTTGAAACAACCCGCCAAAACCCAACAGAGCCTTTTGTGGAATTTGTTGCAAGGTAGAGAGCAAAGGCAGCACAAATGACAGATCGCCGCCCTTCTGAGAGGGATCAAGTGCAGATGATGGTGCGAAACCTCGAGCATGATATGTTGCAAAAATTGATAGTCGCTCCGCTATTCACTTTCAAAAGTTTGCATGAACTGGGGGTTCAGGTCGAGAATGCGTTCAACAGTGGGATCATTCCCAGAACAAGTGAACCGACAAGGAGGGCGATTTTCAGGAGTACCAAAGCTGGTAGTAGCGTTATTCCCAAACTCGCAAAAATCAATACAGTCACCACAGCCAACCCTTTTGCTAATCCAAGCCTACAAACCGCCGGCCCAGCCCCGGGCTCAGGGCAGAACTTTCACCCCCCTCTATATGAGCCTGACTAGCGCACTAAAAGTCTTGATGGAAAGAGGGTATCTCAAACCCCTCGATCCTCAACCTCTACCTGATCCTATCCCAGCCAGACAAAACCCTTCTAAGTACTGTGTGTACCATCAGCCATGGCACCGACCGTTGCTACCGCCTTCATCATGAAGTCCAAAATCTCGTCGACAACCAAACGATAGCTCCACCTTCAGACCCCAATGACCAAACATCTCCTGCCCACCTCAATCTCATCCATATACTACCATCCACCTTCGACCCCAGCATATACATCACCCCGGCCCATCTACCCAAGCCTGAGGTGTTCATTCCATAAAGCATGGACTTATGCATGATGGATGCACCTGGACCCCAATCATCTCAAACCCGTGAACCCACTACTTCTGAGTTCAAGAGAATGATCGAAGATCTTTAGAGAACTGTGACAAATCTGGCCTCCGAGGCATTGGCTCCCTCATCGACCACATCACATACCGGGAATTTCATGACAAAAGGCTCCCTAATCTTGGGACTAGCTGCATTTGAAAAAAAGCCAAACCCTTGGCAAAGGGGAAGCAGGTGGTAAGAACAAGGTAGGGGCAAGCATTGGTCCCCATCAACACCTTCAACGGGCTGTTGAGGCTTTGAAGGCCGAAGGACTAAACAAACAGCAAGTGCTTGTAGTGGTTGCAAAAACTGTGGATGATACTTTTGCCACTCAAGTTGGGGGTAGTCTGAATCAAGGGGCAAGCCGAGACAAGAGATGTTGTACCAGAAACACCCCTTTCAGCTCCAATCCTACACTCGGAAGAGATCATCAAAAGTCAGCACCTACCGACCCTTTCACCGGTGCATTTAACACAACCAACTCATAACCTGCCAAATACCCACCTCGGGGCCAGAGGGTGTTCACCCCACTGGACATGTCTCTGTCAACAGCCCTGAGGGTCCTGATCGAAAAGGGGCATCTGAAGCCCCTGGAGTTGTGGTCATTACTGAATAAACTTCCTCTCTCCCATAACCCGGCGAAGTGTTGTGTCTTTCATCAACAAGCTGGCCATGACACTGACATGTGTCTTCGTCTTCACCATGAAATACAAGATTTGATTGATAAAAAAGGTCATCTTCGCGTCAGGTCCTGCAAAGTCTATCGGCACTGGATCGGTGAACTTGGGGGATAATGTGACCATGTGATCGGGGGGATGAGCCAGCTGCGGGTGGCGCTCAATTTACTCCAGACGTGGGAATGGCACGTACTGTTTTGAGCATTTGCGAATGCTAGTTTTGTAGTTTTTGACTTGGGTGTTGAGTTAGTTCTGTGGTTTTGTTTTAAGTCTGTCTCTTTGTTTTGAGTCGGTCTTTTTGTTTCGGGTCTGTCTTGTTGTATCGAGTCAGTCCCTGTTTTGTTAGAGTCAGGTGATTCCGGGGGTGTTACCTCGGACATCACTATTTTGTTTTGTGTTTGTCTTTTTGTTTCCTTTTGAGTCTGTTTCTGCCAGGAAGCCAGTTGTGCCGACAGTTATGAATGAACAGCAGTTATTTTCACATTCTTGTGTTCGCTTTTGCCTTGTGCCAGTTGTGCCAGAAGTTCTGAATGAAACGGCAGTGCATTTCACTTACTCTTTTGTGCCTCGAACTCATTGCATTGACCTAAGTTTTCCAAAACCTTTTGAACACTGTGATGAAAACGAAGAGGAAAGAATTCCTCGGGATTTGCAAAAATTTGATCAAGTGAGAGAAAGAGAGGCATGCTAAGCCCTTAATGAATGAGATCATGCTTGTTAGTGTGAGTACTGGGAAGGATCCTAGCTTGATCCATATTGGTTCCACACTATCTTCAACGCGAACGATTTGTCGCTTTTCTTAAAAGATTTCAAAAAATATTTTACGCGGTCCTACGAAGACCTATGTGGAATTGCTCTTGAGATTGTGTAGCCTAGGATCGCTCTCAGCCTCAAGATTTAACCCCTTGCTCTCAAAGCCTTGAACATGAATTCACAATGTTCAACGGCCAACCGCAATGTGAGGCTTGTATGGCCAGATCAGAAGCACCCCTCGAACTAGGGGCAGAAGACGTTAGATAATGCACTCGAAGAGTCAAAGACGAAGGTTGGCAAAAATGCCAAATCCCAGAAGGGAAGAAAGAAGAAAGTTTTGTTGAAGAGCAACCGAGTTCCTATCCACAACACTAGGGGCAAATTCAGCCCCCTATTGGATGGACTCATGCATCGTCAACGAACAGCAGCCATTCTCTTGGATTTAGACGACTTCAGGATCTCGAAACCATTTGACATGGACAAAGCTACACTTTTACTCTTGAGAGGCTGGCTGGGCCAAAAACCCGGAAGGGCACCCAGGAAAAAGTTAGAGTAAGAAAAGAAGAAAAGAACAAAAAAAAGAAAAGAAATGCAAAGAATGAAAAAACAGAAAGAGAAGAAAAATAAAGAAAAATGCAAAGAAAAGATGAAAAAAGAAATGAAAAGAATTGAAAAGAAAAGAAAAACAAAGCTCGCAAGGTTGAAAACCCAGAAAGGGCAGCCTTAGCAAAAGTTAGAGCGCAAAAGGAGTGGTTAATACCCGAGTGTACCTTAACCCCGAACTACGTAAGGCTTGATTCCCATCTTTGGGATACGTAGGCAACTTCATTCTGAAGTCCAGCTGTAAAACACTTCAAATTCAACTATGTCCATGTGATGGTTCTGGTCATCTTTGTTTTCTCTGTATCCGAGAGTTCGGTTGTGATCGTCCCTCTGAAAACTGATTACAATGCGCTGCGGTGCCATTCAAACAAGGGGAAACTTTCCGTTGCCATACAACATGCTGCGGTGCTATTCAGACTAATGGCAACTTTCCGTTGCCATGCAATGTCATTCAAACAAGGGGCAATTTTCAATTTGTTTTGGATCTGAGGTTGTGCATCTCAAGAGTAAATTCTGCGTCGATCGAGCAGTGGCCATTTGCAAAAATAGTTTTTGAGAATTTTTAATGAGGTTGACTAATTCTCTCGAAAATTATTCCACTTTTCCAAAACTAGACCATTTCTTGGACCCAAAAAAGGAAAATTTTCAGTGCTCATAATCTAACTCGCATCATTTCAAATCAGAAAATCGAACAAGCGCGTTAATCTAACTCTCATTTTGGTTAAAATTGTTTTAAGCAAAAGCCAAAAACAAAAATGGCCAAAATAATGAACTAGGGGCACAGTTGAGTCAGGCTTCCTGTCTTTCCCCCGTTGTCAATGCATTTGCCAGAAAAGGCACCATACTTGCGGGAAAGGGCACCCTATTCGCCAAGAAGGGCACAGCAGAAGCTAACAGAAAAGGGCTGAAAGCTCTCTTATCCTCCAAGCAACGAGGTATCAAGCCAAGTGTGAAGCACGAACTAGAATGGGGCAGGATATTCGATTCCCTCATCTGGGCAGATCTAATCACGTCCAAACTCCCCAGTAGAGCATCGTCAACCAATGTCAATTGCAGATCTGCTGCACATCCAGCCACATCACAACCCTTCTGTGGGGGAAGTTCACTGTTGTGAGCAGAAGAAAGAGCATTTAGCAGAACGCTAGGGGCAAGAGCCCGCAACTTCTTGTTTATCCATCAACCACCCAAGGGAGGGATAAAAAATGAGAGATTAAAGAATAGAGAGATGTGAGCTAAGAGAAAAAGTGAGGAGAAGGGTTTTGTGAGAAAAGCTGAGCCTAACGGCCGAGTGATGTGAGAATCATAAATAAGAAAGGGTGGGAAACAATACTCTGAGAAACTGGCTCCTCGTGCACCGAGAGGTCTCTTGCCTTTGTAACGCACTTGAGTGTTGTGTTTGTGTGTTTTGTTTGTCTCGATTTCTTGTTTTGAGTCGTTTGAGTGTCAACAAATGTGTTTAGGTCATTTTGCCTTGTTTTTCCTTTGTTGAGTTGTGTTTAGGTTGTACTACCTTTGTTTTCCATTGTTGAGTCGTTTTGGCTGTGGTCAGTTGTAGGCTCAATACCCAATTAAGAACCCCTCTTCTCATTCTAATTTCAAAAATCGTTTTGTGCTCAGAGTGCCGTGTCGTTCTCCACATTTGTGCAAAATAGGACTGGTTCTTTCACAAAACTGCAGGGTCCACCCCCGATAAGTGTGAACAGTAGAACAAGGACCTATCTGAGGCTATTTAGGTTCCGGACTGCAAAGCAAAAGAAAATATGGAAATTTTTGAGCATCTTAGCATATTTCAACTTTAGCAAAATCCGAGACTGCATTCCAGGTGCACCTTCTCAGGCCTCGCCATTTCTCTAGAGTATGAGTGTATCTCGACCCCAAGTGTAAGCCTGCTTCAAGTCAGAATGGCAGTCCAAACAGCACCCGAGGGTTTCACATGTAGATGTTATCTCTCGCCAATATGAACAGGGTGTGCCCTTTTTGAGCTGAATGTGTTGCGAAGTCCTCTAAGAGGCAAATCAGAGGCACCAGACTACATGTTTGATGCTCCTCTATTGCATAGAATATGAACTTTCATATACACTATTGTTGCATGCGTGCCGCGCATCGTTATGATTCATGCATAGAACATGCTTGCTTTCGATTCCGCATAGAATATGCTTTGCTTGTGTCATGCATAGAATATGTTTCCATACTTGCATAGAAAATGCTCGTATCTTTTGGATAGAAAATGTCTCCATACTTGCATAGAAGATGCATTTTGTCACACTTTCTTGTGCATTTTATCTCACTCGCACTGTCTTGTGCACTTACACTTTGTATCTCACTAGCACTGTCTTGTGCATCTTGTGGTTGTATCTCACTCGCACTGTTTAGTGCATTTCAAATCAATCGCGCTGTTTAGCGTATCGCACTGTTTAGTGCATTTCAAATCAATCGCGCTCTTTAGCGTATCGCACTGTTTTGTGCATTTCAAATCAATCGCACCGTTTAGCGTATCGCACTGTTTAGTGCATTTCAAAACAATCGCGCTGTTTAGTGTATTGCACTGTTTAGTGCATTTCAAATCATTCGCGCTGTTTTGTGCAGGTTCAGGTTCGCGCTATTTTGCGCATCACACTGTCTTGTGCACTTCCGCATTTGTAATCACTCGCGCTTTCTTGCCCATCGCATTGTTTTGTGCAGTTTACACTCTCGCTATTTAGCATATCGCACTGTTTTGTGCAATTTACTTTCGCGCTTTCTTGTGCATCGCACTGTTTTGTGCATTACATTGTATCATTCGCGCTATCTTGTGCATCCCACCTGCACTTGTTAGTGCATTACATTTCATTCGCACTATTTTGCGCATCGCACTATTTTGTGCACCTTACTTGCATTGTGCATGCATTTTATCGCGCTATCTTGCATACCTTACCTGCATTTGTTAGTGCATTGCATCGCGCTATCTTGCGCACCTTATCTGCATCGCACTGTTTTGTGCATTCACCCTACTCGCACTGTTTTGTGCACCTTTAGCTCCCACTATCTTGTGCACTCACCTGGTCTGGGAGACCTTAAATCCTCTGGTCTAGGAGACTTTAAATCCTGCATCTTTATTCACATTGTCTTGTGCACTCCCTGGTCTAAGAGACCTTAAATCCTCTAAAGGTGCAATTCCTTTGGTGTTTGTCGTGCCCGAACGACTTCCGGTAGTCTGGTATACCCACCTGCCTATGTTTCCGGTGAGTTCCTAGGAGACCAACTGAGACGGTGGAAACTAGAGTTCGAATGGCTCTTGCTTAGAACGCAAAGGTTCGGGATTTCCGAGTCTAAAGTCTGGTTTAGATACCCAGGGGTATATCCTCGGCTTGAAATCTGTATGGCAGCCCCATAGATTGAGATAGCATATGTATGCACCTCAATTCTGGATACCGAATCAACCTAGTCTGTCACCCTGTTGCAGAATAGGGAAAGCTGCAACCATAGTCAGGGAGAAAAGTAGTGCATGTGGTTTAACTGAGAAGAAGAGGAAGATTCCCATATCAGCATGAGGTAGGACATTGCCGGGGTAAGTCATTGCCAATTGCCCCTGTAAAGTACCTCCCTTTTCCTAGCTATCACATTATATTTTAGTCAGTGCATTACATAAGTCCAATTATCAGACTGGCTTCGCGTAGCGTATACGTCCAATTTTCAAAACCGACTTCGCATAGCGTATAAGCCTAATTTTCAAACCAGCTTCACATAGCGTATAAGTCCAATTATCAGACCAGCTTCACATAGCGTATAAGTCCAATTATCAAACCGGCTTTGCGTAGCGTATAAGTCCAATTTTCAAACCGACTTCGCGTAGCGTATAAGTCCAATTATCAAAATCTTTCTGCATATCATTTTGCATCATGCCCCTGAACTACGCTGGTTTAATTCCTTGCAAAGAGATACGTGGGCAGCCTGCGGGCGCAACCATTTATTTGTCTGTACTTTGTTTGTTTGTCCAAGTCTTCGGCCTTGTCAAAAATGGGTCGTCTCTGGGCTTTGACATTCACTCCCGTCACTTCTCGACTTCCGAGTTCTGTCAAAGAGGGGCAACTGTAGACACCTCATTTTTGACCGCTCTTAAGACTTGGACACGACTAATGGTTTACATGATGGAGAAAGGTGTGCAGGGGAAAGGTTCAGTTTCTTCGGCAATGAGAGAGTCAAATCTCAACTTCATACCCCTTTTTGGACCAAAACAATCATGATCAAAAGATTTTAGACCTTAAAACCCTCTCTTTCAAAACATTTTTGAAATAAAGTTTTTACGATGTTCCGAGGCTCGCATTTTGTTAAATGTTGCGCTTTTCGGTAAACCGAGTAAGGACAAAGTGGAAATGAATGAAAGAGAAATGAAATCTTTGAAAAATATTTCAAAACACCTTGTCTAGGGGTTTGGAGTTGAAGAAAAGAGGAGAAGAGAGAGGAAAATTAGTTTGGGAGAAGTTCGGCATGAATCCGGGTAGGACCGAAACTGCGCGGCTTCACCGAAATGGGCATAACTCTTTGCAAAGGAGGAATTTTGATGCAAGGTTGGTGCCATTGGAAAGCTAACTTCTGGTGCTTCAATGTGGCCACATGGTAGACTAGAAAATCAGATGGCTGACCACTTAGGTGGTCAAAAGTGTTTCAGCATGAATCTGGGAAGGAGAGAAAAAGTCGAGCGGTCCTCGCTAAATCAGGCTTATTTATTTGCATACTTAGATTTAAGATATGAGGCCACCACCATTGGAAAGCTTACTTCCGGGGCTTCATTTTTCACTCAAGAATCTCCTAAAGCCAAGTCCAGGTAGGGGAGATATGGTTGGTTGAAGTAGGGCGTCAATCCGATTGGACCAAATCTGTGCGGCTTCACCAAAACAGGCATAACGTTTTGCACAGGAGGAATTTTAATGCAAGGTTTGCACCATTGGAAAGCTAACTTCTGGGGCTTCATCCTAGGGGATGGCTGACCACCTTGACCCTTTTGACCTGGTCGGCCGACCACATCAAGTGTTTGGCCGACCACTTGAACTGGTCGGCCAGCTACCCTCTGTTTTGTCTCTTTGACTGTGTTCCAGATGTGCCACCTGGGAGCCATTTGCAGCATCCTCCATACCCGTGTATGGAGGATCTTCAAAGTTTTTTTTAGCTTCCAAGAGAAGCTTTAGACCTCTTTGTCCGTATAGGAGGGCCTCTCCCTTCTTTGTGCTGGTTCAGAAAATTGCTAGGGCTAAACAATATATCTCTCTTTTGAGCTCTAAATTGCTTGGTTCTTGGCCCCTTTGCACCACCTATCATAGCCTAACACTTCCATCATAAACCTAAGGTCCTTGGAGGGTATTTTCAGAGGTTCAAGGTTGGGTTTTTGGGTCCAGAGGCTACTAGTTTCTGCTGGTCTTGAAGGGTAACCATTTTTTCCCTTTTTGAGCATTATTTTGATCCATCTTTTAGCTTTACTTGCAAGCATTTTCGAGCTTTGTCATAAACTAAAAAAAGTCTTGTTTTGAGCTTCTCTTCAAGTTTGTTCAAGGTCATTTTTCTATTTAGGGTCACCTTCCCCCTTGCATGCCTCATTTCCTCATGTTTTGAGCCATGTATTAGAGCATTTTTTGATGGCCTTGGTTTGGCCTTTTAGCCACTAAAATCCAGTGGATTTTTAGTGGCTGACATGTGTTTTTGAGCCCTAAAATCAGAGAGGGGTGACCCTCTCACCCCTTGTTCTCTTTACTAGCTTTGTTGGCCTTCCAAAGGGGCCCCTACTTGTATGTTTCAAAGCCATATTTCAGGCCCTATTTGGTGAGTTTTAAGGTCTGCATTAGCTCTGTCCATAGCCCATTTTTCCATATAAAGTGTCTATTATGCATGTGTAGAACAATCCTATCCAATGCCTTTCAAAGGGGCTTTTACTTGCATGCTTCCTAGACTAATTTCAGGGCATTTTGGGTGGATTTTAGGGCTATCATAACCTCTTTCCAAAGGTGGTTTTTCCATTTTGTTTGTCCATCATACATGTGTAGAATAACCCCTTGCATGGCCTCCCAAAGGACCACTTCATTCTTCCATGTGTTAACTGAGTTTCAGTGGTTATTTGGGCTTATTATGGCATTGCATACTTCTGTTTTTGGTTGGTTTGGTGAGCCCTCATGTGCTTCATATACGTGTAGTGTAAATCATGGTTCACTAGCTTACTTCGCATGCTTTGTTGTCCCTTCATGTTAGCACTTTTTGGCCATGTCTGAAACTGATATTGTGCATATTTTGGACTGCCCTAGCTCTATTTTTGGGTCTCATGATTGAATGATGTTTGTTTTGCATACTTGTAGTTCAATACCCATGCTTAACTTTGAGTTTTGAGGTTCATTCCATGCATATACTGAGGTGTGTTCATGTTTTGGGCCCATTATACATCATATTTCAGAGCTTTTATCAATGCCATATTGCCATGTTTTATACTCCTTAAGTGTGCTTAAGAGTTGTCCATGACTGCCTTGTTTTCGGGCCATTAAATGAGCTCCATTTCTTTGCATTCTGAGCCATCATTTTAGGCCATTTTCCCACTGTTTCAGACCTACCTAGGATCTGTTTGGGGTTGGTTTTTCCATTTGTGCATCGCTTTGGGTACCTCTAGTGTAACGCACTTCACTAGTTTTGGTATTTGGGCCATCTTGCATGCATTGTGTGACATGTTTGCATATTTCGGAACCATCTTTTATGCCAATTCAGAACTGTATCATGTGCCATCCTATGCCATATTTCATTCCTTGCCATGCCTTGTTAGAGTTGCATGTTGTGCCTTAGGATCGGTCCATTGCATCTGTGCATGTTTGCATGTATTTCGGTTGTCTCATTTCCATCATATGGCCATTGATGTGAGTGTGGCTGAGGTCCACTCATATTGGTGTAAGTCCATCGTGCATTGTGTATGCCATTTTAGTCCATAGCATTGCGTATGCTAGGTTGCATGTTAGAGCATTGTGTATGCCATGTCATATCACGTGCATTATGCATGCCATTTTAGTCCACAGCATTGCGTATGCTAGGTTGCATGTTAGAATTGCATTCATGCATATCATGCATATTACATTGTGTTTGGAGTAGGGTTTAGTCCAAACACGGGAAATGAGGGACGTTTCGTACTCCAAGTGACGAAACGTGCCTCGATTCCCGGTCGCCAACGCTCCGGATTATCGATGATGAAGTTTAGGCCTTGTTGTGTTCATATGTGCATTCATTTCACATCGAGTCGTGCAATTCAATTCCTCGGCCATCATGTATCGAGATGCGTGATTGGTGGCACGAGGATCGATGACTACACTCCCTAGAGCTTGTGCAAGGACGGGAAGAGTGGTCGTGCACACATATGTTGAAAATACATTGCCTTTTCTCTCTCTTGCCTTTGTTGCAGAAAAAGCCAGAAACCAGAGGTGGAAACTGGTCGGCCGACCAGGTTTTCTGGCAGGCCAACCACCGTCTTTGGTCTCCACCACAAAGGGTGGTCGGCAGGTGGCCTCCCATGCTGATAACTGGTCGATGGCCTTCCCAAGGTGGAGTTTTAGCCTTCTGGAGCTTTGTGCAAGTTTCTGAGATCAATTGCAAACAAAGGCGAGGCGAGGCGAGGCATCCCGATGGAATTTACCGACAAGGCAACTTGAGCTTGCATACACCCTCCATCATTCCGACCAGAGCTGAGGCAGTCCATTGCACGTAGCGTAGCATGCTAGTTTACTTTGCTTACCTAGTTCATTTGTTAAGTAATTAGTGTTGTGTAATAATTCGTTATTTATTTTGGTTGTGTATTATTTATTCGGACCCTCCGAGCGAGGGCACAATTGTAATAAGTGTACGTGCGTATGTGATGCATGTCTTCTAACCCCACGTCTTTCTCCCTTTTATTTACCAGCTTATGATGGTTAGTTTAGGGCACGTTTCAATTAGCATATTTATGCTCGCATGTTTGCATCCATTCATCTGTCTTGCATGCACCGGGCTCGGCGCATCATACTAACTGCATTATATTTCAATTCCAAGTTGAATACGTGTTAGCTGTAGCATCTCATATGCCACTTTTAGGATAGCTGAGCCTATTTCTAGTTGCATTTTGCATGTGTTGCATTAGCCATCTTAACATGAACTAGGATCATGCATATGATTACTAACCAGTTTCTGTTTTGGCTTGGAGTACTCGGTAAGTATTTATGCTTTAGCATCCTTGCATGTGTGTGAATAACTGCCATGATAGCATGCTTACCATGAGGCTAACTGCTTATGTGATATAACTGCCTGAATGCTTATGGGTGAAGGTTGGATTATCTGAATTGGAATAATGCATTGACTGTGAGTTTTAAGCCCACTAGATAGTGGCAAAACCATCTTTTCTAAGCCCACCCGAGGGTGGAAAAATCTACATTTTAAGCCTACTTGCGAGTAGCAAACTGCTTTCAAAAACAAACATGAAATGTTTCTTTCCAATTCAGGCGACCCAGTCTATACTTGTATGCTGTGCGTATCACATAGTAATTCTAGGCTAATAACCAGAATAAGAGCACATAATGTTTTCAAAAGTAGATATCATGGTTAGTAGAGGCCGATTTTTGATCGGACGGGCGGGGGTGCTCACGAAGTGACCTTCCCCAATCGTGCCCAAGTTCCCGAGCCGAGGCAACTTTGGTGATGACGGACACGTTGCCTTAGACAACGAGTCAGGGTTTCCTAAATTCCCCCAAAATAAAATATTTAGGTGGCGACTCTGTATCTGGCAAAGCAGTCCATGTTTGGCACTTCTTTCAAAAAATCTGTTTTCAAAAACGATTTGCCGAATTTGGACTCTTTGATGATTCATCGGTCTTGCATTGCACTTTGCGAGATTAGATACAAGACCGTGACATTGAGTCCTGAACTGTAGTGAGCCCAATGAACAGAACGAGATCTCCTCCCACGACATTTGGGGACGTCTACAGTATGCAATACTACAATGCAACCTAGATATGGGAATACACAAAGTCATATGCATGCAACAATGATACCAACCACAAGGATGCGACAGCATGCAATGCTGTAAGCCTACAACAATACATAAATGCATGATCCATGGACTTACACTAAGGATGGATAGGCCTCAGCCGTGTCCAAAACAGTGGCCAAAATGCCAAGAAATGATGGACAAAACACACCCAAACGTGCACATGTGAAGGCCTAACACTTAGGCATGAAAAGAGTCGACTCTCAAGCACATTAAAAAGAGACATATATGGACAAATCACAAACATGACAAGCTCTGAAAATGTGTAAAGGATGATGCCAAATCAACCAAACCATGCAAGTAAGGCATGCAACAAAGCCCAAAACTCAAGACTAACAAAGGGGTTCAAACCATGGCCATATCAACCAAGCCCCAAAGAGCCAAGATAACTTAAAACAGTCCCAGGGCAGACCAAAATAAGGCTAAAACATGCATGGAACAAGGCCAAAAAACATGGTAAGAAAATGGCGCAAAACAAAGGGCATTCAAGGCCACAAAGAGAGCATTCCACTACAACTACCTCAACCACACATGACATGGATTATTCAAAGAAAATTAGAGCTATAATATGCCAAAAGGAGCCCCAAAACCCACTGATATGGCAGCCCAAGGACTTAAACAAAGAGGCATGCACAATGACCTATTTTAAGGCACAAAAGAACAACTCATCAAAGCATTGAAAGGATGGTAAATGCAAGCATACAAGCATGGAGCATGGACTGAAATAGCATGATAAGTGATTCCAAATCACTGAAATAATCCAAATAAAGCATGCTCATGACTCACACACTCAAAGCTAACAAGCTAGGATACATGGTGGCTATACAAAATATGGCAAACATGACTGAATCAACACAAAACAGAACTTAAACATGTCACAACATGGCTAAAAGCTTCATGAAGTCAAGCTAAAACATGCAAGCATGATGGTCTAAATGCATGGTACATGTTATGACAATAGAGGGGATTACAAAGCAAGTGTATGATGCATACAATAGGCCATCGAACCAACATGCAACAGAGGTCTAACATGATAAACTAACACCAAATACCCTCTGAAATGAAGCCAAATAAAACTATGCAAACATGCTACCTTTATGAGCCCTAAATGCAAGCAAATGAGTCATAAAAGGAGAGGGGTGTCCCTTCCCTATACAAGACCTCAAAATCACTTCTCCACCACTGAAAATCCTCTAGATTTTCAATGGTGAGAAGGTCAATACATGAAGGGTTCCAAAGCCCAAAGAGGAAGGCACAAAAGGGGGTCAAACAAGGCTTAAGAAGGGGTAGACAACCCCCAACACCAAAATGACCTTAAGCAACTATAACTAGCATGAAAATACAGAACTTTTGTCAGTTATACACTAAGCTTGAAACAATATGAAAATAGGTCTAAAACCTTAAGCAAAAATGGGGAATAAAAGGGTAAGTTCTCACCCTTGAAGAACACTTCAAGAACACCAACTCCAGCACCTCCTTTTGATCAAAAACCAACTCAAAAACTCTAAAATCAACCCCTTAAAACCTCAGCAACAAAAGTATAGTGTAACACTAGGTGTCTTAGTGCAAAACTAAGAACAAAACCCCTTTAGAACACTAATACACACACAAATGTAGAGAGAAAGGGAGATATAGAGAGAGAGTGATATATATTTTTTATCACAGGTTGTTCAACCCCTGGAAAGGGAGGGGAGGTCCTCCTCCTATAGTAATTCCACTTCTAAGCTTCCAAGGGAAGCTAAGTGTAAGAATGAAATCCCTCCATACACGTGTATGGAGGGCAGAATTTGTGCTCACCAGCTGGCACAGCTGACATGTACAATGCCTGAAAAAGGAAAAGAAAAGGTCTCGGCTAGACAAAGGGGCCGGTCGACCAAATACAGTGCCAGTCGGCCAATACAATTGGCCGGTAGCAAGAAATCATGGCTGGTGACCTCAGACCATGGCCGGTGGGTTGAGGAAATGGCAAAAAAGCCATCCTCTTCCCTCAAAACAGAAAAACAAATGCTTGGTCCACAACCAAGCACAAAACAGTCAAGTTGAGAGGTCTTGAGGCAAGGCGCGTGGCCGGGACCTCGGAGAACTCAAAATGAACACGAACAAGGGTGATTATCGAGTGTTCAAACGATGACGTCCAAGTCTTGAGGACGATCAAAAATGGGTTGTCTACAATGTGTGCATGCATGATATATATATAGAGAGAGAGAGATCCCTATATTTCATCAATCCATTAAAGTCTATATGCTCTTTTTTTCAGGTTTAATGTTGATATACTTTAGTTATATTGATAAAGTGAAGCTTAAAAGGTGCTTTTGCACTCATTATTTTAAGAAAGACAATGCTCTAAACAAGATCAAACTTTGAAAAACATAGTGAGGTTTTGAAATTAGTTAATCAAATTCATTATTTTAGAGTTAAAATGGTACCTAACTTATAGAAGACATACTTAATATGATTAAAATATAAAACATACCTTTTGATTTCTAATAGATAAATTCTCTAGAGGCTCTAGAGGTGGTGGTGATATTGGATGAGCAAGTGAGCTACGTCCTCCAAGGAGATCTTTGAATATCGATTTGAACTGCATTTGGGAAAAAGGATGTCAATGTAACTCATTAATACTTTAGAGACACATAAACAAGAAACAGAGTGAGACCACCAAGCTAAGTGATGATCACAATGTACTACAAAGGTACTTTAAGTTTACTCACCTCAAGGAACTTGTTTTGGAGTTGTTCCTCTAAACAAGTAAACATGATGTTGCCAAATAACTTACCCGGATCCTATAAAATAACTACTTCAACTCTAGCTATTGTTCAATTTTTTTAATGTGAAATGAAAGGAATGTTTGTGTATGAATAGGATTGACAATTACCAGATTGCCATTACGAAAGGAAGCAATAAAATTATTATCTTTGTTTTCCTTTCCGTCAATCATACATTTAACAATGGCCTTGGCAATCAAATCTGCAAATCAAATGGATTAAAAAAAGTAAGTCTAATAATAATCCAAACCAGGAAGGTATATGTATATCTACAGGTTGCTACATGTGCAAGTGGCAACTTCAAATATGACTTCATTGAGTAAAATAATAATTTTCTATTATTCCTATGATAAAAATTATCCATATAAATTAGTTTATAGACTATAGCAAATAAAAATATTATACCAGTATCAGACTAAGAAAGACTTGACAAATTATGGTTCATTGTTTCAGGCTTAGGAGTTTCAATTGACAAACATAGAATTAATTATAATCCTTGCCGAAATATTTAACTCACTATCTGAGACAAATATTTAATGTACTTAGAATAATATGAATTCAACTATGTAAGACAATTCTTTACCACCTTTCCTTAATTGATTATGCATAACAAGCTCCATTAAATCTAATAATCATCATTTGGAGTAATACTTAAATATTTCCTATATATGAGTGACAAATGCCTTATGCTAGTATGCATATGTACTGAAACATAGGAAAGAAAAATTCTTAAAACCTTCAAGTTTCTAAGTTCCACTCTTGGTGAGTGGAATGTTGTTACAGGCTTTGAACATGTCTAATTGTCGGCAAGGGTCTAAGGAGATTGCTTCCAAAGCTTGTGAGTAAACCCTATTTGTAGAATGCATAACCAGAGGAGATAAATACAAAAAGGCATTTTCTCCAATTGATTCCATTTGAATGCATATCCTTAAATTAAGTAATTGAAATGCTTTTGGATCTACTCTAATACGGCTTTGTGCGACCATGACCTTCTTGTCCAAAGTCATCCAAGGACAGTTTATGCTTCAAATATTTTGATTTATAGGCCATATTATTTAGTTTGTCAATTATAAATATAAATCGCAAAAAAAAATGAATAATTTAAATTGTTTAAGATACCTGCATTGCATGACTATAATTAGTAAACCTTGTTGCACTAGACATTGTATTTATTGGTACATTTACTGCTAGATTTTTGTATTACACTATTGTTCTATCAGGACAAATTAAACATTCTTAATTGTTCCTTGTCTGATTTTGTTCTAAAATATTCATTTGGTATTATTTGATATTTCAATGTGACGTAGAGACAAGCGTTAAACGTCATTATTTATTCTTTCCTTTGGAGATTTTGCTCCAAACTATTGATTCTACCAATCCACTTGATATTTGAATGCGACATAGAGACACTCCTAGACAAATTTCTCTTAAGAATCTTATTCTTTCTTTTCTAACTTTTTCTTTTTTTGGGGAGAATGACAATCTAAATTCTCTAGAAAAAGCAATAAGTACTTTTGAAATCAACTATTTTATTAGTGAGAGTTGTTGCATAAATATTTTGCACCATGACTATAATTTGTAGGTAAAATGTGGTCATGTCTCTCTTGCCCAACTTGCGGAAGAATGGCTTCTAAGCTCTTGTAAGATTCTTCAGATTCCATATTCTAGGAAAGTTTATATTAAGGCATTAAAGGAAGCCGAGCAATTTCTTTAGGCTGATTCAGAAATGGATGTGGTGGGGTTCAAGTTTTTGATGTAACTCCTGGGCATGTTCTTAGTAGTTATTGTGCCTGAATAATTTATATTCGTCCACTTGTTGATGTAGGAGCGAGACGTGACAAAGAACTTGGTTGACGCTCAAAATTAGGCTAAAGGTGTTAGAGATTGTCTTTCTGAAGTGGAAAAGAGGTCATATCATCGTAGCTATGATACAGAAAAGTGCAATAGGAGCATGTTGACGATTTACTTGGCTTTAATATGGTGTCTTGTAATGAGCCTGCACTTCTTAAATTGAAGGTGTGATATGAGATGTGGTTTTTGTTTCTGATGTGCATGTGTTTAGCTTACAAATCTAACTCTTACAGCTGTTTAATTTTTTGTGTATAGGATTACGAAAATGAAGCTAGAGATTTGAGCCAGGAAATTAATTCCACCTTTTCAACGTGCTCAAAAGTTTCCGTAAATAATTTCTCACACTTGATGCTCTTTTTTTTAACTTGTTTTTTCTAATTACGAGGAACTAGTTTTTTTGGCTAATTAGAAAAGATTATTTGGTCACCGTTTTATTTATTATTATTATTATTTCATTTTTGTTATGTTTGGTCAATTTTGTTCTAATCTTTGATTGTATTTTCTACAGATTGCTGATTGGGAAATGTTATGCACCAGAGTTTGTGACTTGCCAATATATATCAATGAAAGTGAGAAGTTAGGACAGAGGTTAAACCAAACAAGGCCTTAATTTCTTTTATTTTTTGTGGGCATATTCTAAGCTTCTAATTTTAATAAAATTTGTTTCATTTACAGATTCATTCCTACATCCTGATAAAGTATGTTGTTCAAAGAAGTTGCCTTCATTCCCAGAGGTAATAGTCTTTTATTTCCCCTCGATCAAAATTTGTTATTATTTTTTATTTAAATTTTAATAGTTTTTTGGGTGTCACACATGATAGATGGGTTGTTTGTGTGAAGGAACTCATGTTGATTTCTTTACTAGTGACAATAAATTTTTATAGAGTATATTAGTGGCAATAGTTTTTTGAATGTATCATGTTAAGTGTTTTTATTGTTATTGTACTTTCCTTCTAAGTACTATATTTTCTGTTTTGGGTTTTGTTCACCACACCTTCATTTTTCCACAATATTAGTCTTCTTTCTCATAAATCATAAGTATTGAGATACAGTTGGCCCTTTTCAAATTATAACTATAGTTTCAGCTTGTTATTTTTCTCATCTTATTACAAAACATCAAAATGGAACCAAATTTGGGAAAGACTCCAACCTTGGATAATTACTCAGTGGTATATTTCTTGTACATTTTCTAAAGCTCTTGATAAATTCTGTTTGATATTTCATATATTCTTTTTTCTTGCATTTTCTTTTATGTTTTGGCCTTAAAAAGTGCAGCTATTCAAGCGGTTTTGAGCAGTGACAAAAGAGGTAACTTTATAAGAGGTAATTTCATTTGAGGTATGAAAAAAAAGGTTTTGCTTTATGTGGATTTTATTTGTATATACGTTGAGACTGTTGAGATATTGAATTTTTGCTAATTTTTCATTATGATATTGCTTTTATGGGGCCATTGAATTATCTTATTAATTTTGGAAATGTTTTGTTGATATTTTAAAATTTCTTGATCATTTCTTAATACCTCAAGAAATATTTTTGTCCCTGAGTCTTTGGTTTTTGTACTTATGTGAAGTTTCCTTTGTCATGCAAACAAGAAGTACAACAGGGTTAGTTGCTCCAGCTATTGCTGCGGGTTTAGGTGCCTTAACACATACATTGGGCACCATCGTCCCTGTGATAGGAGCAAGTGGATTTGCTACAACTGTAGCTGCAACTGTTATAAGAACTATTGTCGGTAGTTTTAGATAATTTCTTAATAGTTGTCGATATGTTTAGAAAGTTAGATATGCATAGTTTTGGATGGTTTAAAATTTTTGTACAATTTAGAACTTAAGGATATAGTTTTTGAATGTTTGGAATGTATAGATAATTGTTGAATGTTTATAATTTATGGATATAGTTTCTTTTTGATGTTTCAAACAATATTTTGGCGGTTGATTGATGTTTTGTGATGCTTGTTTGTAATATTTGTTAGATTGTTCAAAATTAGCCAAATAGAACCTGTTGAATTTAAAAATAAAATAATAAAAAAAATGCATATTCTACGGCAGGCATAATAAGTCGTCGTATTACATATTTTACGGCGTGCATGCAAAAATAGTCATAGAAAAAATAATGACACACAAAATCTGCCGTTGAATAGTTTTTAACGGCGTACTATAGTATGTCGTAGAAAAAGTAACGACGACGTACAAAATCTGCCGTTAAATAGTTTTTAACGGCATACGAAGCATGTCGTTGAAAGTGAATGACTTTTTATGACTGATCATAATATGACGCACGCTTGCACGTCGTAGAAGGGTTTTCACGGCGTGTATTGTGCGCCGTAAAAACCCTTTTTTGTTGTAGTATTAGCTTTCATTCACAATGATGTTTGAGGTCCCTTTTCTCATGATAATTCTCAATATAGCTATTATGTGCTTTTTGTGGATGATTTTAGTGGTTTTACTTGGTTATTTCCTTTGAATTACAAAAGTGAAGTCTATGCTAGGTTTATTGTGTTTTTCTTGGAAACAATCTTATCTCTGGCTCGGTCTTCTACTCAAGCAGAATATAGGGCTTTGGCTCAAGCTGTTGCTGAAACTTCTTGGATGTCCATGCTTCTCACAGAAATGTCCATCTTTTATTCCTACCCTTTGGTGTGATAATATGTCTGCTATTTCTTTAGCATCTAATCCTATGTTCCATGCTCGCACCAAGCACATAGAAATTGACTGTCATTTTGTAAGGGAAAAAGTTTTTTCCAAGCTTCTTCGAATCAAACATATTCTCTCCTCTGAGCAGCTCGCAGATATCTTCACTAAAGCCTTACCTATTTCTCTGTTTCACTATCTACAATCCAAGCTTCAGTGAGTGCCTCCCCTCTCAGCTTGAGGGGGCCTGATAAAGAGTTACCATTGAAGCAACTAAAGCAGCTAAGTCAGTCCAAATTAGAGACATAATAGGTGGTAGAGTAGGTGCATCATAAATTAAATAAGTCCAAGGGTGGTCAGCTAGACACAAACACGTCAAACTTGGTGCAGCTCTATTCTAGTGACCAAGTGTGTTGTCAACATCAAGCTAAGCATATTGTCATGTAGCCTAGGCCACGACTACAACTGCAGCACATGACATGTGGTGTCACACATCTTAGCAAGATTAAACAAATTTCCGATCCAGTTGTAACTGATAGGTAGTTAGTTTGTTAGAGTGTTTGTTAGATAGTTAGAAGAAAAGCTTGATATATATTGATAACAATGCAACTTAGTGAGATTGAATATACAGATATCACATTTTCTTCAATGCAACTTAGTGAGATTGAATATACAGATATCACATTTTCTTCAATAAATATCGATATACGCTATTATAAACTCAACATCACCATGCCACTGCTACCACCACCCCTACTATCGTGCCATACCACCACCACAATCATTACTGCTACCATCATCACCATGCCACACCACCACCACCACCACCACCATCACCATCACCATCATGCTGCCATTACTATACCATTACTTTCATCACTATTGGGATTGTTTCCATAAGCATCACATCATTTTACTACCACCACCATCACTAGAGCTACCACCACCATCCCAATATAAAATTAAATTATAAAATTTGAAAATAATAAATTTCAAATTTGTTGTCATACATATCAAATAATTTATTTTTAGTTCAACACTTAATTTTTTATCAAATAACTTTTCAACTTAAAAAATTTAGTATTTAATTTTTAATATTTTTCAATTTTCAATTTTCAATTTTATCAAATACTACCTAAGTGTATAGAGGATGACGCCCACCATTTATAAAATATTTTTGTTCATCCTGTATTTGGTTCTCCGTGTAGTATTACTGCCACCCAAACAATTCTTAGGTCCGATAAAGCTGGTGTGTCCATTGGAGGTAGACATGGTCCATGTTAGGTGAATTTCTTTGTGTGGCCTCCACACAATTTATTTGCATATCATATTCTTCACATTATAAGGTGGCTAAACTGAAGACTCTTCAAAGTTCACATTTATTCACTGTAATGAAAACATTATTAAAAATATATATTAACAAGGGTGATGATACAATATAGTATTTATCATTTGAATGTTCTTGAAAAATTTTCAGTTGCTTAACTTCTTGTAGAAAAATCTTTTACCTCTCCTCCAAGAAACCAATAGAAACAAAAGTGATGACACACACAGGTGGCGGCTGCGAATCTAATTTAAAAAAACTCTACTATATTAGTATTTATAGTAAAATATTATTACATTTTTTATTTGTCTGGTTAAATTTCAATGTCTGTTTTAAATTTTTTTTAAACAAATTTAAAACTAATTTAGTAGAAAATAATATATAAAAAAAATCAATATTTTTATATGACTTTGCATTTATTGAGGGCAATAAAAAATTTTAAAATATCCTTTTAGTCCATAAATCCATTTTATGGACTTAAAAAGCCATAGATCCATGCAAGTTTTGTTTGGGTCTACAAGGACAGCCGCAAGCTATATAGATCAATGCGCTTTTATCTGTCCAAATTTAAAATATATATTAAATTAATATTACGTATTGTGGAAGGTTAAATTATTTCCATAAGATGACGTGCCCCTCCCTTCTTATCTGCAAAGAGAAATCAAATGTTAGTGATCATCTCTGACTTGATTTGGTCAGGAAGACTCTCCGACTATCATGTCAATATGTTGATCGGCCATAAAGATATGTGTAGATAGTATTTAAAAGAGGGTTGTTCATTTACCTCCCCTTTTTGCTTCACCTGTTTGGCCTTTTGTAGCTGCTTGGTTTAAATCTTGTTCATCCAACCGTCTTTTGATTGGAAGGTTCTATCCTCGTCAAACATTATATCCGTATGATGAGGTTGATCGGATGATATTGCCTTCCATTAGGCCCAGCATATGTCTCTGTTTTTACTAACTCATGTCCTCAGCCATTAGATTGAAACTTAATCCAACGATCCTCCTTTGTTTTGCAGATATCCTTCTAGAAGGATATCTTTATGCTTGTCTTCCATTCACGCGCCTGATTGGTATCAACCTGTTGCCAGCTATCATTTATGGGCTCAAAGAGCTATTATGGGCCTCTCTCATTTCTTAGGCTGGCGTTAATGGATTTGGGGTTGGCTTCATATTTTCTCCCTATACGCGTACCGTCTATTCAAATTGACATATCTATTTGTCCAAATTATGGGACAAATTCTCAATTGTTTAAATTGTTGTGTTTATTTGTCCAAATTATGGGACAAATTCAAAATTAATTTTACGTGCCATCGATTCAAATTGATGTATCTATCTAATTACATGTCTATTTGTCCAAAATATAAGACAAATAAGTTAAAATAATTTGTATAGATAACAAAAATACTAGGACATATAGATTCAATTTGGACAAATAAGCAAAAATACTAGGACATATAAGCAAAAATACTAGCACAGATAGGTTCCATTTTGACAAATAAGCAAAAATATTAGAACAAATAGATTAAAACAATTTGGATAGATAGATTAAAAATATTCAAACAATTTGGACAAATAGATTAAAAGTATAAAAATATTAGCATATAGAGGTTAAAACAATTTGGATAGATAGGTGAAAAATATTGTAACATATATGTTAAAATAATTTGGACGGTTTAACACGGAAAGATTAACATACATAGGTTAAAAATAATTTGCACAGATAGGTTAAAAATAATTTGCACAAATCACACTACAAGAAAATACACCTTTGGCGACTAAATTTTTAGTCGCCAAAAGTCCCTTTTTAGTCGCCAAATATCAAATTTCGACTTTCAGCGACGAAATCTTTTAGTCGCCGGGTTTGTCGCGAACAGACGGTCGCCAATACCTTTGGCGACTAAAAAATTTTTAGTCGGCAATACACAGGTCTTCAGCGACTACGGTTTTAGTCGCCAATAGTCAATTCCATTTTTGGAAATTATACCTTTGGCGACTAAACTATTCGTCGCCAATAGTAAATTAATTTTTTTATTATTTATACATTTGGCGACTAATTTTTTCGTCGCCAAAAGCAGTTTTGAAAAAAAAAAAAAATTTCCCGACTAATTTTTTCATCGCCAAAAGCAGTTTTGAAAAAAAAAAAAAATTTCCCTTTGTGCCTCAGACCTCCCCACGCCTCGAACCTCAGACGTCTTAGCTGGCACCAAACCTTAAGCACACACTCCACCCCACCATGCCGGTGAACTATCTCAGGAATATAGTTGCAACTTATATTATTTATATATTACTTTCACTAGTATTAATACAAAACTATAAATATAAACATAATTATTTTTATTCAAATATAATTGATGTAAAAAATAAATTATTTATTAAAAAAAATATTAGCCACTTTTGGCGACTAAAATTTTTTTTAGTCGCCAAAAACTTTAGTTTTGGCTACTAAAAAAATAATTTAGTCGCAAAAAAATTAATTTCCGGCTTAAAAAACCACTTTCAGCGACTAAAGTGATTTTTGGTCGCCAAAACTGTCACTTTTGCCGACTAAACTCAATTTTAGTCGCCAATGGTCCACTTTTTAGCTACTAAATATTTTTAGTAGCCAAAAACATCCACTTTGGGCGACTAAACTGAGTTTTAGTAGCCAAAACCCATCCTTTTAGCTACTAATTTTTTTTAGTAGCCAAAAATCTCCACTTTTGGCGACTAAACTGAATTTTAGTCGCCAAAACCCTACTTTTGGCTACAAAATTGATTTTAGTCGCCAGTAAGTATACATTTGGCGACTAATTTGTTTTAGTCGCCAAAAGTCCTCAGTTTTGGCTACCAAACTGTTTTTAGTCGCCCAAGGTGCAACTTTTAGCGACGAAAAATTTATTTTTGGTCGCTAATTGTGCTTTTTGTTGTAGTGTCAGTTACAAATATTCAGATAGATGAGTTAAAATAATTTGGATAGATTGGTTCAAAAAATTTATTATAGATAAAAATTTGGACAGATAAGTGGTATTTATGAAACTAAATCTGTTAAATCCTTGCGCATGGATTTTTGACCAACAAATTTAAGAAATTGGTCCTTATTTCCCCAATGGAATCCACCCCGTGTCCCCAATGTCTTATACGGTTGGTTGGGAATATGGATTTATGAAGGATTTTCTCTATTTATTTTTATTAAATTAATTTATATTTTTCAAAAAACTGATTTTGAAATGGAAACCAGACAAATAGCGTTTCTCTATCCAAAATATTGGTCAATATTCCTTTTTATTTTATTTTATTTATTTATGTTATATCTCTTGTATTTGTTGCGTGTAATTAGTTATACTCAGGAATTGTTTGGAATGATTTAAATAAATATATTTTTTTATTTATGTGTAAAAAAATAAAAAGATGATGTTACTCAAATAAATATATTTATCTAAATAAGTATATTTATTTTAGGAATGGCAAACAAACACTTATATACGTATAAATTGTTCTCCATTCCTTCTATTTTTTGTATTTGTCTTTATTTGTTTATTCGTCTTGTCCAACTATGATGTGCACTTTTTTTTATTTTATTATTATTATTATTATTATTATTATATATGTATGTATATTTGGGTGAAATACTAATAAATTTTAAATAGTGATTTTATAAACCATTTGATCCTCTCTTTTTTCTTATTGACCCAAAAGTCTCATTCTATTGTGATGTGTGAATTACATAAAAAGCTAAGTATAAACGTGCGTGTGTTATGTATTGAGGAGCAAGTATGAGTTTTTTCATAATATTGAAATTGTTAGAAAAATAGTACCAAACTATATGAAAAACATATATTAAAAATATGTAAACGGTTTTTGGGCAAAACCAAAACTGAAATAAATTGACAAAATAACGTAACAAAACTTACAGTACATAAATTGATAAAACCTGATCGAGTCAAGTGTGTGACACTCTTTCCTTAAGGCAGATTCGTCCTCCCACCGGTGCTTAGGATTCAATGGACGTCTATCTCCCAGGATACAACGATCAATGTCTTGTACTAGCAGCACTACTATTGCAAGCCTAGCGAATTTCGCTGTGCAAGTATTCTCTTTATAGGAAAATTAGACTCAAAAAATATGAAGAATAAATGCAAAGTGAAAAAGAAAAGGCAATTCTCTATCCAAATTGAAGTGAGGGGGATGGAATTTATAGATTCCTCCATGACTCTTTAGAAAAATTGTGACCCTTCAAAAGAACACACCTTTCTATCTCAAGAGACACAACTATTGGAGTAAATTTAAATTCAAATTTTCTAACAATCCCCCACATGAATGAAATTTACGGAAAGGACATGCAACAACATGCAGACAAAAAGATAGTACATTAAGGAAATACCTTGCATCGGGATAAGTAGCCTTTGGCTTTGAACCTTTCCTAGTGAAAGCCTATCAAACTTACTAGCTAATCAGTGGACGTGATGCCTTGAACTGTTCAGCCGTTTGTGTAAGCCAAGACAACAGAATTCACACAGAATATCTCTAGACACAATTTAGTTTTCACGGTTGTGCCCGTTTTGGCCTTGGGCATCTCTTGGTATTTCATGAGTACTTTAGAGAATTTTGCCTTATCAATTCTCATAAAAGCGGCCCCTTCACACTCATATAGGTGATCTTTATTTTGAGTCTCTTAAATACTCCTCTTGAAAGATATTCGTCTCGGGTTTTCAAGATTTAAGTGATCATTAAAAGCATAGCTTGCCCTAAGTTCCCTGCATACAACACATGTTGCAGATATCACTCTCATCATAGGAATGGATAGGAGTTAGACTTCTTTAGTGATTTCTGGTGAGCCACACTTTTTAACTTAGTTGTCCCTTTGAACTTAGCTCTTGGGATCTCTAGTCATCTAAGTAAGGTTACCATTATGATGACTCTAATGTAATAGGCTTTAATCACATTCCCTTTGATGAACTTTCCCTCATTTGCTTTCTGGTCAAACTTTTGTTTAGCGGGCCGCTATTTTTCCATTTGACCTTCTCAGTTATATATCATTGAGTAGTTCGTGGATCCACTATATTATCCTTAGACAATATGCATAACTGAAAGAAAATGTTTTACAGTATTAAGTCTTTGATTACTTCGAGACTTACCGTTACTCTATGTCACTCCTATTTTCAAATTTAAATAATAAATATAGCGGTGTTCCTTAGGAGTTAATGAAATCATATTTGCTTCTACTCCAACTTTGTCCTATAAAAAGAATTGAGATTCTTTGTGGACCTACAATTGGAACCATTACTTTGGTAAAAACCTCCAAGAACCCCCACATTTTAAGCATTCCAAGGAAAATTAATTTCTCTTGCTAGTGTATAATAAATACACCCCCACAATTCTGAGATAAATCAGAATATAACATTTAATTGGCGTGCTTGAACAAGATGTAAATTGCTTGAATAAATATCAACATGGAATATAAAAATTACTGTGTCACTACATTTACATCTTCTTCTTCTTCTTTTTTTCTTGGTCTTATCCAGTATTTGGTGATTATGTCGACAATTACCAAAGCGTCTTTCACCCATGAAATATCTTAACTCATGTAATATTTAATTACGGAGTTATCGGTCACCATATAGATCATCATTACTATCATGGCAAAAAACAAATTACATAAATTAGAAATTCTAATTTATTTATTCAGAAAATTTACCAAGTACATAACATATACTTTATATTTTCTCAAGTTTTAAGAATTCACAAACCAAAAATCATACTTGTTTTTTTTTTCCATAATTAAAATCATAATCTGATTTTAAAAATACATTTTTAAAACTTCCACAAAATAACTATTCCTTAAATCCAAAATAGGATTTAAAAAATTAATTTTTTGAATCTGATCCCAAATTCAATTAGCTTCATGAAATTTCAATTATGTTGGAGATGAAAGACATCATATGATTGGGTAGAAAAATGTCATCATTGCTCAAAATTCAGTTTCTTCAGTGGTCAATGTGCAGCAAATTACTCCATTGTGCATTTCAGGGAATTCAGTATTCACATCTAATGCACATGGTAGCATTTGGGACCTGGAATTGCAAATTGCATATCCATCACCATAATGAGACTGCTCCATATCATCTAATTCCACCACCAGAAGTTCCAAGATAATTATCTAGAGCCACTGCTACTTCAGTTGCAGCAATATTAGACATGTCCCCATTAGAAGAATCCAACAAAAGAGAGCTGAAGCCTTTGATATAAGACTTTTCAATTCCATCTTTTCCATTAGCATTCATGAAGAGAAGAGAACAGTCTATCAGCATCCTTTAGGTCTCCATATATGCAAAGACCATTGATGAGAACATTATATGTGATGGGGCTAGGCTGAAGATTATGTAGTAGCATCTCATTGTGTAACTAAAAGGCTTTTCTCATGTCATGAGCTTTGCAAAAACAGTGGATTAAAGTATTGTATGTGATTTCATCCGGGGAGATACCCTTATCATACATATCTTCAAGTAATTGGAGAGATTCTTGTAGCCTCTTTTGTTTACAGAGTCCTTTTATAATCACTGTGTATGTGACATTGGTTGGTTGTACCACTCCTGCTTCCATCTCATTGAGCACTTCGAACATGCCACATATGTTGCCCTCTTCAAATAATGCATTCATAAGTGTGGTGTATGTTACAGCACTTGCCACCAATCCATGTGCCTTGATGGTATCCAACCATGTTCTAGCCTCAGCTAGCTTTCTGCATTTCCAGAATCCATAAATAAGAGAATTGAAAGTGACTATACTTGGAGTAATTCCTTTTTCAATTATTTGTTTGTATAACTGTACAAACTCTCCAATTTTACCAAGTTTTGCATACCAATAAATCATGATATTATACAAAATAATATCCTCCATCGAGTCACCCTTTGTCAAAGCATCAAAAAAAAAAAAAACAAAAATCTCGCCTCTAATAATGTCTCTTTCTCAAAAAGGCCCAATAAGATGGCACTATGTGCATGAGCATTTGGGAAGATTCTCTTTAAGCACATTTTGTTATATAGTTGAATAGCCTTTTATACTTCTCCCTGCTTACAGAGACCATGAATGAGAATAGAATATGTGATAAGATCTGGTTTCAAGCCAATTGATTCCATTTCATGAAGCAAACTAAGTGCTTCACTAATCCGCCCCATCTTACACAAACTGCTAAGCAGTACACTATAAGAGATATCATTCAATTGAAATCCTTGTGAAAGCATCTCTTCCCATAACTTAAAGCCTTCCTCTATATTGCCAGTCTGGCAATGTCCACAAAGTATTGTATATGTGACACTATCTGGATTCAGCCTATTAAACAGCATTTTGCGAATAGCATTCTTTTGAAACTTATCATTTCCATTAACAACGTTTACTTTAGAACTAGATTGTGAAACAAATTTCCTATTACGAATTCAAGTTTCCTCTTCAATTCATAAATGTTTTTGAATCTGTTTTATAGTGAAATCCTCTGTTGTATGCATAAGTTTCTTTCTATAATTATTCCAACTAAGAGGAAGTTTAGCAATTATAGCCCCCACTCAAAAGAGTTTGCTGCTAACAAAAAATAATAATAATAATAATAACAAAAGAAAACAAGAAGAAATCTGGAGTTCTTTTCCGGGATTGCAATTATATATATATATAGAGAATCAAAAGTACTAAAGGCACCTTTATGAGAGAACACAACCCTAAGTTTGAATTTTCAGAATTTGAAAATTCTAAAGACATGTCTTTCAACTTGAAATGGTGCCTTTATAATTTGAATTTCTATTAGTAACTGCCTACAACTATAAGTAATAACCACTTAAAGAGTTAAAATCCAGTATATCCATATGATCTTGATCATATATAAATACTGATATTCTCATGCATATAGGTATCTCTCAAATTAAACCTTCAATTAGTGTAATCATTTCAAAATCCCAATGAATTCTTTGGTGACTATATATATTATATTTGTTAACTCCCTTTATTATCATGATCCCAAACACAGTACACTAGAAATTGATATGGATCCACTAACTAATTTGACAGATCACGTCAAAAAATCGACAATGGAAGATGAGGACATACAGTTTCTCCAAGAACTTGAAATGGTACGAATCCGAAATGCGAAACGACGAAACATACAGTTTCGACGAGTTATACGAAATGGAGTATCTCCATGCAACGATTTCGGAGGCAATGAGACTATACCCTCTGGTTCCTGTAGACACGAAGTTGTGCCAGGACAACAACATTTCACTAGATGCTACTGTAGACACCCCATTTTTGACCAACCTTAAGACTCAGATGTCACCGATTGAGCGCTCGGTGATGTTGCATACTGTGCTCGTTCAGAAGCCTCAGAGTCGCGGCCGTGCGCCCTGCCTCCGGACTTCCGAACTCTCTTTCGTACCCTGCCTTGGTTTACGAACCAGACTCGGTTTTCTCTGTTTTCTTTCCTGAGGGGAGGGAGTGGTCCCGTAGACTATCTCTCAGTGGCCGTGGGCTACTTTTCGTGGCCGTAGGCCATTTTGCCCATTTCGGAGCCCGGTTCCCGGTTTTCTGGACCGTCAGGCCGTGTGCCTCGGTTCGGGACCGCCCAACCATCTCCGATTTCTCTGATTTTTGGCAAGTGCCTCTGTTTTATCATTCCGAGGGGCACTGGGGCCTCTGGTACCCACTTCGTGGCCGAACACCACTTTCGGTGCCTGCAGCCCATTTTCGGGACCCCGAACCGCACGGTTTTGGTCCCCGAGCTTTCGTTTTGCATTAGTTTTTGTTCAATTTTGGCAGGTACCTCTGTTTTAGCACCAGGAAGATCACTGGAGGGTGGGAGGCCAGCAATTGTTTCAGAAAACCAGTTTCGCTCCTCCGGCGCCCGTTTTTCTCACTTCCGGGCTAATGTTGAACACCCTAGGGGTATTTCCTTCGAGCCGAGACTACATATTTGTGATGAGGGGAGATGGGAGGACCCTAAAAACTGGTGGTCGGCCAGTAATTGTGTTTTTCATTTTTGAGCCTCTCTTTCAAATGCAATGTTGTGTCTCATGTTTCAGAGTTGCCAAATTCCAACCATGGGGTCTTGTTCTACACACATGGGAGGACCCTAAAAAGTACTGGTCGGCCAGTAATTGTTACTTTCATTTTTGAGCCTCTCCTTCAAGTTCAATGTTGTGACTCCTGTTTCAGAGTTGCCAAATTCCAACCTTGGAACCTTGTTCTACACACCTGGGAGGACACCAAAACATGGTGGTCGGCCAGCAATTCTTCACTTCTTTTTTTGGCCATGGCCGGCCGGCCGGCCAGGGGGAGTGGCTGGCCGACCAGTTGGGGTGGCCGGCCGGCCACCTTCAAGAAATCCACCTGGCCGGCCAGCTTTCTGCTTTTGAACCCTTTACAGCTGTCCAGCTGTTTTTCAAAATATCTCAGCCCTCCGGGGGATATTTTGGGAGGGAAAGCTTGGGTGCATTTCCCTCCCCTTTTACACCCCTTTTGGTCCATTTAAGGGGCTGATGAGCTCCTTTGTTAGGGTTACAAAAATTCATCTCAAGAGCCTCTCTTCCAAAACCTCCATTTCCATAGCCAAAAAACCCTAAAAAGCTTCAAGGTTCTAGCTCCTCTCTTCATCAACCCTAAGCACCACCATCACCACTTCCATTTCAGCAGCAAAGGAGTGATTTTCAAAGGCTAAGGATCAACAAATTGAAGCCAAGAAGCATCAAAAGACTTGTCTTCAATGGTAAGTCTTCATTTCCCTTTTTCTAGCACATTTTTGCTTCAATTTTCTACCTTATTTGCTTATAGTTTTGGGCTCCGAACCCTACTGATTTTAGGCTTATTTTGAGCCCCTCTACAACATTGTAGAAGGGCTCAACCTTGTTTGGCACCTCTATGATGCACCTCTTTCAATATCACTCTTTGTGCCAATATTTTGCATGCTTTGTTCAGATTATGAGTGATCCGTTTTCGAGCCTGATATAAACTGTGAGTGGGCTTATTTTGAGCCCCTCTTCAACATTGAAGAAGGGCTCAACCATGTTTGGTGGTTCTATCATGCACTTGTTTTGTAATTCTTCAAATTTACCGTAAAATTGCATGGTTTCTTTAGCCTATTTGAAGTCTGATTTTGAGCATGACATTAACTGAGACTGAGCTTATTTTAGGTCCCTCTACAACATTGTAGAAGGGATCAATCTTGTTTGGGGCCTCCATGCATGGCCTCTCTTTATACCTCTCTTTGGCCCCATTTTGCATGCCTCTTTAAGCTTATTTGGCTTCTGATTTCGGCCTTCATCAGGCCTGAAAAGAGCCTTATTTTGGCCTTCTTGTCATGTTTTGTTAAGGGTCTTATGCTATTTGGTGCATGCTTTTGGTACTTCATGTAATACCATCTTTGATTCCGTAAAATTGCATGCTTTGTTAGGCTTTCTTGGCTTCTGTTTTCAGCATTCATCAGGCTTAAAAAGTGTCTTAAAATGACCCATTCTTCATGTTTTGTTAAGGGTCCAAGGTTGTTTGATGCATGCTTTTGGTACCTCATGTTATAGCCTTTGTTGGCTCATTATTTTGCATGCTATGTTTAACCTATCTACATACTGAATTGGGGGATGTCATCTCTTGTAAATGTGCATATTTTTGGCCCATCTTTAATTTTGTAGAACTGTTTTTTTTCAGTTTGAGCATTGTATATACCACTTGCTTTGTAATTCTCCTCTTTTCCCCCATTTTTGCAAGCTATTTTTGCCATACTTGTGATCATTGTTTGGCCATACTTTGTACTGAAAAAATGCTAGTTTAGGGGCTACCTTGCTACTGTTTTACATGTTATGTCCATATTGTGCATGTTTAGTAGGGTTGTAGGCCGTTTCGGGTGCATAACATTGCATTTCGGGCATCGGGTGTAATTTTGTCATAATTCGGGGGCTATTTGTGCATCATTTTAGCTACTGAAATTTGCATTTTTCATATGCCATATGCCACGTTTCATTTGCATGCCATTTCATGCCTGTATGCCGCTGCCTCGGTTTGCGTGCCGTGTGCGCGCATTTCGAGGCAGCTTGTTTTCATCTTTCGGCAGCTTATGTGAGTGTGGCTGAGGCTCTCTCATGTTAGTATAAGCCCAATTTGCATTTTTCATGTCATTTGCATTGCGTATGCCACTGCCTTGGTTTGCGTGCCCGTGTGCACGCATTTCGAGGCAGCTCATTCTCATCTCTCGGCAGCTTATGTGAGTGCGGCTGAGGTCCTCTCATGTTAGTGTAAGCCCAATTTGTTATTTCATGCCTGTATGTCACCGCCTCGATTTACGTGCCCGCGGGCATGCATTCCGAGGCACTTCTTTTTTATCCGATGGCCTCCCATGTGAGTGCGGCTGAGGCCCTCTCATGTTGGTGTAAGCCCATATTGCATCGCATATCCTATTTTAGTCCTGTTGCATTCCGTATGCCATTTTCTCGGTTTGCGTGCCCGTGGGCACGCATTTCGAGACATCTCATTTTAGTCTCATTGTATATCATATTTCATGCCTTTATGTCATTACCTCGGATTGCGTGCCCGTGTACACGCATTTCGAGGCACTTCACTTTTCATCTATTGGCCTCCTGTGTGAGTGTGGCTGAGGCTCACTCATGTTGGTATAAGCCCATATTACATTGTCATGCCATTTTTAGTCTCATTATATCGCGTGTGTCATTACCTCGGTTTGCGTGCCTGTGTGCATGCATTTCGAGACATCTCATTTTCATCTGCATTGTGTATGCTAGATCATATGTTAGGTTGCATTCATGCATATCATGCATATTGCATCGTGTTCGGGATAGGAGTTAGCCCGGGCACGGGAAACGAGGCACGTTTCGCACCCCGAGTGACGGAACGGGTCTCAATTCCCAAGTCACCGACACTCCGGATTATCCATGATGGAGCTAGGTTTTGTTGTAGCATTCATCTGCATTCACCCCATATTGAGTTGTGCAATTCGGCTCCTCGGCCACCACGCATCGATATGCGTGATTGGTGGCACGAGAATCGAGGCATGCATATATTTGTGAAATACATTGCTATGCCCCTTTCCTGCTCTCTGTTGCAGCAAAATGAAGAATCAGCAACTTTCTAGGACTTGGCACGCATTTCGAGAAACATTGCAAACAGAGGCTAATTGGGGCATCCTAATGGATTTCCGCGCAAAACAGCCCAAACATGCATCATTTCATTATCCGGAGCGGAGTCAAGGCAGTCCCTGGCTTGCATGCCAGTTTACAGTTTTTCGTAGTTAATTTGTTAATTAATTAGAAATCTGTAATATTCGGACTGTATTATTCTTTTATTTCGGACTGTATATTTATTCGGACCCTCTGCGCGAGGGCAATGCTGTAATAAGTGTGGGTGAGTGTGATGTATGTCTTCCAACCCCACGTCTTTCTTCCCTTTTATTTATCTGCTTATGATGGTTAGATATAGGACATATTTCAATTAGCATACAGTATGACAGCATGTTTGCATCATTCATCTATTTTGCATGCACCGGGCTCGGCGCATCATACAAACTGCATCGTATTTCAATTTCAAGTTGAATACGTGTTAGTTGTAACATTTTACATACCATGTTTAGAATAGCCGAGCCTGCTATAGTTGCATTTTGCATGTGTTGCATTAGGCATTTTAGCATATTTAGGATTCATGCATGATTTCTAACCAGTTTCTGTTTTGGCTTGGAGTACTCGGTAAGTTTTATGCTTTAGCATCCTTGCATGCGTGTGAGTGATTGCCATAGATAGCATGCTTGCCATGAGGCTATGTGCTTATGTGATATAACTGCCTTGAATGCCTGTGGGTGAAGGTTGAGTTATCTGAATTGGAATAATTCATCGATTGTTCGTTTTAAGCCCACTAGATAGTGGCAACACCATGTTTTCTAAGCCCACCCGAGGGTGGCAAAATCTGCATCTTAAGCCTACCTGCGGGTAGCAAACCATCTTTCAAAAATAAACATGAAATGTTTTGTTCTAATCCAAGCGACTCAGTCTATACTTGTATGCTGTGCGCATCACATAGTAACCTAGGCTAATAACCGGAATAAGAACATACAAAGTTTTCAAAAACAGATATCATGGTTAGTAGAGGCCGGTCTTTGACCGGGCGAGCGGGGGTGCTCACGATGTGACCTTCCCCAATCGTACCCAAGTTCCCGAGCCAACTGTGGTGATAACGGACACGTGGCCTTTGGCACCGAGTTAGGGTTTCCTAAATTCCCCATTAAAAAATATTTAGGTGGCGACTCTGTATCTGGCAAAGCAGTCCATGTTTGGCACTTCTTTCAAAAAAATCTGTTTTCAAAACGATTTGCCGGATTTGGACTCTTTGGTTCGAGATTTAGAACCGTGGCACAAATCGAGTCCGAACTGTAGCGAGGTCCCTCGCGGACGTGTTACAGCTACGGTTGTGAAGACGCATTGGTTTAAGACCTTCAATACGTATGCGATGGGGAGGACGGTGACCCTTACCTCCAGGACGTTTATGTATGTTTTACCAAAAATTATACAAAATCAAGAAGTTTTTGAACAGGGGAACCGTTGCAAGAAAATAAAAATTATCGTGATCACATACCACAAGAATCTGGGATGGATGGAACCAATAGTAATAATAATAATAATAATAATAATTAGATCAAAAAGAAAACCAATGACCAAACAGATGAAACACCCAAGTTGATCAAATAACTGACATAACTATATATACAGACATATATGTAAATATTTATATATCTACAAGTCATATCAAACTAATCATGGAAAAACTAACCAATGCATCATTTCACTAGGAATGTCATAATTTGACATCCGTTCTTCATAAGGCCACACAACGAAAAATCAATAAATCAATTATATTTTCCCAAAAATCATAAACAGGCACAAAGTCTGTCTTAAGATTGTTAGAAAAATAGTACCAAACTATATGAAAAATATATATTAAAAATATGTAAACGGTTTTTGGGCAAAACCAAAACTGAAATAAATTGACAAAATAACGTAACAAAACTTACAGTACATAAATTGATAAAACCTAATCGAGTCGAGTGTGTGACATTCTTTCCTTAAGACAGATTCGTCCTCCCACTGGTGCTTAGGATTCAATGGACGTCTATCTCCCAAAATACAATGATCAATGTCTTGCACTAGCAGCACTACTATTGCAAGCCTAGCGAATTTCGCCGTGCAAGTACTCTCTCTATAGGAAAATTAGACTCAAAAAATATGAAGAATAAATGCAAAGTGAAAAAGAAAAGGCAATTCTCTATCCAAATTGAAGTGAGGGGGATAGAATTTATAGATTCCTCCATGACTCTTTAGAAAGGTTGTGACCCTTCAAAAAGACAAACCCTTCTATCTCAAGAGACACAACCATTGGAGTAAATTTAAATTCAAATTTTCCAACAGAAACGTAACATTTCAAAAAAGCACAGCAGTGTTTTTTTTTTTTCCCCCCCCCAAATGTAACATTTCGAAAACGTAACACACTAAAAAAACCTCGTTAACCCTTTCCAAATATAACAACGTAACATTTTACAAAAATTCCTTAGTATATTTTTCCCACATATAACACTCTAATCAATGTAACTTTAAAAAATATTCCTTATTATATTTTTTCCAAACGTAACACTCCAATATAACACACTAAAAAACTCATTAATGTATTTTTTTCAAACGTAACATAGCATTGTACTTTTCTCAAACGTAATAACGTAACATTTCAAAAAAAAATTTTAATATACTTTTCTCAAACATAACACTCACACTAAAAAATTCATTGTTGTATTTTTCTCAAATGTAGCAACATAACATTTCAAAAAAAACTCATTAGCGTATTTTTTTTTCTAAACGTAACACTCCAATCCATATAACACACAAAAATTTATCAGTGTACTTTTTTCTAATGTAGCACTCTAATATAATATTCTAATGTTACACAAAAAAATCAGTCCAACAGAAATGTAGATTTTTCACTCACCAATCCCCCTAAAAATGAATCACAAATGGGCATTCACTTAAACTGAAATGGTACCAAATCAAATAAATATAACTTTTCAAAATAAAAAGGACTAATTGATTCATATGAAAACTCTTAAAACTAAATGGATCAACATTTTCCATATGAAATTTGTTGATAAATTTACAATTTAATTTGTTGATGTTATTTTTATTGTCGTCAATTTTATTTGTTTGTCTTTTGACAAGAGGGATATTGATTGTGTTTGACATAATATTCTTGAAAATGAGTGAATCAAATTTAACAATGTTTATTAAATGAGTTATCTTCTTGTTGTTATAGTGATTCATCTTACGTTAATTTTTCAATTTTAGTTACGTAATGAAACATGTTTTTTTCATTTCTGAAATTTGTCAAAGCTAAACTATACAATATAATGAAAAATAATTTTTTAATTAATTACATGATCGCATTTATTATGAAAGATATTATTTGAAATTTTGATGTAATTGTGAATGCCTTTTATATCATAAAAATAAAATAAAATATTGATGATACCTTAATTTGCCTTCATATAACAATAGTTAGGCCAAGTTTGGGAAGACTAAATAAGTGCACTTTTTGTCTTTTTTTACTAAAAATTTGAGGTTGAAAATATGGATGTTTGGGTTAACTTTTTGACTTTTTATGGAAAAATGTGTAATAAAAAATTGTGAAAATTGGTTTTTAGAGGAAAATTTGAATTGGGAGTTGTGCAGCCGTAATTGTTGACTTTTAGTGAATAGTGTTAACTTTTTAACTTTTTGAGTAACTTTTTGGCTTTTTAGATTATTTGGAAGTACCCAAACAAGGCCTTACTCTATATTTTTTTGGTTAGTTGTTACGACTTGATAAATCTAATCAACATTACTGAGAAGTGGAATCAAAACAAAAATAAGAATAAGAAATGAAAAATCAAGCAAACATACAAATCACAATGATTTGTGTAGTTTATTTCAAAACTAAGTGTTAGGTTTTTATTCTTGGCAATCTCGTTTGACAAAACTCCTTTCAGTTGTAATTTTGTTCAACTTTTATTTCAGTGAAGCTATGAGTTTTTAGATGCAAATCCAACCTGAATTATACCTTGTAAAAATGTTTCAGAAGTTAATTCTTTCATGTTTACCACTTCCTTGACTATGTCGAGGATCGAGTTGCCCAGTCAGCTCCTGGGGGTCCAGGAGGTAGCGCCCCTTGGCGGATCTAGGGTAGTGCCCCCGAAGCCAGAAACAAAATTGCAGTCGAAGTTGGTTGTCCACTAGAGCGGCAATTTGTGCACTCGAGCGGAGAATCTTTATTTCTAGAAGTTTGAACTGTCTACAAAAGTATTGGAAATTGTGTTTTTGCGCTTGAGCGGCACTCTCTGCGCTCGAGTGGCCATTCTTGCGTTTGAGCAGAGATCGCAGAACAATTTACTATAAAAGGTGCGATTCAGACATATTTTAGGGTACAGCTTCTAGATCTTCTTCTTAGGTATTAGGATTTTCATCTGAGGCTTCTTTACTTGTTTCCTTTGATATCTGTGAGAGTTCTATCATGAATTGAGTGATTATATCAAAGGGTTGGTTTTATTTTGTTCAAAAAAATAGAGTTGTTCTTTGGTGGATTCCGTGAAATTTGGACCTAAAACTTTGGTAGATTCTGGAGTGACTCATCGTTGTAGATTCGACATCGGCGTTGTGGATTCAACATTGGGCAAGACAATTCCGAGGTGAAGATGGAGTTGGAAGAGACACATATGGGTCGGTTCGATTCGAACGTAGATTCATTAGGTAATAGAGAGTACACTTGTGTAATTCCTTTATATTTTTTTAGTAGATTGTTTTGTGGCTTTTATCCATAATTTTTTTTATCACAATTGAAGCCGCTTCAATTGTGATTTTTTTACTTAAAATTGTTGCGTCGATTTGTCTTGATTGTTTGATTGAGATTGTTATTTACTACTTAAAATTGATACATAATCACAAATCAATATCTAGGGGATTTCTAGATTTTTCACTAAGGGTATGTCCACAATTGTTATTGTTCTTATTATGATCAAAGAATTACAAAATACAATATAGCCATCTACCTCTTAAATATAAATACATAAAAATTAACGCAACAAGATACAAGTATAGAAATATTAAAATACTTTTATTTCAAAGTTTGATTAGATCTTCTACCGAGTGATAAATGGTCAACATTTATCAGAATTCATAGTACCCAACAAATTAATGACAATAATATTTACTTTTTGTATGAATAGAAATTGACATTATAATATTTTTCAACATTTTTTTCATCAACAGTTACAAGTGCTTTGCTTTACCAAAGTTAATCACATAGAGGAATAAAAGGAGGTTTTGGATAATGAACGTGATGTCCACGCCCAACACATTAGGTGAAAATGTATTGGGCAAGTTTAGTCATAGCACGTGCGTTTTAGTCTTGACTCATCTTGCACAAGATGTATGTGGCCTATTATCATGACTTCCATCTTAAAAAATTAAATAATTTATATATGTGGACACTCTAATTTATTATTTATGTCAATTTAATGTATGTAATTTTATTTTCAATGTTTAAAATTGGATTTATTTAGTTTAATGGATAACATTTGTTAATAAATATTAACAAAAATAAATGACAAAATAATTAATTCAAAAGAGAATGAGACATTTAAAAATAGATATCAATTTTTCAATCACTTTAAAAGTTGTAAATGAAATTTTTTTATCCCTTTGATTTCAATCTAATTTCTAAAAGATATTATCAATTCAATTCAATTAACACAATGTAAAAAAATTTCAAGGTAAAATTGGTTCACTTAGAATTAAAATAACTAAATTAACACCGGAAACAAACCAATGAGACTGCATGTATAAAAATAAAAATAAAAATAAAAAATTGAAAAAAAAAAATCTATAAAAGGAGAACTTGAGGGAGACACAAAACCTACTCCTCATTAAGTAGAAACTTCACTTTTTTGACACAAAAATAAGCAAGAAGCAAAAATGTTGTTCTTCCATCTCTTATCTTTCTACTTTCTTCCATTCCTCTTCTTCATACTCTTCCTTTTCATATTTTTCTCTCTTACAACTTCTACTAAAAAACCCTACAAAAACCCACCACCTTCTCCACCAAAGCTCCCCATCTCCGGCAACCTCCACCTGATCGGCTCCCTCCCCCACCATTCTCTCCGATCGCTATCCCAAAAGCATGGGCCCCTCATGCTCCTTCACCTTGGCAATGTCCCAGTCCTTGTTGTCTCATCCTCTGTCGCCGCTCGCGAGATCATGAAAACCCATGACCAAATCTTTTCTAGCAGACCTAAACCTAGCATTATTGGCAGACTCACTTATGGCTTCAAGGACATGGCGTTTAGTCCCTATGGCGAGTATTGGAGGCAAGTGAGAAGCATTTGTGTCCTCCATCTTCTTAGTAACAAGATGGTTCAGTCTTTTCGCAACGTGAGAGAAGAAGAAACCGCCCTTATGATCGAGAAAATCAAACACTTCTCCTCTTCTTCTTCGCTTTTTTCTTCATCGGTGAACTTGAGCGACATGTTTGCGAAGCTTACGAATGATATAGTGTGTAGGGTGGCGTTGGGGAGGAGGTATAGTGGAGGAGAGAGAGAAGGGAGGAGGTTTAAGGAGCTATTCACGGCGCTTATGGAGTTGTTTGTGGTTTTTAATGTTGGGGATTATATACCATGGCTTGGCTGTTTGAATCGTTTCAATGGTTTGGATGGCAAAGTTAAGAAATATGCAAAAGAGATGGATGATTTTCTTGAGGAGGTATTGGAAGATCATATTGTTGGTGGAAATAGAAGTGAAGGAAAGCAAGACTTTGTGGATATTTTGCTTGAAATTCAAAGAGAGAACAAAGATGGATCTTCTCCTGTTCATAGAGATACCATTAAAGCTGTCACCATGGTAAGAATATGACTTCTCTTTTCTCATTTTAATATTTGTTCTTGTTCTTATTGTATGATATTGAGTAATACAGAAGTATCGTACCACATTATTTACTATTTACGTGCAGCTCTAACTTTTTCGAAACTCAAAGCCAACTTTAAATATAGGGCTTTCATATATATTAAAAAAAAAGTTTCGATTAAAAGATTATATACCGAATTTTGTTTTAAATTTTTACATTTTATGGTGATCACAAAAAGAATATTAAAATCTAATTAAATGTATAACAAAGTTTATAATAATAAAAAAAATCTAAAATATAAGTCGGAGTCCTGAATAAAAAGTAAATTAAGTCTTCTATTCTTTTTTTTATTTTTTTATGTCCAAAATTATACTTTCTAGATATAGTGACATGTTTGATATAGTTGATCACAAATTATTAACATCATCATAATGCTAACTTAATTCTCAATCATTACAAATCAAATAATCAATGAAAGGAAACATAAAAAATAATAAAAATATGTAATCATAATAGACAATATATATATATATATATATAATAAATGATCAAATAAATATTCAATCCAAAAAAACAAAAAAAAGAATTCATCTCTATTACAAAGTTCGTATCTTGAAATCCAACCTTATATTACAAATTTAAGACTTTCCATCAAAGTTGAACAAATAAAAAAAACAGAAAAAAAAATTAAAATAAAAAATCAATTCATAAAAAGCTAAGAAATATGATAGTTCTTCAATTAGTTTTAAAAATAAAAAATTAGATGAATAATTCTAATTCTTGTAGCTCACAGAAACCAACTAGTAAAAATTTTAGTTTTATTATATGTTTGTAATTATATTTCAAATGTATTTAAAATATAAATTGAGATCTCAAAATGTTGGGCCTTTTTTTATTCAGATTGAACCTCTTCTTATAAGAAATTTTAGATCTTTCTAACTCAAGTAGGCCTTTTTTTCTAGACCAGTACAATACTTACTATAGTTTTGAGGCCTTGTTTTTTTGGGCATTTTTTGGGGGCCTTTATGGGCTTTACTCCAAAGCCGGCCCTATTAATACATGTTAATCCACTTTTGTAAATTTTTTTTTTAAATTTTTAGATGGAGACCTTTATAAGATAATCAGAAATAACATGTAAATAATATCACGTGATACTTTAAGAGTATTTAATAACTTTTACGATTTATGCTTTTAAAGACCACGGTTAAAAAAGTTATAGAATATGATTTATTACTAATAAATTATTAGAGATAAAAATATTTTTATTATTTATATTCTTAATATCTTATCAGACTCGCATATAGTAAGCACGACAAATACATGCAATGGTTTTTAGTAGTTTGATAGGTAGGGCAATTTAAACATAATATGTATTACCATACATACAGGGCCCGGAATTTTCAAGCTCGAATTGGCTCGAAACTCAAAACGATGTCGTTTTGAATTCTCTTACCGGTAAGAGAATTTTACTTATCAGAATCAGATTGATCATTATCAGAAGGGGAACTGGATGTAGAAGGAGGAACAGAAGAGGAATCATTATCAGATTGATTTAATTGTAAGATTTCAAATAATTGAATTTTGGATTCTTCATTAATTTGGAGTTGACTAACTCTATCTTTGAGTTTTTGTTTTTCTTTGCATTTATTAGCATAATGACCTTTTTGACCACAATTATAACAGGTAATGTCTTTATTAGATTTTGGATGTGATTTATTTTTATGATATTTCTTTTTAGGTTTAGTATAAAATTTGTCATTAGATTTAGAAGGTGAATAAGGCTTCTTATATTTATTATAATACTTAGATTTATAATTTCTATGTTTTGAATATTTATGTGATTTCCTACGAGAGGGTGCAACTGGAGGTAATCCATATTGTTCACAAAAATTGCCTAATTCATATTTAGCCTTATGTTTATCTTTAGAAGTTTTTTGACTAAGTTTTAAATCAATACACATTTTTAAACCTTCTTTTTGAATAGTGCCTATTATATCACCATATGTTAAATTATCATATTCAATAACACCATTAGGTTGACTAAGAACATCTCGGATTTTGTGAGCAAATAAACTAGGTAATCCATTAATGAATTTTTCTTTCCAGAATGATTTAGTACAGTCTTCCCGTAACATAACTCGAGAGGTAAAAACATCTTTATACCATCGAAAATCACTTAAGGTTGGACAAGTAAGATTACTAAGTTGATCATGGATGCGGGAATATATATTAGTTGGTGTACCAATAAAATGTCGAATGATTGTATAAATTAATTGGTTAATACCATCAGGTTGGCAACATCCTAAATTTTCATCAAATATAGGTAATCCTTGATCATCAGTTTGGTTAGCATAAATGATGGAATCTTTTTGAGATTCAGTTAAATATTTTTCCCACCAAGATTTGAGCATACCAGTAAAACCAGTAGTGATTAAAGTAACAATTTCAGGTTGAGTATATTGGGGATAGTTCGAGAGATAACTGTTGGAGACCATAGATAAATGATTTAATTTTTGAAGGATTTGATCTTCACTTAGACCATCAATATTCTATTCGTATAATCTTTTAGCAGAAACAGAAAATTGATTATTAATATTATTTTCTTCAAATTGTAAATCAACAGGAGTAGGTTTATTATACCAATTCTTAGTAGTTTGGGGATTAACTTTTGGATAATGGATTTTTGTAACTTGGAATTGTTGAGCTAATTGATTGATCTCATTATCGGTGTCGGATGGAGTAAAAGTAGGATCTATATCGAAGTGTTGATTTAGAACAGTAAGACCTTTATCTTTGGAAGGTGAGGGAGTATCTGGTACAGATAATTTTTTAAATAGTGTTTCAATAGCCTGGACAGTAGATGATTGGTCATTTGTAACTAAGCTAGGACGGTTGGATCGTTTACTTGGTAAGTTGAGCAAAGGTGCATCTAAAGGTTGTTTAGATGATGAGATGTGAACAGATTCTAAATTGGTTTCAATTTTGTCTAATTGTTTGCCAATCGTATTTAAACATTGATTAGTATAATTATTTTGTTCAATAACCTTTTTAAGTTCATTATCATCATTACTAGGTAATTTAAAAGGCGAAGCAGTGATTTCAGATCCTTGTTGAGTAAGGATAATCTTCTCTAAGGGAGGATGACTAGAGCTAACAGTAGTGGTAGCAGAAGTTTTCCATTTATGTTTAGTAATAGTATTAAGTTTTTTATAATATTTTTCTTCATACTCAAGTAAAGGTAATTCAAAATCATATTGAATCATAAAATTATACCATTCTTGGGAGATTTGAGACATTTGAGCAGAAGTATATTTAGCATAATAAGCATGGCGCTGGGTGCGATTAGCTTTAGATTTAAAATCAATAAGTAATTTATCAAGATTGGGAGTAAATTCCTTTTTAATTGTCAATAATTGGGGATTGACAGGTGGTGTAAATTCTTCCATATCAGTTTGAGTCGGAGAGTTAGTCGAATGAACTTCTTCATCAAGGAAATGAGTATGTGTAGAATAAACAGGTTTACTTATTTGAGAAGTTGAGGAATTATCAATTCCTTTTAATTTTGGATTGATTGTAGGACCTATGGTTGGACCAATATTGAGTTGACTATTTTTTCTAAATAGAGGTGTGGTGAATATTTCATCTTCAGTTTCTATTTCGCTAGGGACACTAGATGTACTATGTCTAGAGGATTGACTACGGTTAAATTTAATATGAACAGAACCATCATTAAATTGTCTAATATCTTTAATATCTTGTTCAGAGGATTGTTGCTGATTATGTTTGTAATTTTCATTAACAGTAATCCATTCATCAGGTAAATCTATATCTTTCCATTCAATCATTTTAGGAATATTAATATGTGATTCATTATGACTACTACTTTGAATAAGTAAAGTTTTATCTTTAGGTGATTTATGCAGAGCATGAGCATTTAAATTAGTTTGCATACATTTATAGTGAACACGATAAATTAAAGCAATATTATGTGTCTTAGCCATCATATTAGTAAATGAACCATGTAGTTGAATATTTAATGTTAAAGCATGTAAAATATTTGGATCACTTAAACTGAGTGTAAAATCAGGAAAACAATTAAAATGTACTGGACCTTTATGAAGACCAGTTTCCATCATTCCCATTAGACTATCATTATAATTAAGAAAACGAGCATCTCTTAAGCATAATAAAACAGAAGTATTTTTTCCAACAGGTGTGAGTGGATTAAGACCAACTTGGATTAGACCAATGTGAATAAAATTGTAACCATTATCTTTGTGTCTTTTAATTAATTTAGTATCAAATAACTGGCAAGTTTCTCGAGGTTTTTCTAAAGCATAAACTTGTTCAATTGTTTTAACATGTAATGCAACTTTAAAAACATTCTGTAGAAATGTTGTTTTATAAATTTCTTTGATTTGTAATTTCGGTATATTCCAATCTCTATTAAATTGATCATTTTGTATTTCAACATCTTCTTCATTAATTACTAATCCTTGATTAGGTATTGAAGGCAAAGTGGTTGACCTAGAACTGACTGATGAGTTACTTCGAAATAATCGACTCATTGTTCTTTCTAATTAATCAGTTTTACAGATATCTTAATACATACCCTATTCTTGTCAAGTTACCACAGACCATAATGGTTTCGCACAGACCCTATCCTAAATGTCCACACTGCCTAACTCTAAGGACTTACTCCGGACAGAAAATGGAAGTGGGTGACAAAAACCAGGTGGATAACAGACTGATCTCGTGGGTGATTAAGATGGAACCGAAAACTAGATTAATCAAATAAACAATGGAAACGATTAATTGGAAGAAACTAAACAGTTAGAAACAGGATACAACATCACCGGGCTCTGATACCAGGACCGCAGAAGCAGCAAACAAAATGAAGGAGATGGATTACGAAATCAAAGATGAACTAATTTAAACACAGAATTGGAATGCACAATACCAAAATATAATTCAAATCATAATATATTAAAACATTTAATTAATACAGAAATAACTTGTACTTACAATTGTTGTAATCTGCAAGGATCTTTAATTGGTACAGAATGTGGGAAAGTAAACCTCACTCAGAATCTGTTTTTCTTACAAACTGAAGGGTTGAAGAAAAGAAGGTGTCGAGTGATTACAGACGATTACAAATATATAGAAAATAAAATTAACTATGCAGCATGTGAACTGGGAACTATGCAGCATGTGAACTGGCTGAATGATGAAGGCAGCTGGCAGCATTGAAGACTGAGCAGGGCTGTCGGTTGCTTTCGGCTGTTTGATTGAATAGTTACAGCATGTGAATAAAGGAATCAGAATAAATATAAATTGACAGCTTTTCTCAAAAGAGTATTGATTGAAGTCAATTTTATATTTATAAAGAATCCTATGTTGATTATTTCAAGCAAATGGGTCCTGAGCATCATGAAACTCAGGACGATCATAACCAGGTTGATTGGTGGATCCTTCTGAACTGTCTGAACTATCTTCTGAACTAGACTGTTGGGCCGGTGCAGGAGATTGTTCATTTTTTAATTGGGCTTGGGCTTGATCTACTAGGAGACGGGCCATTTGAAGTAATTGATCACTGGTGGATCCAGGTTGAACAATGGGCTGAGCAGGAGGTTGAATACTGGACTGAGCCTGTGATTTGGACTTTGACTTGGGTTGGTCCGGAACCCTTGGGACTTTGGACTTTCCCTTGGATTTGATCTTTGATGATTTGGGCTTGGAGTCACTAGATGAGGGACTGCCAAGATTGACTGGAGGAAGACTGGGCTGACTTCCTTGGCTGATTACAGCAGTTGGGGTCTGCTGGGCTTGCTGGGCTTTGACTATTGCAGGTGTTGGAGCACATGAATCAGGAGGAAATTCCTCATAAACAATTTCAATAATTCTGGGCACATTGAACTTAGCCCACCATTTAACAGAGTGTTGTCGAATAATTATGTTATCATCAATTCCATAATGCCATTTGAATATCCATGGAATTTTGTATTTGGATATAAAAGTGAGCAATATAGGAAATTGTTTTTGATGAGCAGTGAATGGGTAAACAGCAGCAAAGTATGCAATTGTTTCATTAAGGGAACTTGGGAGAATATCTGAAATGGGGCCATAATGAGTCCACCATCTCAGAAACCAGGTTGGTAACTCGGATTTGAATTTTTGATCAAAGGAGATGAACCAGGAGTGACTGAATGACTCATTTTGGTACAGGAACAATTTGAACCAAGCATCAACATGATCATGGTAATTATATTGAATAGAGTGACCAGGGAGATCACGAAGCAGATTAGGATTTCCCCATTCTGCTAAAGAAACAATGTTGTGAATATAAAGTGAATGGTATAGGATCTTATAAGCATATACTCGATCCTGAATGGGTTTGATCAAAATGGAACGGTGGTTGAGCAGGATATCTTTGTAATAAGAGAGGTTTTTCTCTGGAGGTGAAGAAATGAAATGACATCCAGAGCCAAAATGGAATTGAGCAATTTCATTAATGGTTTGACTTCTGGGGTGACTAGGTTCTTTGTAGAACAGGTTAGTAACATGTGATTTGGTGTACTCAGTTCGGGATGGGCGAACTTGGTTAATTGGAAGTGGAGTAACTGAAACTGATTGGCTTGAAGCAAAAGGATCATTAGCCAATGCAGAGGAGTAATCAGGACGGTGAATAGTACCAAGAGTATGGTAACGGTTTACTAAGTCAATGGATTTGGCTGACGCCAAAGGAGGAGGAACTATAAGTTGATTAGGTTTACTGGAACTAGAAGAGGGGACCAAAGCCTTGGAAGGAGGCCTTGGACGAGACATCTGTGGAATAGGAAACAAAGATTAGCAACCAGAAAGAAGATCTAAATAATTCTGGTAATAAAATAGATCATTATAATAATTATGGCGTAAATTGCGTTGAGCTTGTAATCGGTGGTGAATAATGTATTGGGCTCTTTTAGTAGTAGGTCTGGCTGATTTAAGGCGGTTAATGCGGCGGTTAACTTGTTTGATCAGGGTTTGGAAATGGGTAATTTGGGTTTTAACATAGGAAATATGTGGAGTAGCACTCATCCCTTACCCCCCTGTAAAAATTCCCGGGTAAGAAAATCAGGCAAGGAATTTTGACAACCAGGTATATAAGTAATATCAAAATCAAAAATACTTAAAATAGATTGCCAGCGGGCAAAAATCTGTTTACTAGCAAGATTTTGAACATCTTTTTCCAAAACATATTTAGCAGATTTGCAGTCAACACGAAGTAAAAATTTTTGATTTAAAATATCATCTTGAAATTTTTGAATACATAAAACAGTAGATAAAATTTCTTTTTTAATAGTACTATAATTTAATTGTGCTTTATTCCAGACACCAGAATGATAGCGAACAATTTGTTCAGATGACTGGGGAGTGACCTTCTGGAGTAGAATGCCACCATAACCAATATCAGAAGCATCAGTTTGAATAATTTTGAATGAGTCCTCAGTGGGAATACCAAGACAAGGAAGGGACTTAACATATTGTTTGACTTGTTGAACAACAGCAGTATGAGCAGAAGACCAAGGAGGAGGATTATCCTTTAACCTATCGAACAATGGTTGACAGATTTTCCTAAGGTCTTTATAAAATTCAGCAATGTAATTGAGAGATCCTAAAAACCGTTGTAATTGGGTTTTATCAAGAATTTCATCAGGAAATTTAGACGCAAACTCAATAGAGCGACTAATTGGGAGAATAGTATTATGGTGAATATCATAACCTAAAAACCTAACTTTAGTTTGAAACAATTTAATCTTAGGGGCAGAAATGACTAAACCATGACTTTTAATGGTATAAAAGAATGCAGTTAAATGTTTCCAATGTTCACTAATGGATTTGGAAAAGATTAATATGTCATCAATGTAAACGATTGAAAAATGACTAAATGGATTGAATATTTCATTCATTATGTTTTGAAATTCACTGGGAGCATTTTTTAATCCAAATGGCATGACATTCCATTCATATTGACCAAAAGGTGTATTAAAGGCAGTTTTATATCTATCTTTGGGATGAATTTGAATTTGCCAAAAACCACTTTTTAAATCAAATTTACTAAAAATAACAGCTTGATTAAGTCTTTTAATTAGGTCTTTTTTATTGGGAATAGGATATCTAATCCATTCAAGAACAGCATTTAATGGTTTATAATTAATAACTAGGCGAGGAACACCTCGTTCTAATTCAGCATTTTTATTAACATAAAAAGCAGGACAAGACCATGGTGATTTGCTGGGACTAATAATTCTATTTTTTAATAATTCATTAATTTCTTTTTTACACATTTCTAACAATTCATGATTCATTTGAATAGGTCGGGATTTAGTAGGGATTTGTCGTTCATGAAAACCTTTAATATATGGTAAAGTAACAACATGCTTTTTTCTATGCCAAAATGCAGTAGGTAAAGATGAGCAAACAGTTGATTCAAGTTTTAATTTAAAATCATTAATTTGAGAAATAAGAACAGGATCAGTTAATTGTTGATCAATTCTTTTGTAATTAATTTCGTCTTTAAGAAAATTAATATGTCGAGTTAATCGATTAATAGTATGAGTAATAGAACAATCTTGTAATTGATTTAATTCTAATGGTTCAGGTGGAAATAAGAATTTAAATGTGACAGGATGTCCTAAAACATGAGTAGTAATTCCTTCAGTGGAAGTGGTAAATGGATATAATAATGAAATAAAGGGTGTTCCTAAAATTATTCGATCAGTCATATTTTTAACTAAAACAAATGTGGTTTTAAAACAAACATTATTTTGGCAAACATGTACTTTAGGTAATTTATATTTAATATGCATTTTACTACCATTAGCAGAGGTTAATTTCTCTTGACATTTGTGATAATATTTAGTAGGAAGTAATCCTTCTTGAATACAATTTAAATCCGCACCAGTATCAATTAATGCAACCAAATCTAATTCAAAGTCTTCAACTATGATTTTAATTCGTGAATACCATTTTTGCATAAAAATTTTATTAAGTAAATTTAATCTTTTATCTTCAAGGTTAGTAGCTTGGGATCTATTATCAAAAATAAGTTTATCAGGATTTGTGTGATCAGATTCAGAATCAGAATGGGTGTCAGATTTCTGGGGTGATTTTGGATTAGGTTGAAAATCATTTAAGTTTTGTTTAAGTTTAATATTAATGATTTCATTTTCTAATTTATTATCTTTGTTTTGGAGTTCTCGGATAGTTTGTTTAATTTGATTTATTTCAGATTGTAAATCGTGAAGTGTAACGTCTTTAGTTTTATTTTTAAATTTTTCTAAAGTTTTAGATAAACTAATAATAGGTTTATTAAACGTAGGTTTAGTATCTTTTTGAAGTAATACATTTCTTAATTTATCAATATATTGTTGTTTTAATTGAGGATCATCCAATTTACTAATTAAATCGATTAAAGCAGATTCTTCTTGAGTATGTTTGGTTAGAACAGAGACCTGTTTATTTGATTATGTTGGTTATCAGAATCAGATTGATCATTATCAGAAGGGGAACTGGATGTAGAAGGAGGAACAGAAGAGGAATCATTATCAGATTGATTTAATTGTAAGATTTCAAATAATTGAATTTTGGATTCTTCATTAATTTGGAGTTGACTAACTCTATCTTTGAGTTTTTGTTTTTCTTTGCATTTATTAGCATAATGACCTTTTTGACCACAATTATAACAGGTAATGTCTTTATTAGATTTTGGATGTGATTTATTTTTATGATATTTCTTTTTAGGTTTAGTATAAAATTTGTCATTAGATTTAGAAGGTGAATAAGGCTTCTTATATTTATTATAATACTTAGATTTATAATTTCTATGTTTTGAATATTTATGTGATTTCCTACGAGAGGGTGCAACTGGAGGTAATCCATATTGTTCACAAAAATTGCCTAATTCATATTTAGCCTTATGTTTATCTTTAGAAGCTTTTTGACTAAGTTTTAAATCAATACACATTTTTAAACCTTCTTTTTGAATAGTGCCTATTATATCACCATATGTTAAATTATCATATTCAATAACACCATTAGGTTGACTAAGAACATCTCGGATTTTGTGAGCAAATAAACTAGGTAATCCATTAATGAATTTTTCTTTCCAGAATGATTTAGTACAGTCTTCCCGTAACATAACTCGAGAGGTAAAAACATCTTTATACCATCGAAAATCACTTAAGGTTGGACAAGTAAGATTACTAAGTTGATCATGGATGCGGGAATATATATTAGTTGGTGTACCAATAAAATGTCGAATGATTGTATAAATTAATTGGTTAATACCATCAGGTTGGCAACATCCTAAATTTTCATCAAATATAGGTAATCCTTGATCATCAGTTTGGTTAGCATAAATGATGGAATCTTTTTGAGATTCAGTTAAATATTTTTCCCACCAAGATTTGAGCATACCAGTAAAACCAGTAGTGATTAAAGTAACAATTTCAGGTTGAGTATATTGGGGATAGTTCGAGAGATAACTGTTGGAGACCATAGATAAATGATTTAATTTTTGAAGGATTTGATCTTCACTTAGACCATCAATATTCCATTCGTATAATCTTTTAGCAGAAACAGAAAATTGATTATTAATATTATTTTCTTCAAATTGTAAATCAACAGGAGTAGGTTTATTATACCAATTCTTAGTAGTTTGGGGATTAACTTTTGGATAATGGATTTTTGTAACTTGGAATTGTTGAGCTAATTGATTGATCTCATTATCGGTGTCGGATGGAGTAAAAGTAGGATCTATATCGAAGTGTTGATTTAGAACAGTAAGACCTTTATCTTTGGAAGGTGAGGGAGTATCTGGTACAGATAATTTTTTAAATAGTGTTTCAATAGCCTGGACAGTAGATGATTGGTCATTTGTAACTAAGCTAGGACGGTTGGATCGTTTACTTGGTAAGTTGAGCAAAGGTGCATCTAAAGGTTGTTTAGATGATGAGATGTGAACAGATTCTAAATTGGTTTCAATTTTGTCTAATTGTTTGCCAATCGTATTTAAACATTGATTAGTATAATTATTTTGTTCAATAACCTTTTTAAGTTCATTATCATCATTACTAGGTAATTTAAAAGGCGAAGCAGTGATTTCAGATCCTTGTTGAGTAAGGATAATCTTCTCTAAGGGAGGATGACTAGAGCTAACAGTAGTGGTAGCAGAAGTTTTCCATTTATGTTTAGTAATAGTATTAAGTTTTTTATAATATTTTTCTTCATACTCAAGTAAAGGTAATTCAAAATCATATTGAATCATAAAATTATACCATTCTTGGGAGATTTGAGACATTTGAGCAGAAGTATATTTAGCATAATAAGCATGGCGCTGGGTGCGATTAGCTTTAGATTTAAAATCAATAAGTAATTTATCAAGATTGGGAGTAAATTCCTTTTTAATTGTCAATAATTGGGGATTGACAGGTGGTGTAAATTCTTCCATATCAGTTTGAGTCGGAGAGTTAGTCGAATGAACTTCTTCATCAAGGAAATGAGTATGTGTAGAATAAACAGGTTTACTTATTTGAGAAGTTGAGGAATTATCAATTCCTTTTAATTTTGGATTGATTGTAGGACCTATGGTTGGATCAATATTGAGTTGACTATTTTTTCTAAATAGAGGTGTGGTGAATATTTCATCTTCAGTTTCTATTTCGCTAGGGACACTAGATGTACTATGTCTAGAGGATTGACTACGGTTAAATTTAATATGAACAGAACCATCATTAAATTGTCTAATATCTTTAATATCTTGTTCAGAGGATTGTTGCTGATTATGTTTGTAATTTTCATTAACAGTAATCCATTCATCAGGTAAATCTATATCTTTCCATTCAATCATTTTAGGAATATTAATATGTGATTCATTATGACTACTACTTTGAATAAGTAAAGTTTTATCTTTAGGTGATTTATGCAGAGCATGAGCATTTAAATTAGTTTGCATACATTTATAGTGAACACGATAAATTAAAGCAATATTATGTGTCTTAGCCATCATATTAGTAAATGAACCATGTAGTTGAATATTTAATGTTAAAGCATGTAAAATATTTGGATCACTTAAACTGAGTGTAAAATCAGGAAAACAATTAAAATGTACTGGACCTTTATGAAGACCAGTTTCCATCATTCCCATTAGACTATCATTATAATTAAGAAAACGAGCATCTCTTAAGCATAATAAAACAGAAGTATTTTTTCCAACAGGTGTGAGTGGATTAAGACCAACTTGGATTAGACCAATGTGAATAAAATTGTAACCATTATCTTTGTGTCTTTTAATTAATTTAGTATCAAATAACTGGCAAGTTTCTCGAGGTTTTTCTAAAGCATAAACTTGTTCAATTGTTTTAACATGTAATGCAACTTTAAAAACATTCTGTAGAAATGTTGTTTTATAAATTTCTTTGATTTGTAATTTCGGTATATTCCAATCTCTATTAAATTGATCATTTTGTATTTCAACATCTTCTTCATTAATTACTAATCCTTGATTAGGTATTGAAGGCAAAGTGGTTGACCTAGAACTGACTGATGAGTTACTTCGAAATAATCGACTCATTGTTCTTTCTAATTAATCAGTTTTACAGATATCTTAATACATACCCTATTCTTGTCAAGTTACCACAGACCATAATGGTTTCGCACAGACCCTATCCTAAATGTCCACACTGCCTAACTCTAAGGACTTACTCCGGACAGAAAATGGAAGTGGGTGACAAAAACCAGGTGGATAACAGACTGATCTTGTGGGTGATTAAGATGGAACCGAAAACTAGATTAATCAAATAAACAATGGAAACGATTAATTGGAAGAAACTAAACAGTTAGAAACAGGATACAACATCACCGGGCTCTGATACCAGGACCGCGGAAGCAGCAAACAAAATGAAGGAGATGGATTACTCTCTTACCGGTAAGAGAACCCAAAACGACGTCGTTTTGAATTTCGAGCCAAACAATTTCGGGCCCTCAAACATTTTTCATTACCATATTTCAATACCATGAATTGTTCATCATGAATTTCCTGAATTATCATTTCTTTATCTCAAAGATTTTACATTATTAACAAGCTTTCCGGTACTCCATGGTTGATTTAAAATTTTGAATTACAGAAGTCATTATTGTCAAGATGGTGAAACGCATGTATCTAAAACGGGGAAATGTTACGTTTCAATTCTTATAAGTTGTCCCATGGATATAAAATAAAAATAGAGTAAACTTTAATAATTTCAATGACTCAATGAATAAATTAATTCTAAATTAAGGTATTTGGCTCAGTGGTTATAAAGCACTTTTTGTGATGTAAAGTTACAGATTTAATTCTCACGGAGAGAAGTTTGAATTTTTTTTTTTTTTTTTCACTTTTTGTTGACTTTTCTAGCTATTGTGGAATTGTTGTCTGTTTGATGACATAAATATTTCTTATAATATAATTAATCTCATACCGATTGACCAAAAAAAAAAAAAAATTGAAGAATAAGTTGATTTTAAATCATTGCTAACCTATTGAGTATTGTAAAAGAAACTAAAGAAATAATTAGAATAACTCTGTAAACAAATCTATACTATATATACTAGCAGTAACCCGTGTTATGCATGGACAAATAACAAAAAAAATAGTAAATAATGTTGAACATGATAAAAATTAACAACTAAATACTATGATATTAATTTAGACAGGTATTTAAATAATATAATTTCATAAAGAATTTCCCACCAAATTAAAAAATTCTCTCTTATTTGAAAATTTCATATTAATTTAACTTGGCCATTGAGTGTTCACTATATTTTTGTGCATAAATTTTTTTCTTTTGAGAATATTTTGGTAATGGGTTCACATAGTTATGGGATTTGTATGTTTTTATGTAACATTTAATTTTGTGTATCTTTATGCAATTCTAATGCATTTCTATCTTCTACATTTGGTATTGAATTTTTTTATTTTATTTTTTTGGGGGGATAAGAAACTTTAGTAATGGAGTTTTTATTTTGTTTTGTTTGTGGGTTGGCAACAGAATTTTTTATTTAATTTTATTTTTCTTCATAGCAAAACATAGTTCTCAATTATATGTATTTAATTGTAACTTTTTCTCCTATCTAAAAAAAAAAAAATGTGTAACTTTTTTTCTTTTGGTTTATTTGTTTGTTTAATTGAATTACCTTTTTTGTTTTGTTTTGTTTTATTTTTTTGGTTGTCAAAAGCCCATCGAAAATAAATGAAAAAAATTAAAAGAACTAAAGTGAATAATATTAAATCTAAAATCATAACATATCATATGTTTTGCAATCAGTCACTTTTTTTTTTTTTTTTTTTTTTTTTTTTTGCACTTTTTATAAAATTTTGTTATTATTAATTAACTAATCAGTAGACTCTTTCTAGCATGTGATATTGGGATTTTTTTTATTATATATATTTTAAAGAAAAATCAAACATTAGTCACTTGAAATGTTAAAAAAGGAATTGAATTGTCTCATCTAGATGGAGGTTGGGTCAATTTCAAGAGTTTTAGATAACAAAATTGATTTCATAATTTCCATCTTTTGTATATTTAATTTTCTTTTAGGATATGTTTGGTGCTGGAACTGATACCGTATTCACAACCATTGAGTGGACAATGGCAGAACTCTTAAGACATCCACAAATCATGAACAAATTGCAGAATGAGGTGAGAGAAATAGCTAGAGGCAAATTGAACATAACCAAGGATGATTTAGAGACAATGCACTACTTGAAAGCAGTGATCAAAGAATCTCTCAGGATGCATCCTCCGGTCCCATTGCTAGTACCCCGAGAATCAATCCAAGATGCCAAGGTAATGGGATATGACATTGCAGCCGGCACTCAAGTGATTGTGAATGCTTGGGCAATTGGAAGAGACCCATTGTCGTGGGAAGATCCAGAGGAGTTTCGGCCAGAAAGGTTCTTGAATAGTTCAATAGATTTCAAAGGGCACGACTTTGAGTTAATTCCATTTGGTGCTGGTCGAAGGGGTTGTCCTGGTACCCAGTTCGCCACGAACGTTAGTGAGCTTGCATTGGCAAGTGTTGTTCACAAGTTTGATTTTTCGTTACCAAATGGAGCGATTGGAGATGATTTGGACATGACTGAAGTTGATGGTATAACTGTCCATAAAAAAATTCCTCTAATTGTTGTTCCAACTCCTTACTCTTGTTAGTATCATAATTAAAGTATGCTATATGCTTTGTTTATTTTGGTCAGTCCTGGTTATATGTTAGATTCATGGTTATTAAATCAATCAAATAAGTGCTTAGCCACATAGATATGAATGCAATTTTGTGTTTGAGAGTTGTGTTGGATAGGCTGTTTGTTTCTAGTTTTAAGCAAATCAATTTTTAAAAATGTTGTCTCTTTTTTAATATATGTGATGATCATACAATTTTGTGTTACTTAAGGCTTCATTGTTGTTTTTTTCTTTAATTTGTGTATACTTGTTGAATTTATTTTATTTTTTATTTTTATTTATTATTTTATATTTTTGTTTGTGTGCTTGTTAGAACGGATTTTAGAAAGTAACTTTTAATGTTATATGAGAATTTTAGTGTAATGCAAACAAAGTTATAAAGGATTCTTTGGCTTCCTAGAACTAAAAAGGTGTAATAGCAAAATTCACATTCGATAAATTTGGTGACCTAAAAAATTTGGACCTGTTGACCTAAAAAATGAAATCATTGAAAATTTGCCAAAAATCAATGAGCATATTTCCAAAACTTCTTCTTCTTAAAATATATATATATAAAAAAAAAAAAAAAAAAAAAAGCCTGTTTGAAGCTTGCTATCTAATCTTAAAGCCTTGGATGATGATGGCTCAACCGTAGTTTTGTCCATCGAAATCTTAATAGAAAATCAAAGTCATACTATACATTGCACGTCAATTTGTTATGTGAAGCAAACAAAAGGCTTTCATAAAAGCTCGAATAAAATCAAGAATGAATTTTGGGCAGCCAAGGCTAAATCATGAATTAGTAACTGCATGAAAGCTGTGATTGTAGAGATGCTCTTGATAGTTTAAGAACATTGCATTTTAAGCTGATCGTTTGGTGTTCTTGGACTTGCATCTGAATTAACTCAGCATAAAATAAAAACTAAACATGTTGTACTGTACGGTTGTTTTTAGATCTTAAATTTGTATATCAATTTCTAGAAGGACAAAAAAAAAAAAAAAAAAAAAAAAAAAAAAAAGGATTTGTATATGAAATAGAAGGGTTTTTTCTTCTTCACAAATTTATTTATTTTGTCCCCCTCCATTTAGATCTTGCATTTATGTTGGAAATTTTTAAGAAAATAAAAAAACAACAACAACAACAAACAAACAAACAAACAAAAATAACAACAACAACAAAGACAGACTGGATTTGTTAATGAAATAAAAGCAAAAATTTCCAAGATCAAAATTTCCTTTTCTTAAAAAAAAAAAAAAATTGTAAATATTAAGTACCATGCAAATTTTACTTTTGGCCAAAGACCCTAAGTCCAAAAGAAAAAGACAAAAAAAAAAAAAATTTGTAATGGACAAAACATTCATTTGATTTTTCCCGCACTAAAGGACAAATGCAGACAGTTATAATTTATTGATGGACATGCTTTTTTTGTTTTTCATAATTTAAAATCCCATATATTTTCGGAAAATGTATTTTGTACTAAAAAAAAATTAAAATCTCATAACTTGTTTTGCAAATCTATTTTTAACAAAATTGAAATCTATGGATTTTTCTTTTCGTAATCTTTCAAATAAGATCAATATTTAATACAAAAAAGTTTTTAAAAAAAATAGACTGATTTTTTAGTTAATCAAAACACTGAAACACCAAATTTTGATTGCCCGAAACCGCTTTCACTAATTTTCTTGAAAAAATATATGGAATAAAAAAAAAATCCAAAATAGACCATCCCAAACTTATGACTTATTGATGTTTTAACACCATAAATGATTTTAACAGATAGCTAATTTACTTCCTCTATATATCTCTCTGTCCAACTTATTTGAACTTATCTGTTCAAATTATTTACCAATATTATAGTGTATGTGTTCAAATTATTAAAAACTATATATCACAATTAAATGCCCTGCATGTACCTATTTGTTCAAATTATGTCTCAATATTTTTAATCTATCTGTTTAAATTATTTTAAACTATCTGTCCCCAAGTAAATGCCATGTGTATACCTATTTGTCCACATTATTTGAACCTATCTGTCCAAATTATCCAAATAATTTTAAGCTATCTGTGCAAATTATTTAAATCCATATGTCCAAATTATTTTTAACTAGATTATTAACATATTTGTCTATATTATTTTAATCTAGGGTAAATTATGCAAATGGTCCCTGTAGTTTACACGATGTGTCAATTTGGTCCCTATTGTTTCAATTTGCTCGATTTTGTCCCTTGATTTAACAGATTGTGTCATTTTAGTCCAATAAATAACGGTTGTTAAGTTTGGTAGATGGAAAGTCTACACAATGTGTTAATTTGGTCCATGTCATTTTAATTTACTTGATTTTGATAGGGACCAAATTAACATATTGTGTAAACTACAGGGACCAAATTGACACATAGTTTGACTTTCCGTCCACCAAAACCTCTACTTTGGGCGACTAAACTGCATTTTAGTCGGCAATTCTTGACTTTTAGCAACTAAATTTTTTTTAGTAGCCAAAAAGCTTCACTTTTGGCTACGAAATTGATTTTTGTCGGTAAAACACGTATAATTGGCGACCAAACTATTTTTTAGTCGCCAAAACCTATACTTTTGGCTACTAAATGTTTTTAGTCGCCAAAAACCTTCTCTTTTGGCTACTAAAATTTTTTTGGTCGCTAAAACCCCTATATTCGGCGACTAAACTGAGTTTTAGTCACTAAAACCCCTACATTTGGCTACTAAACTGTGTTAGTCGCCAATTCTGCTACTTTCAACGACGAAAAATCCATTTTTAGTGGCGAAATTTGCTTTTTCTTGTAGTGTTAACTCATAAACTCATGTTGTTGTTTCAGTGGTGTACTAAATTTCAGCCTTCTTATTGCACTTTTTATTTTTATTTTTATGATATTATTATTAATTTTAAAGATTGGAAGGCTATTGGAAGAAGTATGGAGGAAAAAATTACTGATAAAAAAGAATACTGATAGGTTGAAATTATCAGAGTGACCCACAAATGAAATTGTGTAAAAACAAAAAGTATGTTCAAGGAGGAGGTGATGTGGAGATATGTTCAGTTCTGTTTTTTTATTTGATTTTTCGTTCCAACCATAATCAAGCCGTCTACGGTTGATTTCATTCATGAAAGTTTATGTATTCAAAAAATAAATGCTCGAAACTAGAATCAATAATTTTGGACAGATGGATCTCAAAAAAAATACATGAAATAAAAATTTTTAAAAAAAAATCAATCCAAAACAAGCTTCCGTGCATGCATAAAATTATGACTCGTTAAAGTATAATTGAACGTATAGTTATTTGAAGGTATAAACAATTTGAACAGATAATCATCTATAAAATGTATGTTCTTATGACCTTAAAAGTTTAGCGCATGGACTTATTGTCAAATAAGTTTAAAAATTAAATTTATGTCATGAGCTCCCTAAATTTTATGTATATATCAATTTTTGATAAAATTAGTATTTGTGAAATCCTATAACTAATATATATATATATATATTGTGTATGAAATTATTTAAAAAACATTAGTGAAATTTCTATGTCCAAACTAACATTAACTATATGTTTGGGAAATGTCAAAAAATAATTTTAGCTATATCTTTTTGGTTAGATGGTAAATTTTTTTTAGCTATATGTCTCTCTCTCTCTCATTCATTTCATTGTAGTTACATAGCATGGGATTATGTCTGTTTGGTGCACCTTGTTATTAGTTGAAACTTGATAATAAAAAATCAGAAATAAAAAACACTCATTTTTTTAATTTTTAGATAATTAAAATTTTCATCTCATTTAAGTTATTTTTATCTAATAATTATAAGGGGAAGTTGCACGTTATTTGGTGCAATTTATATAAGTTGTTTGAAAAATGGTTGGTGGCCCTAATTTCCTTGGCTAGAATGGCTCAAATTTGCCAATTTTGGTAACTTTGTTTTTTTTTTTTTTTTAAGGAAATTTGAGCCATTCTAGCCAAGGAAATTAAGGCCACCAACCATTGCCCAAGTTGTTTATAGCCTTTTTATTCTATGAGTCTATGTTAGATTGTTTTGTGGAGGTTTTGCTTATTGCTTATTAGATATGGATAGACAGACATTGGACTAAGCCAGGATTGGGCCAGGCCAACACTATATATTATTAGTTTGTGTGTCACCCTAAAACCAACTAGGCCCAACATCAAGCCTAACCTAACTATCCCAAGTTCAACCCTAAAAGAATGTCTAAATCCCAAGTTTGTCCACTTAACCCAATAAATATGTACTATTAATTTTTTCCTTTTTGTTTTAAAGGATTATTAAATCATTTAAACTCTTTTAATGATTATTTAAATCTAAAATATTAATAAAATTTAATTATAAATAAATATAAACTTTAAAGAAGTGCTTTAGTTTAAGTTAGTAGGTATCTGTACCCTTTTTCTAATTTATTTTGTAAATAGATAATATGAAAATTAATATTAATATTTTTTAAATGAGCGGGCTGAGCTGGGCTAGGCTAAAAATCTTTATTCCAAGCCCAATTAGAAAATTAAATTGGCTAAAAATATTTTTTTGCTCGGTCTTACGGGTTAAATATTTTTTTCCAAACACTAAAAATATTAGGCTGGGTTGGGCAGGTTGGACGGGCCATCAAGCTGATAGTCACCCCTTTTATTAGGCAGAAATAATTTAAATAACTTGAAAAACACTGTGTGAGTGGTACTTTTGGATTATCAACTTTTAATTTACAATTAGTTGCACTAAATATCACCAATATGGTATAGGCTCTCCAAATAAAATCAAAAAATAAAATAAAAACTATATACAACTCAAACAAACGGCATCAAACGACCCATTCCATAATTTGATTTGTTGATATTTTAGGTTCAATAATAATAGTCACACTCTTCTCCCCCTTTTTTTTTCACTTAATTCACAAAAATGCACATAAAGTGGTAACTTCTTGGGGTTTTTTTTTTTTGTTTTTTGTTTTTTAAGTACTTTGGAGCAATCCATGAGGAGGCAATGGAGATGGGAAGGGAGTTGATGGAAGGGATGGAGCTAGTAAGGGATGATTCGTTCAAAGATTGGAGTAGCAACTGTTCAAAAAAAATAAAGAAGAAGAAGAAGAAGACGATTGGAGTAGCAATTTAAGGCTGAACAAATGCCACATCACTCCTGAATTTGTAGGATCAACTGGTGTCCTACTACACGAAGACTCTGGATTTCTTACCATTTTGCAGGATGATGAAATTGTTGGTGAACTAGAAGTGGTGCGCAACGACACCCGTGAATGTCTGTCTACCTGTTGTTCCAATGCCTGGCTTCCTACTTATCCAACTTGGAGAGCTTGCGTATGTGAAGTTTTATTCTTAGATTAAGTTTTAGATTATAAATTTAAGTAAGAATTTTAAAACGAAACCAAAAAAAAAAAAAAAAATAGATAAAATATGAATGAAATGTAACTATATTTCATTCATATTTTTTTTTTCTTTTCAAATCACTATCCAAGTTTATTATTTAAATACAGCCTTAAGTTGTAATTGAATTTTAAATTTGATTAGAGATTTGAAGAAAAAAGAAAAAGAAAAAGAAAAAAACGAGATGGAAAAATGACAAAAATATAAACTAATTTTTGATTTGTAAAAGAAAAAAGAAAGGAAAAAACGTTAATTAAATCAATAGAAAAAATGTTAATTACATCGAGACTCTCGTAATTACTAGTGAAATGGTAACGTTGTGTTTAGTTAGGGATTTGTAAAATGATTTGGAAAGGGAAAAAGAAATGTAAATAAAATATATTTATATTTCACTTAGTTTCATATACTTTTTCCGTTTCTCTTTCCAAATCCCCCAATCAAACACAACGTAAGTCTACTCTACCAGAATTATGGTCAAGGAATCTATCATGGAAACAAATGTGGGGTTGAAATTTAATTGATGTAGTGTGGTATCTATATTTAGAATGAATCTAATCTATATATTGATATTTATGAATAAAATTTCTGATTTATAATATTATTATTAGTAAAAAGCAATGTATACTATAAAAATATATCACTTTCACCACCTACAAACCACCTTAGAAATAGGGCATTTGTACGCTTTTTATAAATGATCAATATGTGTGGTTTCGTAAATTAGGGAATAAAATAATATTCACTAATAATTAAATGAGTCTTGCTGTAATCAACCTAAAATGAATCAAATATAAGTTACATTTTTATTTTTATTTTTATTTTTTATTTTTACTTTTCATTTTGCTCCACAAATTTTCTCTCAAATTCTTGAACCAAACACAATATAAAAGTTATCTTTTGATTTGGGTAAATTACACTTTGTCCCGTTATGTTCGGTCATTTTCCCACTCTAACTTTTTTTAAAAAAAATCACTTTAGTCCTTCATGTGTCAAGTTTTTTTTAATTTACTCCAAAAATTAATTTATGTTTAAAATTAGTCATGTGATATAAATATATTTTCATGTTTCACCACCTACACCCCTTTTGTATTTCCCTCAATTTCATCCCTTAATTTTCCTTTTTTTTTTAAATTTTATTTTATTATATTTATAATTATTTTTTTAAAAAAATTCAACACATACAGTGATTATAAAATTCTAAATAAATTAATTTTATTATTTGGTTTTTGATTTTTGAAATAAATTGAAATGCATTTTTATTTTTATTTTTATGGTTGTAACATTATAGTATCAATGGATTTTTTTTTTTTTTTTTTTGTTGTTGGTTATGATATTATAACATTAATATATGAAAATTTAATTGTAAGTAAGATTCATCAATGCATTTCAAAAAATTGTTTAGACTTAAGTGAGCTTACAAATGAAAAATATATATATTTTATCTGATTTATAAATCTATTTTAATATTTTTTGTTTTTTTATTTACGAGGGTACAATTATTTTATTTCATTTTAACTATTTTCAATTTTCAATTTTCAATTTTTAATTTTTAATTTTTAATGTAATATGAGCTTCTACATATTTTAGTTTACATGTTTTTTTAATTTTTCTTAATACAAGGTGGTTTTATTTATTTAAACTAACACTACATATTAATATTTGAATCTCATACATAGGTCAATTTCATTATTCTAAAAATCTATCAACGTAAAAAAGTCTACTTTTTTTAAAATCACCATATTTATTTCTACTTGGCATTTTGTTTTCCCTATATAAATGGTGGTAGTTACCATCATTAATTACATTCTTAACCTGTGTCCTAAGGGTACATGTTAACAAAACCCTTTTATTATATATAACTCAAACGTAGGGATGGTCATTTTAATCCAATCTGTAAAGACCCGTCCATACCCATCCTAATGGAGCGAATTTTACCCAACTTGACACTTATGTGGGACGGGGGTGGATTATTATAGCGATCCCGATTTTTCTTTTTCTGCTTAATTGTGTTCCGGACTCGGTTCTGTGGTTGGTGGTTGTTGTATGTGTTACATTTCCATCCTTTAACTCTTAGTAATTGAGTTTAGAATTGTTTTTGGCATGTTTCAAACATGTGGATTGAGTTTTGGTCTCAAGTGTTGTTGCCCAGGTTTTTTGTGATCCGCTCGAGCGGGTCCCTTTGCACTCGAGCGAAGTTTGCACACTTTCAGTATCTTGTGCGTCTGCAAAATTACTGCAGATGTGTTTTTCACGCTCGAGCGGGTTTCATTATGCTCGAGCGGGTTGCGCTCGAGCAGGTATTTTTGCGCTCGAGCGGGTGTTCTATGTCTGTAAAAGTTCTGGGAGAATGTAATCTACGCTCAAGCGGATTCCCTTTTTGCGCTCAAGCGGGTGGTGTTTTGTTTTGTGCCTTGACGCTCAAGCGGGTCCTTTTGCGCTCGAGTGGGTCAAGTTTTTGTGTTTGACGCTCGAGCGTCCGATTCTCCGCTCAAGCGGGTCATGCGTATATCAGATCTGGACTGTGATATTTTAAATCACTTTTTACACTCTCTCTCTCTCTCTTACTTTTCAAAACCTCCATTGGAGAGCTCCTCTCTCTAAAAACACAACTTCTCTCTAGGGTTTGATCTAATATGAGTGATCTTCTATCCTTGGGCCTTTGTAAAAAGTGTAGAGATCGTTGAGGGCTACATTTTGATCCGAAAATATTAGGGTTTGGAGCATTTCGAACTTCTTCATCTTCTTCCTTTGAGCTCCGAATTTGAGGTAGGGATAACTACTCATTTTTATGGTGTTTGACATAAACTTGTAGTCATTTTTGATTAAATGTTGAGAGTTGAAAAGTTTGGGTGTCAGGGTTTCAAAATGTGAAAAAAATGGGGTTTTGTTCTTTGGGCCAATACATGAGTATGTTGGGTCTTAACATGAGATTAGTGTTGTAAATTATTGATATTTGGACCTTTAGGTCAATATTGAGAAATGGTGGAGAAAGCCCTAATTTGTTGTATAAATTAATTAGTATAATTAATTTGGAAAATTGTGGGTATGTGAAATTGAGTTGGGAATAATGAAATTGGCTCATTATGAGATAGAATGGTGGAGTTGGAATTGTTAATCACTCACCTGTGAAAATAGTTGATAATTTATCTGTTGGATGAAATTATTATCTGTTTAGAAATAATTGCTTTGGGCTATCGGTGGAGGATTGTTTTGATTGTTGTAGACACTGCATGATGATTAGGCAAACTAAAACTAATCCATTGAATATGTCATCGAATATAACGGTTGGAATAATACATCAAATTTGTGTATTAATTGAGCATGCATATGATAAACGTTTATATGCATTGTGTTGTGTGGGAGGAGATAAGGGATGTAGTCCACGGTTTAGGAGGACATAGGGGATGGACTCTTAAACCGGATATTATTTGGGAGGAGATAGGGGATGGACTTCGTTGATACAGCAAATATGTGTATCTATTGAAGTATTGATACAGCGAATATGTGTATCTATTGTGAAGTATGGAAGTGTTTTATGTGATACTGATACAGCAAATATGTGTATCTATTGTGAAGTATGGTAGTATTGTTGATATGAGCTGTAGTCTCATGGGAATTGTTTGGCCAGGTTCTGAGCCATATTTATGAATCGAAAACCGGTTAAGTAAAGGAAAGAGGAATGAAACATGGACATATTTGTCATATAATTAAAATGGATTATGAAATGATTTATGTGGATTAAACATTTATCAAATGCTAATGTTTTAGTCTTTGCTCATATTATGTTTAGCATATCTCTACTGGGCGTTGGCTCACCCTATATGGGACATCATTTTCTAGTTCAGGTATTATGCCGCCTCCGAGGTCTTAGCATGGATGGTTGTGGGAGTTGAAGACTCTCTTGTTTAGTTTTGTGATTATTTTGTGTATTACGTGTAAATCAAGCTAAGGGCTTATTTTGTATTTTGAGTTAGTACTCTCTGTTTGTAATTAAGTGTTGGCTTGGAAAGCTGTAAGCCCGTGGGGCAATTACTTTTGATGTCAACATGTAATACTTTTGTTATGAATACTCTGATGAATGAAATTATGTTTTATTCTCTTATGTCTAAGCATGTCAAGATTGTATGATTTATGGGTTTATTTCGAGGGCGTTACAATTATATTTTGGTCACTCGCAACGGAGGTGGGGCGGAGCAGATATCGTCTCCTCCGATCCAAACCCAACCTGATATAATTAATAATATACAAATAAATAATATATATGTCTATTATATAGATATATATATATATATAATATAATTAGATATAAGAAAATAATACTAAAAGTCTGTGATTTTGTTTAAATATAAATAAATAATAATCCTAAAAATATCATTGTTTATATATATGGAAACAAGAGAAATCATTTAGTGTGTTTAGAATTTAAATAATTCTCAATTTTTTGGGTATTTGAATTGTGGTCTAGTATCCGCTGGTATCTGCGGGGGTGGGAATGAGGTTGAAAAATTTTACACGTAACAGGGTTGAGGTTTGAAAGCAAGAGTGGGGGCAGGGGATGAGAAACCCATCCCGTGGATATCCCTACTCACACTTCCAATAAAAACCCAAACTTTAATATAATAATATTTTGTTTATGTCATCTGGCAACTAACATGGTATTTTCTGTTTAATTTTGAACCAAAGTTAGATTTAAGATAAATTGAAAAAAAAAAAATGTGAAGAACTTTGGAGAAAAATAATAATTTCGAAAGAGAGAGTAAAAAAATGGCTAAGCATAAAGGGGGAAAAATTTTACCTTTTAGAATTTGAATTTATGAAAAGAAGAGAGGAAGGGATGCATTATGAATATATAATCTTCATTTTTTTTTGTTTGTTCATTTTTTAGATACCCATTTCAAGTTTATGAATTGTTGGTGTTATAGATATGGAGCAATGGAAACTATGGAGTGTGAAACACAGAATGCAATGCTATGAAGGAAAGACAAAGCTTTCAATTGCTTTGTTTGTCTATGGACTAGAGCAACTGAAGCACCACCAGAGCTGGTGGACTCTCAACATCCTCGTCTCTATAATCCTATCAATTTTCAAGATTATAGATTGCTCCAAATCTCTAACAAATTGTCCGCTGGAGCTACTCACTTCTTACTCATTAATTGCTAAGGTAGTGTTTATTACATTGGAATTGAATAGAATAAAATTGCGACTTTATTAAAATATCATCTATTCTTATATTTGATTGATTAAAATAATAATACATTGCAAATAAAATTATCGTTCATTATTATAAAGGACTGATCATTCCAATGAATTGTTTTATCTTTTTGTAGTTTGACGTGATAACATGGAGCTGGTGCATTCTTAATGTTTATTTTGTGATGTTAAACCTTGCTATGCTAATATCAAATTAAAATATTAATGCATTTGTAATCTCTAAAGTATGCATTCTTTGTCACTCTTGTCCTTCAAATTTTAATTTTATCAATTTCGATTATAATGTTTTTATATTAATGCTTTTATAGTCTGTACAGATGAGGGGAACTAGTTAAGTATGGAAATATTAATAATGAGTATAGTTTTTTTGCAAACGGACACAATTATCAAAAATGTTAATAATGAGTAAAGTTTTTTAAAATAAATTATCTATTTTTATAAAGACAAACGTAATAAAATGAAAATATTATAGTTATCAGATTGACCAATTGTTTTTCATCAATGATATGCACAAAAAGTCTTACGAAATGAATTATTTGAATTATTTAAATAAGACCCATTGTGAGCTCCATGGCGAAACAATTCTCTGAAGTTTATGTCCTGCTCGACCATCTAAATCATTTGTATTATAAAATTTTAAGCATAGATTATGCATGAAAAAATTCAAATTGATCTGATATTTATAATTATATATGATTTCATTATATTTATCTTTGAAAATGAATCATTTATTTTTTTTATGATACAATTATATTGTTATAAATATTTGATCAATCTAATTCTTTTTCATGGATGATCAACAGATAAAAACCGACAAAAATAAAAAATAAAAATAAAAAAAATAAAAAGGTCTAGATCATAGAATGGGACTTAGAGTGAACCCCATGAGCCCCACATCATCTCCGGCCAAGCTAGCTGAAATAGATATTCAAAATCAAACTTTTCTATTCTAGTTAGCCACTAATTTAATATACACTACAACAAAACTCTTTACTTTAATTACTTTTTATTTAAAATATTCTTTTATTTTTAAATATAACTGTATTTTCTATTGTCATATTATTGTAACAGTTGTATTTTTTATTGGTCAAAATTTTTTATTAGTTATATTTTTCAAATGTCATATTTTTGTAACCATCATATTTTTTGTTAGGATTTTTAAATCCTCACCCACGCAGGCAAAAACATGCAGAAAAAAAAAATGTGACGAATATTTTCATGGTTCGACACCAATTCTCTAAGTCCAAAAAAAATGTAACGAATACTTTTATGGTTCGATACCAATTGTCTAAGTCTACAATGAGAGAAATCCATTATAATTTAAATCACTACAAATATGAAATAAATAAATAAATAATATCCAAACCCAAACCCCTTGCTTGTTCGTATGTCACTCCTTTAATTCCCACTACCAAAAATGTACCCCCATTGAACTATTTGTAAGCAATCCTAAAGGCATCTCAACGGTTTGGATGAAAAAACACATAAATTGGGCCAGGACCAGGGCACATATGTATGGGTCGGATTCAGCCTCTTGACCCAAAACAATTCTAAATTGTTAATTTCTTCGTTGGGAGGTTCTAAACTACAAATTTGTTTGTTTGGCAAACTCCTCTTGACACTTTAAAGTTGGGAAATTACTGTTCAGTGTAAATTTTAAAAAATGAATAATAAATTTTATAAATATTAATAATTAAAATTCTAAATTTTTTCATTTATCTAAAAATATTTTTTTCTTGATTCAGTGATTTGCAATTCCCCCTATAAAGTTTCACTATGGTACACATAGAATATAGAATGACACGACTCAATGTAAACCTTTTATTTTAAGGGATTAATTTCACCAGCACACCTTCAACAGATTAATTGGTTTGGTACGGTCGGTATTTAGGTAAAAAATTTTACCAAATCGATAACGTCAGTTTTATTATTTGAAACATTGATACAAACCGCTTCTCCCATCAAACTGCAACGAACCGAACTAAACTAATTGAAACAGTTTGGTTCGGTGCGATTTAATCAATCTAAAACCTTTCAAACTTGAGTCACTTTTAAATATAATAACTAAGCTATATTAAAAATATTAAACATATTCAATTCATCTATTTAATAAATACTTTTCAATTCCTAAATTAACAAAAATAAAAACAAAAAAAGAGTTAAAAATGCTAAGGCTTCAAGAATAATGGTTAGAGTTAAGATTATATATAATAAGAGTTTACAAACTTAGGTTATAAAAATGATAAGGTTAATTATTAAGGTTAAAAATCTAGTTTTATCGAAAAACCTTTTTGAAAATCTAGATTCATCTCGTGATAAGTGATTGTTGATTTAGGAATCCAAATTAAAAATTATACAACCACGATCAATGTAGAAAAGAGAGAGTAAGAGAAAATTCAACCACGACACAAGATTTTTTTACGTGAAAAAATCACAATTGAATTCACCAACTTGTGATAAAAACCACGAGCCCTCGACCAAGCGAACAATCCATTATGAAATAAAAGAGTATAAGAGATATCTTACAAAGGCCACTCCAGGCTCACGCGTTTGCTCAGTCTACGAGTCACTCTTCTTCCTTCACTGGATCTTTGCAACGGATGTCGAATCACCATAATGCCAATGACTTCGAAATCCACCGAAGTCTACAATCTCGAAATCCACAGAGAAGGTTCATAGTTGAAAGGTGTGAAAGACTTAGAACAGCTTGATGATTAGCTTGAGATTCTTAGATACTAATGAATCATCAAGCACATGAGAGTATTACAAGTAATCTGCACTACAAAATTCACTCTCAAATACTTAGCTAAATCTTTTTACAACAAAATGATCTCTCACAAAAATATTTCTCACTCATAAAAATGATCTCTCAAAAGATAATATTACTCAGAAGAGCTTAAGAGAGAGTACACAGAAAATGGGTGAAAGAGATACAAAATACTCCAGCCAAGCCTGCCTTATATAGGCATAGGGCAGGGCTTCCTCACAGCCGTGGACCACACGGTCACGGGCGCAGTCAAGGTGGTCGTGAGGGCAACCATCCTTCGCAAGATGTAAAGCCAAAACTTCCAGGAGCTGATCTCCTCGTGACCTAGTCGCGGCCTCCGATGGTCTTGTTTGCGAGAGCGAACAGCCATGCATGCTAAGCTGTTTTTGTAGACTTTTTGCTCCATTTTCTTCCACGTTTTGAGCCATACTTTGTCACCTGATCCTACAGACAACTAACCATCTTACAACCTTCTTTTGCTCTTCTTTTAATATAAGATTTGTGTTAGTGTGTGTATATATAGATAAATAATTGTATTGCGTATATAGATATATATTAGTTGATGTCTATCCTAATATATAGATATATGTTAGTTAATATCTATCATATTTAGTGTATATCTTCTCCTCCTATATATATAGAAGTCAATGTACTTGGTTAAATAAATATAAGGAATATAGAGTTCATTCTCTCTCTTTATAATTTCAACATGGAATTAGAGGCGCCCTCACATGCCGCCTCCGTCTTCGTTGCATCACTGCCTTCCGTCGCCACTTGCCAACGCGCCTCCACGTGCGTCTCTGTGCAGCCCTTAGCCGCTTCCATTAGCCACTTCCTTCAACCGCCAATCCACGCCAACCACCTACGCCGCTGACGTGTGCCTTACGTCAACCCTTCCACTAACAGTTATGCCTCCCTTGCTAACACACGCCGCACCATCTTCGCTATCGTGCGCCACACCTCTGCTCCCTACCATGCGCTGCGCCTTGCTAACGCAGTCTACCCTGCTAACATCAGTCCGCCTCTGTTGCTGACGCCAGCCCTACCTTGGGCATCTCTTTTGGGTTTTTTTTTTATTATTATCTATTTTTGGATTGTATTTTAATTGTTTTGGCCGCGTTCCCGCCTATTTTTGGCCTTCCCAACTCACTAGTACGCTCTATTTTTTTCCAGTTTTGCTTCTATTGTGCTGCTTTCTATTTTTTTTTCCTTTATTCCAGACCATCATGGATCGCTCCGAATCTACTCATCCTATTTCTATCATTCTTTACGACTCTAATTATGTTCTCTAACCCCAAGCTATGTTTGGATTTCTCAAAGGCAAGAAATTATGGCGTATTATTACTGGGGATATGCCAACAAAGGGGGCTAAGGAAACTGTAGTCAAATTTACTAATCGTTTGGAAGACTAGGATAGTAAAAATTATCAGATCATCACTTGGTTCCAAAATACCACTGTCACATCTATCAGCCTTCAGTTCGGTCGCTTTCAACTTGACTCAATTTCTACCCCTGCTAAAGATATTTGGGACTTTCTCAAAGAACAGTATCAAACTACTGCTCTTGCGCATCAGTATCAGCTTCAGAGTCACCTCCATCGCAGGTGACAAGAGCCTGGTCAATCTATTAATGATTTTTTTGTCTCATATCTATTCTGTCTGGGATCAGCTTGCTCTTTCTGAGCCTACCTGGCCTTATTTTGAAGATACTACTCTATTTCTTGAGTATCACAATTAGTAGCAGTTGGTTCAGTTTCTTATGGCTCTCACCTCTCATTCTGAGCCAGTACGTGTATCTCTCCTACATCGCACTCCCTTGCCTTCTCTTGAGCAAGCTATATCTGAGCTACTATCAAAGGAGACTCGTCTTGGTCCCTTCTCCACTTCACATACGGACTTAGTTCTGGCCACTCTTCAGTTACGGAGTTCCTCATAGACTCCTCAATACATTTATTGTCATAATCGCGGGCTCCCTTCAGCTCATCTTTTGGTTCATTGTTCAATCAAGTCTTGTCGTTACTGTAACAAAACTGCCCCTGGTCATCTCCAGCAAGATTGTTTTCGCAACCCGTCACGCCCATCCTCTACTTGATCATCCTCTCATGGATCTCACTCTCGAGGACGGTCCCACCATTCCAGGAATCAGTCTTGGTCTATGCCTGCTCATCGCACTGCTGCTGCTGCTTCTGAGGACTTCTCCTCTTCTGACCCTTTGGATCCTTCTACCCTAGCCTTCTTCCAAACGGATGTTGAAACCCTGATCAAACAGTTTCTTTCCACCTCTAGTGCTCATCCTTGTACTACTTTGTCTGTCACCTCAGGTACATCTTCCTGGTATTTTGACTCTGCTTGTTGTAACCATATGACTTCTGACACTACTATTTTTGCTTCTACATCTTCTTCTCTTCATATTCCTTCCATATATACTGCTGATGGTTCTTTCATGTCTGTGAGTCATATTGGTTCTATCTCTACATCTCATTTGCCCTTATCACATGTTTATTTTATTCTTGCTCTCATTTTGAACTTTATTTTCATTAGTTAGTTATGTAAACATGGTCTAACTGTCACCTTTTCTACTAATGGTTGTTTGGTGCAAGACCCTCGGACGGGACAGACCCTTGGGATCTACCGTAAGTATGGACATCTCTATGAGCTCATTCATCTTCATGTTCTAGTCTTCACTCCATTGGATGCCCCTACCTCTATCTCATCCTCATCTGCCTCTACCTTATCACCATTTCATCTTTGGCATTTTCAGTTAGGTCATATTTCTGTTAGTCGGTTGTAATCTTTAATTTCTAGTGATCATTTAGGTCATGTCTCTTCAGACACTTTAGATTGTTTATCTTGTCAACTTGCCAAACAGCCGGCTTTATCTTTTAATAAAAGTAATTCTGTTTCTTGTTCTCCTTTTGATCTAATACATTCTGATATTTGGGGCCCATCTTCTACACTTACCATGGGGGATCTCGCTATTTTGTTATTTTGTTATTTTTTTTGATGATTTTTCTCGTTATACGTGGATATTTCTTATGAAAAATCTTTCAAAACTTAAACTACTTTATTATAATTTTTCCAAAATGGTTCAAACCCAGTTTTCCAAAATTATAAAAATCTTTCGTTCTAATAATGCTATGGAATACAGAGATTCTGATTTTTTATCCTTTCCTCAGAGTCATGGTATCCAGCCTCATCGTTCTTGTGTCGGCACGTCTCAACAAAATGGACGTGCTGAATTAAAACATAGGCATATTCTTGATATTACTCGGGCTCTTCTCATTTCTTTATCTTGTCCTAAAATTTTTTTGGAAGAAGCTGTTCTTACTGCTGTTTACACTATCAATTATGTTCCTACCCCAGTCCTTCATAATCAAATACCCTATGAGCAAGTGTATGGCACTTCTCTTTCTTACACCGCTTTTCAGGTTTTTGGGTCTGCATGTTTTGTTCTTCTTTAGTCTCATGAACACACCAAACTAGAACCTCATTCTCGTCTATGTTGTTTTCTTGGATATGGAATTGAACGTAAAGGTTATCGGTGTTGGGATCCCATTTCTAGGCATCTTCATATCTCATGTGAAAAATCTAAAAACCTCCTAGATGTTGATTTGTGATTATGTAACATTTTTAAACAGAATATAACAATCCCAATCAAACAATCAAGAGAAAGAGACACAACGATTTTTACGTGGAAAAACCACAATTGGACACCTCCAACTGTGATCAAAAAACCACGGGCAACTGCCACAAGACAATCCACTAAGAAGATATAAAGGAATTACACAGGTATCACTCTCAATTATCTAGCCATAACGCCTAATTGAACCAACCTCTATGTGTCTCTTCCAACCCCATCTTCAGCACGGAATTGTCTTTCTGATGAGCCACTCCGGATTCCCTCCAAAGCTTCAGGCTCGAATTCTTCAGAATTCACAACTGAAGAACAACACTCTCTTTTGTAGAACAAACAAACAAACCTTTGATGTATCCTCTTTAAACCATGAGTTGAATACTCAATAAGACATCAAAGAAAAATAATAAAATATCCCCAGATATAAACCTTTAAGACCCAAAAAGAAGATCTGGAGGACTTCAATCAATTCAATCCCTAGCATAGATTTGGAAGAAACCCAACTATTTATAGAAAAACCAAAGCAATCCTAGTTGGAAAAGAAAACCAACTTCTTGCAAAAAACCAACTTCTTGCAGAGTTCCAACTTTTTGTAATCAACTTCTTGTAGAAAACCAACTTCTTGCAGAACTCCAAAATAATCCTGTTTTTGAAGGAAACCAACTTCTTAAAGAACTCTTGTTACAACCTTGGTTTTGATCCATGGAATTTGACAACAAAAAGTCCTAACAATCTCCCCCTTTGTCAAATCCTGGATAAAACCAATCTAAAACAAATTTCCTAACAAAATCTCTCAAGCAGCACTACCAACTATGAACCAACACTCAAATCCATGCTCTTAAACAATTATCCTGAAATAAAATAACCACACACAAGCCAACCAAAATATGTGGAACTGGATTAAATAACAAAATATAAATCAATCCATAAACAAAATACTAACAATCCAACTGTACCAAAGAAGGATATAAGCAAAAGTAAAAACACTGTACCATCAACCAAACTACTGTACCATCAATATACATCAAACACTGGTAATGATGAACCAAACTCCCCCCTCATTAAAAACAACCACAAACACTGAAAACAGTGAACAAGAAGAAAAACGAAAAAAATATAATATGGTGGAACAAGTAAGGAATTTCAGATTTGTACCTTGAAACACACAAGATTATCCAAGAAGCATAATTACTTGAAAACACAATGTGCACAGCCTCTAGAAAATTCCTCATAAAAGAAAGTGATGCATTATGTGAAAAGCATAGATCCCATGATAAAGGTGTGTGTGTGACTCTTGGAGTTCGACAAACACTAGATTCAAATCCTAGTAGTGATATGAAAACTGGACCTCCGACAAGAGAATCTAAGCACAACTAAGGAAAGTCAAACCACTAGGAATCAACGGGTATTTGGTGAGTAAAGGCGGAGGCTCCCCCTCAATCAATGAATCTTTTTCTTTTTCTTTTTTCACATTTTTTTCTCTTTTCTTTCTTTTGCACATTTATTTTCTTTCTTTTCTTTCTTGTGCACATTTTTTTTTTCTTTTGCACACTCATCGGCGGCTGACACGCTCAAGAGTATGGAAACCGAACCAGAGAAACATGGATATAATAAGGATGGCCTGGTTGGTGACTCTGAGGTAGCCTTTTCCTCATGGCTGGACTACAAAAAATAGAGGGGAAAGCCGTGGAGATGCAAAAAGATGGAAGATGGTTAAGAGACTCAACATCACCCATGATATGCTAGTATAGGTCAATTCCTCTAGAAAAGCAAAAGATACAATGCCAGAAGTCCATAAAAAAAAATAATCACTAAGACGAAAGACTCCAAAATTTGCTAATCCAAGAGTGTGTACAGAATGAGACATACTAATCAAAGAACACACACTCAAATATGAGTAAAGACCATAGAAAGCACACACAGATTAACATGTAATGGTTATTCTCATCAATTCCAATATGTACCAAGGACATCTCAAAAATTTCAAACTTGCAAAACCATATTAAGAAAATCTTTTTGGTTTTTTTTTTTTTTTTCAACAATAAAGCAAGACAAAAAAAAAAACAAAACATGCACACTTTTTCTTTTTTTTTTTCATTAAAAAAAACAGAGACCCAAAAAAAACTAAACAGAGAAAACACATTAACACAAGTCAAGTTTTCTTACCCAAATCTTTTTGGTCTTAACAAAATCAGGTCTAGCGGTCTTGGTAAATGTCATGGTGTTGTGAACACCTTCATGAATCTTGGTATTCCACCTAGACATGTAAGGTTGTCTCCTAACCCACAAAGTATTTGAATTTCTACCCTTTTGAGACACTCTCCCATGCAACTTATAACAAAAAGGGCGAATATGACCATGCATACCACAATGATGACAAATAAAAACAGGGTGTACCTTCTTTTCTTTTACCTTACCAACTCTAGGGAGTTTGAGAAGTCTTTCCTCTTGTTGAATGTTTTGTCCTCCCTTTCCTTGAGTTCTTGTATCATGAGATGTGGAAGCACTCTGTTTTTGCTCTCTCTTATCTCCAAAGCCAATGCCACTCTTGTCTGAACAGAATTGTTGAGACCCAATGATATCCTCCAAAGTCTTTGATCCTTTGTTCCAAAGACCAATGGTAGCCATAGCACACTTTAGCTCTTCCTCTTTCTTGATCATTAGTTCTTCCAAAGCAACTTGAGACATCTCGAGAGATTCAATCTTTTCTTCATACATGGCATGAGTTTCCTGTAGCTCATCCCTCTCTGTCTCACAAGTCAACAGTTTTGCACAAAGGACTTGTTGATCATTAGCTATCTTGATGGCATTGATCTTAGCCTCGGAAATCTCCTCCTTAAGTTTAATATTCTCATATTCACATGTTTTGAGTTTCTTTGTGAGTTTGTCATTCAATTTGAATAACTTAAGAGACTCCTTATACAACTTTTTATAAGCTTGTTTAAGTTCTTCATTATTACTCTCAGAGGATTCATTATTAGTGGTATTCTCAACCGACCTCTTTGAATCCATTATCACAAATCAAACAAGATCTCGTTCTAAAAAAAATATTTTTGTTTTAAACAAAATAGAACGACCCGCTCTGATACCAATTGAAAAATCTAAAAACCTCCTAGATGTTGATTTGTGATTATGTAACAATTTTAAACAGAATATAACAATCCCAATCAAACAATCAAGAGAAAGAGACACAACGATTTTTACGTGGAAAAACCACAATTGGACACCTCCAACTGTGATCAAAAAACCACGGGCAACTGCCACAAGACAATCCACTAAGAAGATATAAAGGAATTACACAGGTATCACTCTCAATTATCTAGCCATAACGCCTAATTGAACCAACCTCTATGTGTCTCTTCCAACCCCATCTTCAGCACGGAATTGTCTTTCTGATGAGCCACTCCGGATTCCCTCCAAAGCTTCAGGCTCGAATTCTTCAGAATTCACAACTGAAGAACAACACTCTCTTTTGTAGAACAAACAAACAAACCTTTGATGTATCCTCTTTAAACCATGAGTTGAATACTCAATAAGACATCAAAGAAAAATAATAAAATATCCCCAGATATAAACCTTTAAGACCCAAAAAGAAGATCTGGAGGACTTCAATCAATTCAATCCCTAGCATAGATTTGGAAGAAACCCAACTATTTATAGAAAAACCAAAGCAATCCTAGTTGGAAAAGAAAACCAACTTCTTACAAAAAACCAACTTCTTGCAGAGTTCCAACTTTTTGTAATCAACTTCTTGTAGAAAACCAACTTCTTGCAGAACTCCAAAATAATCCTGTTTTTGAAGGAAACCAACTTCTTAAAGAACTCTTGTTACAACCTTGGTTTTGATCCATGGAATTTGACAACAAAAAGTCCTAACATCATGCCACGTAGTCTTTTGGGAACATAAAATGTTTGTCTCCCTTTCTCCTTTTCACTTATCTTCTCCAACTTCCACTCTTCACTTTACTGATCCCTCTATAGATCTTTTTCCTGATGATTTTGATGCAGGTCTTCCTCCTCTAGAAACGCCATTGCTTACACCTGATCCCGCCGCAACTGTTCTCCCTAATGGTCCTTATGGTGTTTCTTTGGCTCCATCACCTTTTCATAAGTCTTCACCATCTTGCTCATCTCCTTTCCAGCTTCCTTCTTCTGGTCGTCCACAAAGGGTAACACAACCTAATGTTCATCTTCATGATTCTATTGTTGGTTCTACTGTTTTTTCTACTTATGAGCCTACCTCCTATCGTGAAGCTTGTTCTAACCCACTTTGGCAGCAAGCTATAACTGATGAATTGTAGGCATTAGACAAAACTCATACTTGGAATGTTGTTGACCTTCCTCCTGGTAAGACTACGATCGGTTGTAAATGGGTTTATCAAATCAAGACTCATTCTGATAGATCTGTTGAACGATACAAAGCTTGTTTGGTTGCCCAGGGCTTCACTCGAGAATATGGCATTGATTATGAGAAAACTTTTGCTCCTGTTACTTGCCTCACTTCTGTCCATAGCTTGATTGTTGTTGTTGCTGCTCGTCACTGGGGACTTTTTCAAATAGATGTGAAAAATGCCTTCCTCAATGGTGCTTTTATTGAGAAAATCTATATGCAACCTCCTTCTGGGTCTACGGTTCCAGCACATAAAATTTGCAACCTACAGCGTGCTTTATATGGGCTCAAGCAAGCCCCCCGTGCTTGGTTTACTAAGTTCAGTGCTACTATTCATAACTTTGGCTTCACCTCAAGCTCCTATGACTCAGCTTTATTTATTCGCACCACTGCTTAGGGCACCACTCTTCTTCTTCTTCTTTATGTGGATAATATGATTATCACAAGTGATGATGAGGCTGGTATTCTTAGCCTAAAGCAGTTTCTTAGCTGCCAATTTGAGATAAGAGATCTTGGTACTCTCAATTATTTCTTGGGTCTTCAAATCTCTCATGACTCAACAAGCTATTTTCTCTCTTAGGCTAAATATGCATCTGATCTTCTTGCTCGAGCTACACTTACTGATTACAAAATTGCTTTTACTCCTTTTGATCCTCAGACTCGTCTTACTCCTCTCAATGGCACTCTTCTCTTTGATGCTACACTCTATCGATAACTGGTAGGCAGCCTTATCTACCTTACCGTTACTTGTCTTGATATTTCATATGCTGTCCACATTGTCAATCAGTATATGACGGCTCCTCGCACGCCTCATTATGATGCCCTGCTCTGCATTCTTTGCTATCTCAAGGACACTCTTTTCCATGGTCTTCACTATTCTTCTATGTCATCTCTTACGCTTCATGCTTATTCTGATACTGATTGGGCTGGGGATCCCACTGATCGTCATTCCACTACTGGTTTTTGCTTTTTTTCTAGGGGATTCTCTTATTTCTTGGCGCAGTAAGAAACAGACTCTCATTGCTCACCTTAGTACTGGGCTAAATATTGAACTCTTATAGATATTACCTAGGAACTTCTGTGGCTCCGATGGCTCCTTGTTGACATGGGTGTAGCTTCTATTGACGCTACTTCTCTCTATTATGACAATCAAAGTGCCATTCAAATTGTCCATAATGATGTCTTTTATGATCGCACTAAACATATTGAGATCGACTATCATTTTATCTGACAACATGTTGCTCGTGGCACAATCCATCTCCATTCTATTGCTTCTGTTACTCAGTCTGCTGATATCTTCACCAAGACTCATCTCCCTGGTCGTTTTGGTGCCTTAGTTTCCAAACTCATGTTGGTTCATATCTATCCACCTTAAGTTTGCGGAAGGCTGTTAGTGTATATATATAGATAATTATATTATGTATATAGATATATATTAGTTGATGCCTATCCTAATATATAGATATGTGTTAGTTAATATCTATCCTATTTAGTGTACATCTTCTCCTCCTATATATATATATATAGGAGTTAATGTACTTGGTTAAATAAATATAAAGAATGTAGAATTCAGTCTCCGTCTTTACAATTTCAACAATTTGGCTTAAGAAAATCATGACCAATCTTGTGTCACACTTTTCAATAAAGACGACAATTTGATTAACTCAAGTAAGATAGTTATACAATGTCAAATTGATTGTTTCAAGACGCAACATCAGCTCAAGATATGTGACAAGTTTTTCCAAACAAAATCTCAAGTGTTATTATTTCAAGAGAGATCTGCTTTGAAGAATTGTTCCACAAAATCTCAAATTGATAATGTTTAAAATTTGTAAAACCAATAATCAATTTTCCACACAAACTTTGAGCCACAAGCCACCACCAAAATTGACTTGTATCTAGGGCTGAGTAAGGAATTCGTGAAATCCGTAATTCGATCCAGTTCAGTCCGATCTAGTAGGTTTGGATTGATTTTTTGAATCCGTGGTTCGGTTCCGGATTGAAAAATTAAAAATCCGTAATTTACGGATTGGTTCCGGATTGAACCCCATGGTTCCGGATTGGAACCGATCCGGACCGTATACAAATAGTCTATGTTTTTATTATACACCCTCTTGCATAGTATCTTCCCTTATTTCATATAAAACTTAAATCCAAACATAAACTTGCATAGTATCTTCTTTTATTACTTTTGTTTGTTAGTTTTTAGTGTTAATTTGTAATGGTCTAAATACTTATGGTGGAACTAGTTTTCTTATGGTTGTTTAAATTCTAGAACAGTTTGTCGCTATTATGAAAAGACATATTGTTATTGTGAAACTAATATGGTGCTATATTTATATTTTTATGAAATTAAAATGTTATATATATTTTTTTGTTATTTAATTATATAAATCCGTGGTCCTAAACCGATCCAATCCGTGTTTAAATGGATTGGTTCGGATTGGTTCCATAATTTAAACGAATTGGATTGGTTCCAATTTTTCAAGATCCGTAGATAACGGATTGGTCCTGGTTTTACTCCAATCCGGACCATGCTCACCCCTACTTGTATCTTGATTGAGCATGAAACATCTACAACTTGAAAGACCAAGAGGAAAACACAATAAATGAAAGACCAAAAAATAAGATATGAAATTGCTTTGTCATGGAATTGGCCAAAATCAATTTGATGCAACAAAAGTGTAGGATTAAAAATACTAACACTTTTTAGTTTCTAAATTAACAAAAATAAAAACAAAAAAAAAGTTAAAAATTACTAAGGTTTCAAGAATAATAGTTAGAGTTAATATTATATATAATAAGATTTTATAAACTTAGGTTATAAAGATGATAAGGTTAATTATTAAGGTTAACAATTTATTATATTTATTAATTAATATCATTATATTATTATATTAAATATATTATAAATACAATGTATGTTGAAGTGGTCGATTTTGATAGTTCGGATCACAAAGTGCTTAAACCGATACCAAACCAAAAATAAATAAATAAATAAAATTAAAAAACTGCACAGACCAATTCTTGTTAAAAAACAGACCAAATATGACCAGTTTGGTCCAGTTCAACCGATTTGATCGATTTTTTCGATTTTTCTTACCTCCCTACCTTTAATTATTCATGAATATCAACTTATTTCTTCATTTATGAATTTGTAAATTTTGACTCCTTCAATTATTTTCTCCCCCTTTTGAATCACCTTAAGAACGGGTATATTTGTATGATTTTTATAGTTGAGCGATCAATATAAATAGATTCATAAATGAAGGGAATAAAGTAATATTCAATAATAGTTGAGGGGCTCTTGGTATAATTAATCCTATTTTAAAACCAAATATTCATTAAAATGACTTTTTTTTAAAAAAATAAAATAAAATTATCACATCATGCTAACAGTGTTTTTGTATAAATAAAATATTTCAATATGTACATGTATTTTTGTTCCCAACCATATGTGCAATAGGTTAATGAAATGAATCAACTATTACTTTTATTTCATATATGGTTGTCCTATGAAAACAGTATCTAAGAGCATCTCCAACTATTGTTACTATAATGCCATTGCTATTGCTATAATTTGACAATAACTAGTACTATTTTGCCAAATTATAACAATAGTGCTCCAATGGTCAGTTGCTATTTTGGCAAATCTTAACCAACTTTCCCTCTAAGTTTGTAGGTGTTGTTTGGATATAGGTTTTTTGTGATTTTATTGTTGTTTATTCTTTGTCTTTAGTAACCTTTTTTTAACTGTTTGTAAAAAAAAAAATTATATATTTATATTATTCCCGACTAGATAAATATAAAAAATAAAAAAAAATTGAAAAATTGGAAAAAAAAAATTAAATATAATTCACTCCACCAAAAAATATATCACTAAATATTTAATAAATTATACATTACAAAAATAATATTACATTCTGTTGTAGAAAATATTGGAAAAAAAATGAAATTTCATTACAAAATAAAAATAGCCATTTTTTTACTTCCAAATTAAAATAGAGTCGTTGGCTCATGTTACACATTCCCAAACAGTACCATCACCGTTGGATTATATACATCCAACGGTTGAGATGAAACCTTATCAACATATCTCTCATTCCAAGACACTACCATCAGTCCATCACTCTCTCTCTTCTCTCTCTATGTTCCTCATTCTGATCATCAAACCGTATCTTATTCCAAGACACTACCATCAAACCCTCTCTCACTTCCCTCTATCTTCGAATTGGGGGTCAGTGTTTGGGGTTTCGGAGAGGCGATTAGGGATAAGAGAGAGACCGATTGAGAACCGATTGGAGATAAGAGAGGAGTCGGTGGCGGAGTCCACGGTTATAGCACTGAATAGAGAGAGAGAGAGACTGAGAGATCGATTCACAACTACAGTCCATCAGTCCATCTATATTCCTCATTCCTCATTCTAATCATCAGGTACCTTTTCTTCACTTTTCTTGTTCGAGAGTGGTTTTGAAGATTCACAATTACAGATCGATTTATTGATTATTGTTGATTTTGTTGAGATTTATTGATTTGTTTGAGAGTGATTTATTGAATGTTGTTGATTTTGTTGATTCTGTAAATTAAAAAAATTAAAAAAAATGCTAATTTTGGGTAAATTAAAAAAAAATATATTGAAAAATATTTTGGTGAATTTTGATTAAAAAAAAATGGTGAAACAGTTGCTTGGAGGGAAGGAGAGAAACAGTTAGTTTTGGCTAAGTTGGCCCAAATGGCAACTGCCAAAGCTTGTGTCAAATTTGACACAAGTTTTGGTATTTTTCAAATTTGACAACCGCCATATTCAACCATTGAAGTATCATTTTTTAATAGAACTACCATATTATAACAATGACAACACCAATAATAAATCATTACAAATACTCTAAAAAATTATAACCAAAAGATAACCGCCTTTGGTTGCCTGAACTTCCCCTATGAATAGTCAAACAAAACATTTTGGTGCTTGTTACAAAGCTTTGTTTGCTGATGATTGATTTAGCTAAAAAAAATTAAAAAGTTTTTGTTTTTAATAAAATAATTTTAATTTGTGACTAACTTTTGAAAGTATTAGTAAAACATCTCTCTCCTACTTTTAATAGCAGCAGAAGTCCAAATATTTTTTTGTTATTACTTGAAGTCTCTCAATAATATTATTAAAAAAATTTCAACTCATCATAGTAAATTTCACAAATGTTTTTGTGACGATATGAAATTTCTGAATTCTCTCTGTCAAGTTGAAATTACTATTTGAAGAGTTTAAATTTCTTTGTGCTGAAATTTCTTTGTGAAAATGTTACGGAACCCCAAATGCTATGAAAATGTTGCATATTTTTTATCTTATAAAATCTTAATATCAGGAACCTTAAATCCCCCTCTAATTTTTTTATATTTTTTCAGTCCATCTACTATAGAATAGATCAAAAGCTAAATATTATATATATATATATTTTACCTTTTTGGTCCGTCTAGTCAAATAGAATATAAATGTGTGTAAAAAATTTTACATTTAAAAAAAAAACAATCTCTTGAAGACCAAAAAAAAAAAATAAAAAAAACAAAAAAACGAAACAAAACTTTTTAAAAATGGAGACTTACGTGTAGGTCTTAATAGGTGGACTTATTGTTCAATAGGTCCAGTAAGAATTAATGACATTTTTCATCAAACACTATTAAAAAAACGTCTCTAATTATTAATTTTCAGCGACAGTTTGAAAATTGTCATAAAACTGTCACTAATTATAAGTTTTAGCGACAGTTTAAAAAAATCGTCACAAAAAAAGTCATTAATTTTTAACTTTTAGCGATAGTTTGAAAAAATTGTCATAGAAAAACGTCACTAATTGTAAGTTTTAGTGACAATTTAAAAAAGTCATGACAAAAAAAATCACTAATTATTAATTTTTAGCGATATAAGCAAAAAATCGTCACAAAAAAATATTTTTAGCGACAATTTTATTATGACTTATTTTTAATAGAACTTTATGAGAATTAAGTCCAACTATTAGCACCTATTGGTAATTTATCCTTAAAAAAAGCCAATCCTAGAGACACCTTGATAATAGGACTATTTGGTGCAATTTATTTTAAGTTAAAAGTTTATATTATCAAAATAGAAGCCAAAGCACTCTTCCTTTAGCTTTCAAGTAATTAAAAAAAAATTAAATTTATTTAGATTATTTTTACCTAATAAACTATAATCAAAAACTAAAATTGTATCGGATAGCATGATCGATTGGTTTTATTTTTAAAATATTAAAAAACTTGTTTTGACTTTTGTTTTACTTAAGCCAAATTTGACATACACAAAATAATCCATCTTTTTATCTTTTTAGACATAGAGCAATCAAAGATTGCAGTGTGAAGTGCCTAGTAATAATGCAAAGAAGGAATAATCGAGAAATTATAATTCAATCAGAAAAATATTTACAAAATTATAGGGGCGAGACTCTTTTCTGTATCATTTTCACCCCCTTTACATCACTGTTAGAATGAGTATATTTATATGATTTTTATAATTGTGGAGTCAGTATAAACAGTTCATAAATAAAGAGAATTAAGTGATATTTAATAATAGTTAAGGACTCTTGGTATAATTAACCCTACTTAATAAATTATTATACATTGCTTACAGTGTTTATATATAAATAAAATTTTGCTGTATATACTTGTATTTTGGGTAAATTACAATAACATTTCTTGAGATTTATGACAATTACAACGACCTCTCCTATAATTTAATAATTATACTAATATCCCTTATTTTTGAAATTATTATCAAAATTCTCTCACTGTTAGACTATTTAACAAAATTTGTTGATGTCATGTTGATGTCATAAGTTATAATATCAAAAATGATGAAATTGTCCATTAGTAACCTTATTTATTCAAATGAAAATTTTCACTCACCTTCCCCGAGATTTTGCATATATATTATCAAAGACCCATAAATATTTTAGTATTATTTAATAAAATTCTTAAATTTAATACAATATTAAATAAAATTCTTAAATTGTGAAGACATTATTAACTCATTTAATGAAAAAAAAAACTTAATTTTCATTGATAAAATACTTTAAAATAAACAATCTCTATAAAATTAATGTTATATAACATCTTAATAATTTAATATAAGGCTTATTTCACACTACATAAATAACATAAAATTTATCATTTTAAGTAATGCATTTATTATTTGAATTTTCGTTAAAGTTAAAATAAATGGATTAATTTTTTTTCTTGCTATGTGCATTACTTATTTATTCATATGTAAAAAACTTATTATTTTATCTTTTCTTAATCATATATTATTCTCAAATTTTAATTTTTATATTTGAGTCATTAAACTTTTAGTCGATATATATTTTAAAAAATGCAAGTTAATATTTCTTACATGATTAAAAAAATTTAAAAATAAATATAGAAGTAAAACAAATCTAATTGCCTCACAACAAATTAAAATAAGTTGATAGGAAATGAAGGATCAAGAAATCATTTGAGAATAATAATTAATTCAAACAATGTATCATTTCTTACACCTAAAATTAAAACTAATCTTTACTTGAATGGAGATATTATTTGAGAATAATAAAATAATCAATTAATTTATTATGTATGATTCTTAAAATCTATTTCTCCAGCTTTATTCATCTCATTTAAACTATTTTTATTAAATTAAATCTTCAAATTAGTTTCTCACCTTAAAAAATTGTTGAATTTTTATTTTATTTTTTGTTTATAAAAATATAAAAATTCAAAAACATGGTTTGGAAAAAAATAGAGTTAAGAAATTACATTTATATTTTGAAAAAGTTATGAAAAATAAATAATAATTCCATATATATTTAATAGGATAAATTAAATTTAGTGCATTTAAGGTTAAAATTAATGTTAATAATGAATGAGTTTGATTCAATTGTCAAAAACCTCAGTAGAGGTAATAATCTTTTTACTTGTATGTTTATTTTTTAATTTTTTTTATCATGTACGAAATATTAACCTTTTTTTTAATATGCATCGACTAGAAATTTAATGACTCAAATATAAAAATTAAAATTTGAAAATAATATATGGTAGAGAAAAGATAAAATCATAAATATTTACATATGAATAAATAAGTAATGCAAATTGTTCACAAAAAAAAATTCTATTTATTTCAACTTTTAAAAAAAATCAAATAATAAATGCATTACTTAAAATGATAAATTTTAGGAAAAATTATGTAAATAGTCCCTATAGTTTACACGATGTGTCAATTTAGTCCATGTTGTTTTGATTTGCTCGATTTTGCCCCTTAATTTAACGGATTGTGTCATTTTAGTCCAATAAATAACGGTTGTTAAGTTAATTTTAGGAAAAATTATGTAAATAGTCCCTATAGTTTACACGATGTGTCAATTTAGTCCATGTTGTTTTGATTTGCTCGATTTTGCCCCTTAATTTAACAGATTGTGTCATTTTAGTCCAATAAATAACAGTTGTTAAGTTAATTTAACGGAAAGTCAAACAATGTGTCAATTTGGTCCATATATTTTTCATAATGTGTCAATTTGGTCCCTGTCAAAATTGAGAAAATTATAACAACAGGGACCAAATTGACATATTGTTTGACCTTCCGTTAAATTAACTTAACAACCATTATTTATTGGACTAAAATAACACAATCCGTTAAATTAAGGGACAAAATTGAGCAAATTGAAACTGCATGGACTAAATTGACACATTGTGTAAACTATAAGGACTATTTGCATAATTTACCCTAAGTTTTATATTGTTTATATAGTATGAAATAAATCTTATATTAAATTATTATAATGTTATCTCACATTAATTTTAGAAAATTTGTTTATTTTTAAGTATTTTATAAATAAAAATTTCCATTTAATGTTTTAATAATGTCACAATTTAAGGATTTTATTTAATATTGCATGAAATTTAAGAATTTTATTAAATAATGCTAAAATATGTATAGGTCGTTGATAATATATATGCAAAATCTTAGGGAAGGTAAGTGTAATTTACCCATGTTGATAATGAATGAGTTGGTTTATGATTGTTTTTCTCTTTTCACGTGCAAATCAAATATGATCATTTTCATATTCAACTAACGCCATTTGTACAAACTTAACAGGTTGGAGAAATCTTAATAATAGTTTCAAAAATAAAAGAGTTTAGTATAATTATTAAAACGGTGGTACTACATAAACCAATTAATGTACTAACTAGTGTATCAACATTAGTTATAACATTATTATTGACCCTCTCATCTATATCTATACTTCTATACTATATATTAAGTAAAAGGGGGTTTTTAACCCCAAGGCCTGTGGAAGCTCCAATCTCCTAATCCTAATTTTCTAATTTTTTGATTTAAAAAAAAAAACCTCAGCATTTATTGCCTTCTCCCAAACCAACCTCAGCATTTATTGACTTCTCCCAACCCACAATCCTTTTTGATTTCTCTCATAATTATTGCAATACCCTTTTTTCAATTTCTCCCATACACTATGGTTACACAAAAAAAAAAAAAAAAAAAAAAGATAAGAATTTAGCTATAGATCTCAAAAAGATGTAACATCTAAATTTGAATTATGATTTAATAATATAATTATGTATTTTTTTTATGTATATCTATCAAAATTTTAAATCACTTAATGGGACAAATTAATCAATTTTCCAAAATTATTGATTTTTAATTTACAAAATAGATTAAAAAAAACTATTGACTGATTTATTTATTTAATAATAAAAGTATTTCATAATCTCTCTCTCCTAATCTCTCTCACAAATTTTCAAAAAAAAATATTAAAACTTGCATTCCTTTTCTTTTCCCAAAAAAATCAGATAATATTTTTTATTAAAATTGTAGATATCTACCTATATTTTATATATTATATTATAACATAACAAAAAAAATTAAAAAACTAAAAAAAAATCTTTAAAGTTTATCTAAATAAACTTTAAATCAATAAAATTCACATGTCTATCAAATATCTAACTCACATCATAACTTACCTAAATAATAATAATTAAAAACAAATGGAAACTACAGATAAATTAAAATTTTAAAAAAAAAGATACCCACAACTCCATCTTAAATAAATTGAAAAAAAAATACCCGAATAGAAACCACACAAAAATAAAAAGATATATCTATCTATCTATCTATCTATCTATACTATATATTAAGCGAAAGGGGGTTTCTAACCCCCAAGGCTTGTAGAAGCTCTAATATGCCAATCTTAATTTTCTAATTTTTTGTTTTTAAAAAAAAAAATTAACCTCAGCATTTATTAACTTTTCTTAACCCATAAGACTTTTTGACTTCTCTCATAATTACTGCAGTACCTTTTCCAAAACAAATAATATGTATATTAAAAAAAAATTTAAAACAAATATAAATATTTATATCTATATCGATCTATTAATTTATATCTATCTCTAACCCACAAGTTTTGTGGGAGTTCCAATATTTCAATCTAAATTTCTTGATTTTTTTATTTAAAAAAAAAAACTTTAACATTTATTAATTTCTCACAACCCCAAGCCTTACCATTATAATAGCACTTTAATGCATTAAGAATAAGTATAAAAAAAAATTCTTTGAAAAGTCCAACACATATGAATTCCTTGAAAAGTCCCAACACATATGATTATTATCCCTCATAATAACACTTTAATGCATTAAGAACAAGCATAAAAAAAATTTCTTGAAAAGTATAACACATATGATTATTATCAAAATATTAAAATTTAATATAATATAAAAAAACAAGACATTTAATTCATTGAAAAGTCCAACACATATGATTATTATCAAAATATTAAACTTTAATATAATATAAAAAAGAAAAAAAGAAAAAGAAGACATTTAAAAATGGGTATGGCTTCTGTCCAGCCCGGGATCGGACTGGACCGTGCTGTTGGGCCCGTGGGGGCCCACCACGGGTCCCGTTTTGATAATCTGAACCGTAATATGTAGAAATCATCGAGTACTATATGCCTGTAAAAAATCACGTTGATCGGATATCAATAGCTATGTGATCAAAACAGTTTTTTGTCAACCGTTAATTTGTTCACCGTCCAATTTTTTTAATACGAAACTGATTTGATCATATAGCTATCGATATCCGATCAACGTGATTTTTTACAGGCATATAGTACTCGACGAGTTCTACACATTAAACGGTTCAAATTATCAAAACGGGACCCATGATGGGCCCCAACGGGCCCAACAGCACGGTCCAGTCCGCTCCCGGACTGGACAGAAGCCATACCCTTTAAAAATCACAATTTACATATATATCCCCTGATCAGTATTTATTACCTTTTTTCAATCCACATGTTTTTTCACATGCCTGAATTTATTAACAACAATGATTCATCCCCCCTTTTCCCCCCACCCCCTTTGACCCCCTCTCTCTCTCATTGGTTACTTTTTCTTTTCTTTTTTTCTTTTTTTCCTACTCCTCCAATCACCCCCTGCCACGTGGCAAAGGGGGGTGAGGGGGTGACCCCCAAAAGAGGGTCCCAAGCATTATTCATTTATTAATTTGGTCAAAATTCTCTAATCATCATTTAAAATCCCCTTATACAAATAATTATAGATACAACTCGTGCATAGTTACTGCAGTACCTTTTTTAACTTCTCTAATACACTATAGTTAGTGATAAGATTGTTAAATTATTATTATAAAAAATCTTAAAAAATATAATTTATATACTAAAAAAATCTAAAATAAATATAAATATTTATAATTATCCCGTGCATACACTACTAAAAAAAACACTTTTTGCGACCGCTACAAGCCGTCGCAAATAATAAAAATACAGTCGCAAAAGACTTTTTGCGACGGTCTATGCGACCGCAGATGGGGGACGCAAATGTGGGGGTGGCAAATACTTTTTGCGACGGCAAAACAACGGTCGCAAATTATTTGCGACCACCTAAACTACTTTTTGCGACAGCTATTTTGCCGTCGCAAAAAATAAAATAAAATAAAATAAAAAAACACTTTTAGCGACTATTGTTTTACTGTCGCAAATAATTATTTCTTTTAAAAAAATCATATATGGGTTTGCTACAACAAAAAAATCAATTACAAGCACCAAACAATTTTTTGTTAATGAAAAATAACAAAAATAACAAATTAATTAAATTTATAATAGACATTAGCCATTAGCCATCCTTAAATACACTGTACTAAAAAATTCAAGTCTTAAAAAAAAAAGCAACATAGTCTTTGGCTCCCAACATCACCTGCTTGATCATACCAACTATTCCCTCAACAAAATCTGCAAAACACATATATCAAACTTAACTAGGTGCCTTCATACTATAAAATGCTATGTAGTTAAACACAATATAAATTCAAAGAGACAGAGCCATTCTTCAAAGAGTGAAATCCTAACTTTTCATGGAGAGAATTATTATTGTGATTCAAACCCACCCACAAAGCCACGGGCAGATAGAACTTCTCAAGTCATGTCACGACCACTAAGAGGGTTCAAGCCTTGCCACTCAAGCCATGTCACGACCACTAAGAGGGTTCAAGCCTTGCCACTCAAGCCCTCCCTCCCTAAACCTATCCGAGTACAAGTACTTGAACTGTGCAAATTCCCTACTAGTGGTACTAGTAATCCCACTATTGCTTAGTTTAACAGCTCATGTTTTAACCCACTACGACTCTACTGCATCAAATATATATTAAAAAAACATAACTTCCTAGAAATAGACTTTTCTTGATTATTGCTAAATAGGAACCACTTACATCTTGATATAATAGCTCTGTTCCACTCAACTTTTAGAAACCCAATCCATCTTCCTTGACCATATTAAGTTTACAAGCTGCAAGATGGAGAAAAAATGAAGAGAAACTAATTAGCATCCATCATTAAACATACGATTAAAGTTGGAATGTTTCATAATGCTAATGTCTCTGAGACCCAATATGCTAGCAATGATTTAACTGCAATCATAAAGCTATAAACTTTCAAAGTTTTGATTTTATTTTTAATTGAAAAGTTGTAACATGAAGGTTTGAACTCATTCAGCTAAGCGAATGACACAACCACAATATGGAAACTACTCAAGGAACTACTTCTCTACCAGAATTCTGTAAATGATGAGACTAAGCATTTTGTATAATTCCAAAATTTATGGCAAGTAAAACTAGGTGACAGGAATATCTTTAAATGGGACAGTAAAAAAATGATAGATAATATCAAACTCACATGAACATCACAGATAATAAGACAAATAAAATATAAAAACCACAGATCATGTTCTGACGGTATTAAGTGGAATCCGCATCAAGTAAAGTTCCATCCCAACTCAGATAATATGAATTTTAATGGGAACATGATAGTCCAAAGATTATAAATATGTATTGAGAGAGCGTATAACAATTTAACAAAATTTCTTTACAAACAGAATTCTGTACTTGACCAGATGTTGCCAGTGCATCCATAAGGAGAGATACAGCCAACCATACTTGTAAGCATATTTGATGAGCAGCCATAGCTACTGTTCCTTGATGAGCAGCCATTGATGTCCCTAGTGTCATAGTCACAAGAACAACAAAATAGTGTCCCAGTGTTCTACTGGAGGATGAACTGCTAAAACTAATCAGCCTTAAGCCGGATTTATGGTCCTAATCCAATGTTATATTGATATCAAAATTCTGCACTCACAGAATAGAACTACAATAAAATGACACAGCATAAATCGCATTTCATATAGATTTTAGTCACACTAGCATTATCTTAAAAATAAAATAAAACACTCACCAGATTTTATAAGAAAAGGCCTTCTCAAAACATAACTAAAATGCACATACATATGCAGAATGGCACCAAAAACCAACTACAAGCAAACCCATAAACCTACATGTGGAGGATCTTCATTGATTCTGATAAAACGATGAAGATATTAATTGGTCTTGATAGTAGTTACAAATCAAGAGAGAAAATTTTGCTACAGTTAACTTATGTTTAAAAAAGGGAAAAAGCTATCACGGTAATCTAAAGAACACATGCTGCGTGTGTCTTTCTCTAACACACCCCACAGGAAAAAACTTACGCTTATTTCTGATCATGTATACAAGCTCTATAGGATGGCTACATTTGATCAAGCACTGCATGGTAATCTAACAGTTAATTTTTCACATCAAAATTCCACTAGATAGAATCAATCATGCCAGTCAAAGATAAGCACTCTACTTGACCCAAATTCATCGTATTTGATATCTGCCATTCAACCAGTGCATTTACTTCTAGGTGTTTTGTTATGATCTTTACATGTGGGAGTGTGATAGAGAAAGACACACGTGCCATGTGTGTTCTTTAGTGGCCAAGGTGAACTAATCAAAATGAGAGTGCGTAACAAACCATGAGCTCTACCACATGGATAGACTTACTTTTTATAAAATTTCAAAAAAAAAATCTTTCAAATAAGGTCTCTGATTCCTGTAGTCCATAACCTCAGGTGTATCCAAGTAACAATTTTCATAATTAAATGACATTATTCCTTGTATGGCCAAGAAATTAATTTTCTGTTGAAATTATGCTAATATGTCCAATGTTAGGTACATAAAAATTCATGTATGCCGACTTAAAGCAAGGAACACGTGGCCTAGTACAAACCAACTTTATTTAGCAATTATATATTTACTAAAGAAACTGTTTGTTATTTGAAATTCTATATACTTCATCAAGATATTAACATTCTCAAGTAAGTCATAAACAGAGTATGATCTAATAATTAATCTAATTACTCTGTTTTGGGTATTGTATTGATGACATTGTAGCCTCTACTTGAACAAGTGTAGCTGTGTTGAATTATTTAATTATATATAGACACTGTCTCTATCTGTCTGCATGTAATGTCCATTAAATATCACATCATTGCTACTCTCATACTGTAAAGGCATTCTAAACAGAGATTAAAATTACCAGGTCTTGTAGCCAAACAAGAAATTTAACTACCACCGTGTGTTACCTAGTAAAAGACTATAAAAAAAAATACTCCACTAAGCAAGAGTGCAAACAGTTGGAAAATGATTGCAAGTCAAAAATTAGACCACTGTGTGAATCCTTTTAAAAGTTAAATAACTTAGTGCTTCCATATTAGTGTTAGAAGTGTAGAAATTGTAGCAAGATCCCATGGTCTATCAACCCTTTTTCTGTTTGTTCATTGGGCACCCATTCATCATACTCTTCTCCATTAAAGTTCCAAGTAAATTTGTTCACAATCTATCTCACACGCAAGTTGAAGTAGCAAAAAATACTAGCAAAGAGACTAAAAAAATTGAAACAAAGATTAAAACGGTGGAACCGCATTTTATAGTTTTGCAATTCTTATCAGAAAATTAGTTTCTCCTGTGTGACAATATATCGAATTAAAAACTATAAAACTCCACGTGGTTGAATGAAAGAAGAGTGAGGGAGGGAAAAGGTGGTGTATGCACCTTTACAAGCAATGACTTCTTCCTGAGCTGGAACTCACTATAACTCCCATCAATTTCCTATCATGGTCAAACTCAAGAGTGGCAATCTGTTTTTCAATCTTACTCCATGACCGACAACAACCTTCAATTACATAAAATTAAATGGAACACATCAGTAGCCACGTAAACATGTTTAGTAAACAACGTAAACATGTTTAGTATACAACATAAACATAAGTTATGATTGTAACTTACGTAGAACATCGCCATATAACCTTTAGATGTACCAGAATCCAATCCATCAGGAAGTCCCATTTTCTGAACCATAACCTGAAAAAACATAAACAATCATGATGAGAAAATTGCTTCAGTTCAATATTTATTGCTTTGCAGCAACTTCAACTTAGCACTCTCTGCAAACAATTTATGTAGTATTGTGTCTCGTGTTTATGACATAGCAAAGCATGGATTATTGAAACAAATGGATGAAACTAATGTTTTAAAGGGTAAATCTAGCCTCAATACTCTTAGCAATTTGGGGAATATGACACTAGATTCCAGTGCTTTTTATTTCTTTCTTCTTCTTTTTCTGTAAATTTAACTATAAAGGTGAACTTGATTTTAAACCACAAGAAACAAAATCAGAAAATCTAACCTTCAAAGTGGCCTCAGTAGGCATTCCAGTAGCTACATAATTGTTCAATGCCAACGTCATTGCACACAGCAGCAATCTTTGCAATCATTTGGAGATTAGCATCAATTCTACCCACAGGCCAGTCTTGAATTTTTCCATCGAAAGGATTATATGTGGTCCCTTCCACATTAAAAATCCGGACAGCGTTTGCCCTGGGAACTATAGCCACAAGCGTTGTTGCCGCCATCTGATTCGTAGTCAGGGTACCCGTTTTATCAGAACAAATCATGGTTGTGCAGCCAAGAATTTCAACACTAGGCAATTTCCGAACAAGGGCATTCTTTTGAGCCATCTTCCTCAGTGTAGCAGCTACACAATCTAAAATGGAAAAAGAAACTACAGACCCATTTCATACTGACTTACAAAACTGGTTAAATTAATAAGAAAAGGCCTTCTATCTAGGTTTCAAACGTCGAACATGGGCTCTTAAGCACCACATTCAACTCAGAAGTGTTAGATCAATTACCACAGTGCATTATGCCATCAATTCGTGATAGTACACAATGTACTCAACTGCATTGATGAACATAGCACCAATTCATTTGTAACTAACGCAAAAAGATAAGGACTTGGCATTGATTTTTTTTATGTAAACCTATTACTATTAGAAATTCACATGTTTCTCCTCTGTTTAAACAATAGTTACAACTCAAATACACATATATATATATATATATATATTTATAAAATTACATCAACATATCTAACTAATGCTCCTTTATTTTCCAAAACTATCCACATTATATCTATCTAACAGCTCATAATGCCATATAGGAAACCTATCATATACTTTATCTAAACCAATAATCACCATATAAAGGTCCTACAAATTCAAAAACTTTTGTATCTCATGAGAATTTGTTAACAACTTTACTGCATATTTTTTCTTTTCCGGCATTTTCTCACAAACAAAACGAAGGCAAAAACTATAAATATCATCTGAAACATGTACAACATAAAACTCTAATCTTAATTTTCATTCTAAGGGACTAAAAACAGAGCTAAAGAATAAAACTCAATTTCTTCAATTTTAGTTTCTGACAATATCTGAGTAGATAAACAGAGGCAAAATGGAGAAATATGATCAGACAAATAAAAACATACTGAATTTTCAGGCTTAAGAAGCAACAAAAAAATCGAAATGAAAAAATAAAATTGAATTTCATTAATCGAATAATAGAAATCATAAAATTTGAATATTGCAAGGGTCATCCGTCGATCCAAACCCTAGGAGCAGATTCAAATTGTAAAATGACAAGAGACAAAGGAAAATAGAAACAGAGAGAACTTCCGAGAGAGTACCTTGAACTCGATCGAAACCCTAGGTGCAGATTCAAATCAGAAAACAAGAAGAAGAAGAGAAAGAAACTTGAGAGAGAGAGAGAGAGAGAGAGAGAGAGAGCGTACCTTCAATGATCGAATTCAAAAGAATCAGGAAAAGCTGATTGTGTTTTTAGAATATAAGAAACAGAGAGAGCACAAGATTGAGAAGAACATCAATGAGAGAGAGAAGAGATTGAGGGACACAAAGAGTGAGATCGAAAGAAGAGAGTGATTCATACCAATGTGTGAGACTGAGAGAGAGACTGAGAGAGAGTGCGCGCGAGAAAGACAACAATCATTGTGAAGGGCTAGGGCAAATATAAGGAAAAGGGAAAAATAAATAGAAGAAAATAAGGAATATGTTAGTTATTTGCGACTGATAATCGGGGGGTCGCAAGTTATATGGTAGCAAAAAGTGATTTTTCTAGTAGTGATAGCACGGGTGATGGGCTAGTTATACAAATTACAAATACTAAAAGTCTCTTAAATTATGTCACGTCATCAATTAGTATACTAGTTAGTATACTAATTGATGCATATAACATTATTCTTATTGAAATTATATAGGAGGTTTTTGTATTTGTTAGAAACTTTAGGGGAGGTAAGTGTAATTTACCCTTTTATTTATTTTTATTTTTTTTATTTTTTTGGGTCAGAAAGTTATCTAATTTTTATTTTCATGATATCTTTCAATATTTCGTAATGGAATTTGATCTTCTCCAGTTGTCATATCTAACTGGACAGTCCAAAAACAAGCCCATTTTAGATTTGTCTCCATAGTTTAAACGGTTTATTTTACAAAATTTTTCGAAAAGATTATCCCTACTAAAAATTAAGTAGATCAAATCAGAAGCCATTCAATTAAATCACATTTATTCAAAAAACAAGTAATGGACTACTTTCAAAATTATGTTGTCCATTAATTACTTTTCAGACAAATATGTTTCGATAAAATGACTAATCGATCTAATTTTTGAGATGCATGATTTACTTAGAAGACTTACAAAATAATAATTTAAATTATTAAAAGGATTCAAAATAAATCCACAGCCGGCCAGATTAAACCGTCCAATTGAATATACCAATTAAAGAGAATATAGTACCCAAAAATTATCAATTTTGCTAGTGTCATCACTCCACTAATTTTGACAGTTCAATAAAAAAAGTCAATTGCTAACCAATAGTATTTATTTCAATTTTAAATTTTTAAACCACGTATCTCCCCTTGCAATTCACTAAGAATTTTTAAACGTGATAGAATTAAAAAAACATAGCACTAGATGTGTTTACAGATTTGATAATCATCAGGCTTGAATCTTTGAATTTATAATCCATGAGGCATTTTTTTTTTTTTTTGTTATTTTTTTCATTTTTAACTGTCTCACATGTTATAGATTCAAACTTTAAAAGAATTGAATATGTATTGCATGTGAACTTTTTGAAAATCTCTTACACAAATAGAATATAAAAGGAGTAGCTTGTCTCCGGTCCTTAATCGGATTGGACGGTGCTATTCGGCCCTTGGAGGCCCATCACAGGTCTTGTTTTGATAATCCGAACCGTTGAATATGTAGAACTTATGGAGTACTATACGCCTGTAAAAATTCACGTTGATCGGATATCGATAGCTATATAATCAAATCAATTTTGTATAAAAAAATAGACAGTGAATAGATTAACGGTTGACAAAAAATTGATAAGATGAGATAGTTATTAATATCCGATCAACGTGATTTTTTACAGGCATATAGTATTCGACAATTTCTACACATTAAACGGTTCGAATTATCAAAATAGGACCCCATGGTGGGCTCCAACGAGCTAAACATCACCGTCCAGTTCGATTATAAACTGGAGGCAGCTACTCCCAACATAAAATATAGAGATTTCATCACTTGAGTTAAGTTTACTATGGCTAAGTTAATTAATTTGATCGATCTTTATGTCAATTAAATGAGAGAAAATGATTGAGAAAAGTAAGGGACATGAGGGTAGCTCGCAGGTCAGTGTTTGACTTGGGAAGAGCAAATTTACATTGGAAACATAGCCTTTGTTTGAGATGTAGATTGTTTTTTTAATTTTTTAGTCTTTTTAGTTTGGAGCTAAAAAGTTTCATTTGAGATAAACTTTTTGAATTTTTTGAGTTTTGTAAAATAAAAATAAAATGATTATGATTAGGATATGATATTTTGTTCTATTTGACTAAATAAGTAATTTTGTCTTGTATGATTATTTTTACCCAAATGAACATACCAAACATAGCCATAGTATCTGACTTTGAAAAGACAGATACTAACTCGTTTAACTTGATCGAATTGATTCAATCCGATTAGTTATGGGTAAATGTGTGTCTTTCAACGGATTAATATAGATAAAATATTTTAAAATCTACGGATACGATTCGGATAGCGAATTAACTATTCTGTACCAGCATAAACCTAATCCACCTGTAGATGAAGTTCAAAAAAAGAAAGAAAAAAAGAAACTGCTAATAAGTAACAACATAAAGTAGAAATAACAAAGGGTAAATTATATTGACACCCCTTGAGATTTGGTCCAATTACTACTCACCCCCTGACGTTTTGAAAATTACATTCTCACCCCTATGGTTAATAGTCTCATTTAACAAACCCCTACTTATATAAAAGGTAACAACTCCTAATAAAAAAATAGAGGAAATTACAAAAAAAAAAAAAAAAAAAAAAAAAGAAGAAGAAGAAGTAAAGGAAAGGAGAAAAAAAAAGAGAAAGTAAAGCAAAGCAAAAAAAGAGAGAATACATGAGTTCAATGTCTTTATTCCGTATAAATAATTACAATGACAGAGGGGCTAGTGTAATTTCCTAAACATCAAGAGCTGATATGTATTAAACTCAAACCTCAGGGGATGTAAGTGTAATTTACTCAATAATAATATATATATATTTTTGTAAAAATAAAAAATAATACCTTAAAAATATGCATGCGTCATGCCATGGCTTATTATAGATAATAATATATATATTTTTTCAGATTACTAGTTATTGAAAATTGTAAACATTATGAATTATAATTCAAAAAAATGTCAAAATCTTGTAAAGTTCAAACCACCAAACCAATCGCGTTAGTCTGTCAATCCATATTCGCCAAACCGATGAACAAATGCAGATTGATTTTTTTCAATCCGCCTAATTTTGGACAGATGGTGGATGAGATGCCAACTGACCCAATTTAATCCACGATCACTCCTTGAGATGACAAGTCTCTGTATTATTTAGGCTTATTTTGGGAATGTCTTTTTTTTAATTTATTGGTTTTTTTTTTAAAAAAAAAATGTGTAAAAAAATAGAGGGGCAATGTGATCTAAATAAGTCAATAAACTAATAAGCTGACTCTTTTCTTAGGGCTGGTTTGGTATGTCTTAAAAAAAACAAAAAGTCAAAAAATTACTAAAAAAGTTAAAAAGTTATCACTATTTACAAATTAAAAATATAAATAAATAAATAAATTTACATTGATGCAAAGTACAAGTCATGAATGTATGACACAGTGATGGGTCTATCCCGGTACAAATTACACACGGGTGCACAACAAATTTAAACAGCAATGCTGTTCGATTCATGGAGGCCTATCACGGGTCCCGTTTTGATAATCTTAACCGTCAATGTGTAGAACTCGTCGAGTACTATATGTCTATAAAAAATCACGTTGATCAGATATCGCTAACTACATGATCAAATCAGTTTTGTATAAAAAAATGGATGGTGTTGTAGTTAACGATTGAAAAAAAAAACTAATCCAATCAGATAGCTATCGATATCCGATCAACGTGATTTTTTATAGGCATATAGTACTCGACGAGTTCTACACATTGAACGGTTTAGATTATCAAAACGGGACCCGTGATTGCTCCCACGGGCCAAACAGCACCATCCAATACATTGCCCGAAAAGTAGGCAAACATTTCTTAGCATTAATTCAGTTTGCGCAGACCATACAGTTGTACAACTCACAATCCTTATCTTCTCCAACACACTAATTTATACAATTTTTTAATACAAATTTTTTCATAAAAAATCAAAAAATTAATCCAAACAACCATATTTTTTTCCTAAATTTTTTAGTCCAAAAATTCAAAAATTACACTTATTTAAGACATTCTAAACAACCCCTTAGTTGCCAAAATAGACCTTAATTTATCAAGACAAACAAATAGGCATAGTAATTGTATATATATATTCGGTTGGGTCAATTTATATGGGTTGTTTTATGTTAAATCTGACCTCCGACCGAAGAATAAAAATATTTTGCGAATTCCACCCTCTAGCTGACCGATTGTCCATTTGAAACCGTTCGTCCCTACTCAGACGGGACGGTTTGGGTCGGTTCTTTTTTTTTTGTGGAGCAGCCCTGCATATCGCTAAACTAATCACTTTAATTTATTATCATACACAACCATGTGTTCCCTGTGTGGTTGGGAAATTTTATTTTCACACATCTAATTAGTTTGGGGCACATTTTTTTTAATATACACACCTATTAATTTATTTATTGATTAATTTTCTCAATTTACACATTAAAAATCATAATTATATCCTTCACTCAAATATTATTATATACACACCATTTACCCCACTTTTCCATATACTTTTGATTTACCCAACTTGCAAAGACAAACTAGCATGGTTTTAATGTGCTCTACAACTGTAGAAATATTTATTTGAGCCATCACCTTCCCCAACGGTCCCTTAACCAGAAGTTCAATATGCGTACACATCAGAACATTGCCCAATCCCCATGATTCCAGCCATGCAGCTCCAGAAAACCAGTGAATCTTTTTGGGGTTTAATTTTTTAGGAATATATATATTAGGGTTTAATTCCAGTCATTGCAGCACCAGAAAACAACTGAATTGTAGAAATATATATATTAGGGTTTAATTTTTTTAATTCAAAAAGTGTATATTAAGATTTTTTGGTTCTTAAAAGATATGTACAGAGAATTTTTCTATATAATATTATGGGTATTGCTAAATGTCAATTATGATCATTTTTATTTAGGATATAATTGTCATTAAATTAACATTTTATTAAATGTATGTCTTGAGCTAATTAGGTGTATAAAAATAAAATTTCCTAATGTGATTACATTGTCTAAATAAATTAAATGTAAAATTACAAAATACTACTGATTGGACATGTCCAGGTAATATTTCAAACCAAAATGATAATTTCTCCTACAATTTTTTGAAGGGGAAATTCTCATCTCACTGCACACATTCACACGTTCACTTTCCCCTCTCTCTCCCCACGGCACACATATCACTCACCTCACTTTTTTAATTAAAAAATCAAAACAATTTTATTTTAATTTATTTTAATACAATACACATAATTTTTAATATATAAATTTAATTTTTAAAGAATTAATATTATATATATATATAAAATATGAACGAAATCTTTAAAATGAGACTAATATCTACCATATTTAAAAAAAAAAAATTAATAATTCAAAAAATAAATAAAAAAAAACTTACATGATTAAATGATTTGTATGATTTAAAATTAATGCAAAAAATAATTTTTTGGAATTACTTTTTGAATAGAAAAATATTATTTTTAATTAATAAAAATAGTAACAATCTTAAAATATGTTGATTCAAATAAGAATACCATAAGTAAGAATCTTCTCTAAACTCGTTGATTCACAAAGAATATCGAGAATAAAGGTTCAACAAAGGTTGATTCACACAGAATATCCAAGGTTGGAACAAAATATATAAAACTCGAAATATGTTAATTCTCAAAAACTTTTTTTCCTGTCCTAAGGCTTGCATCTTTATTTATAATGTACCTAATTATTGTAGAACAAGAAATTAATAGACTAGGAAATAAAATCAAAACTAATAAAAGAGTAATATTAGGTATCATGAAAAGTTTTATAAAGATTCTTCACCCTTAGATTACACATAAGAAAACACCACACCAATCAAAGGATGAAAAATCTTCATGAAACATTCCATAATATTTTTCTTTCAGATGCGTAACATTATTCCTAATAAAATAGAAAATCAGTATCATATCAAATCAAATCAAAAAATTACATTACTAAATTGTAACAACTCTCGTACTGATTACCGATAAACCACTGAATTAGCTACTGGTTACTGCTAAACTGAACTAATAATGACTGATAATTGAATTAACTGAAGTACTGAATGGACTGATTGAAATCGAAACTGAAATTGAATAAGTTATCTATTGAATTGCATATTGTATCTGTTTGATTGATTGATTATCTGTTTGAATTTATATGTGTAAACTGTTAATTGAAGGCCTTATCGGCGACCGAATTAGGAACCGTTTAGTGTTTCATGATCAGTAGGATATTTGTGATTTAATGGTATATTTATCTGAAAATTGATTAGGAATGACTAAATTAGATTTAAACGAGTTAATTTCCAAGATTGACTTAATTACCACATTGCCATAGCTAGTGGATCTTTGTTTATTCAATATATTGTGCCTTATTACATCTAGATCACCATTTGATCAGCCCTTTTCTTGCTCATAACCGACCAAACTAGAGAGAGTGAGAGATAAGAGAGAATTGGACTCACATTGATGAAATTGCTAGAAGAACTTGAAGATTTGTAGCATAAATTGACAAATTGAGCTTACAAGACTTGTAGTTGACACTCTAGGTAAGGAATTCATTGTCTTCTTGTTATCTTTAAGCTCCATCTTGCATGTATCATGGTTATGGAGAAGTTGAGTCTTGATTTTGTTCATAATTGTTGCATTGGAGTTCCATTCATGCATGCATGGCCATCTTGGTGCATCTTGAGTTGAATTCATGTTGAAATTGTACATGCATGTCCATGTTTATATTATGGTCCATGTTTTCAAAATGTTTCCCAACTATTGAGCTCTTTAGAGCAAGGATTGAAGCTTGAATTTGGTTTAAAACTCATGCATTGCATGTTTACATATTGTTCTTGAAAAATAGTTTGAAATTGGGTTTGAATTAAACACCCTTGGGCTTTGATTTCTTAAATTGAGTTTTGAAACATGTTATTCTAAGTGTTTAAAAGAGTTTTTCCAGAAAATAGCCCAAGAGGATCGAAAATGTTGCTTTTGAACTTGGTTTTGAGCTTGGGACTCAAATCTGGGATTTCCAGATTTCTGTTGTCCGCTCGAGCGGACGAAGTAGCGCTCGAGCGGAGAAATCGAGCTCCCAGCATCTTGCACTGTGCACCAGTCCGCTCGAGCAGAGAATTGGACGCTCGAGCGGAGGACTGGGTGACACGCTCGAGCGGGCGTCGAGCGGAGATTTCACCTATCCAGTACTTTTTGGTCCGCTCGAGCGGGGATGTTGCCGCTCGAGCGGGTACCTTTGTTTGCTTGTCCGCTCGAGCGGGGAAACCTGCGCTCGAGCGGGTCTCTGTTTCACTGAAAAATTCTGCAAATGTTTTCTAAGTGCATCTTTGCATCCTCATCCCATCCTAGGCATTCTTAGGCCTAGTTTAAGGCATCGTAATGAGGATATAGATGTAGAACACACCGAGGCATAATAGGAAGTTAATTATTGTACTTCCTCAACTGTTAAACTTAGAGTGTGTTCTATTTGTTTACTGTTTAGGGTTGGCTTCGGGGACGCGCTCTAGCTGCTATTAGCCCAATCTCTGTGAGTAACAGATTGTGTAAAGATATGTTCAAAATGGTTATCTTTTGAATACTGAACTGAATTGTTTATTGAACTGATATTGTTTACTGAATGAATGTATGTCCTGTATTCTGAACTGTATTGAGGCATCCTTAGCATTGACTGTTACTGTTATAGAGCTCTGTCGGTCCCTTGTGGAACCAAACTGTTTACTGACTGATGGCCATCATTACTGTTGGGTCTGTTGAGACCCGGTCCTTTTGGACCTACTGTTTATAGGCTAATGGATGTACCACATATGACTGATTGACTGAAATACTGAAAGACTGAAATACTGTTTCATGAACTGTTTTCATTACTGTAAGGACATTACATTCTTAACCTCTTTATACATTATGTTATTCACTGGGCTTTAGCTCACTGTTTATATATATATGTAGGTTCTCAGCAGCCAGACCAGAGCTAGGAGCGTGGGTTGGTCCCCAGTTTTGTCAAGCCAGCCTATGTGCCTCACTGCGAGGTTCCGAGACGCCATGCTATGGCTTGGAGTGTTTTGTGTTCCCCACCTGTCTCTTGACTGTTTTGTACTATTGTATAAACTGTTTACGGTTCTACTGTACTGTTATCGAGGGATTAGGTCCCCGTACTGAACGTTTGTATAGACTGTACTGTTTGAACTGTATGCATGCATGAAAAATGTTTTTGGCATACAGATTGTCACAGCTCAATGGACACTAGTTATTTACTGTATTGGCTTCCGCCAGGCCCTACACTCTGTTTTAACTGTATTACCATTCAGCAGGCCTTCGGTAATCTCGGATTACTGGCCAGTTACGGTGCTAAACCCATAGGGCCGGGTTTGGGTCGTGACATAAATACTAAATTAGAATATTTCTAATAAAATATTAATTTCAAAATAATTAAAAAAATATATTTATTTTTCTAAAATTCAGCTTGCATCAAATTATGTCACGCATTTGTGTTCCTAACCATTTACTTTTTAAGAGAGATTTTGTCCTAGTGGGACAGAAAAGTTTATTTTACATAAACATAAAAATGTTAGTTGCACCTTTAAATATTTTTGTAATTATTTTTTTGTGTCTCACTGTACAGTAATTTATTTTTATTTTTATTTTTATTTTTGTAATAAATAGTCAAACCATCCAATCCATACACGGACATTCATCTAAAGAGACTCAACATTTTCTGCATTCCACAGCCTTGAGAGAGAGAGAGAGAGAAAAAAAACTATTTACTCGGTTTAGTTTTAGTTTTTAAAATTTATCTTTCAAAAAATTTTACCTTTCCATTTTCTATATATATTGTTTTTCTTTTACTGAATTTTTTTAATATTTTAAATATATATTTTTTTAATTTTTAGACACACCTAATATAAATACACTTAAAAGTATAATATTTATAAAAAAAAATATTTAAAAAAATTACTAAATATCAAAAATATAAAAAATATATAAAAATTCAATATATTTTTCATATTTTTGTGTATTTATTAATTTTTAAAATATTTTCTTATAAATATTTTATTATTTAGATATATCTAAGTAAGATATATCTAAAAAAATAAAAAAAATAAAAAATTGTTTAAAATATCATTAAAAATACAAAAAAATAAAAAAATTTAATTTAAAAAAAACTGAATTCAAAAAATTGAAACCAAACACACTGTATAGTAGACTCAGATATGGACAGTATTTGTATCACAGTAATTGATATGAAAGAAGATTTTGTAGGACAATCAGAGAAAACAGTAGAAGCATGCAGGGAGTGGGGATGTTTCAGGATCATCAACCACGGCGTCCCACCAGAGTTGATGGCGGAGATGAAGGCAGTAATGCAGTCTTTGATGAAGCTCCCCATTACAATATATAAGAGTTTTAGAGATCAAATGTTTTGGTCTCTAAAAGTGAAATTTTTGTTACAAAAGACATTTAGGGACCAATTTCTATCATCATGAGGATAGTCGTTAAAAGATCATCCCAAAAAGTCAAAATAAGGCTTTTAATGACAAAATTTTGAAAATGTCACTAGTAAATAGACTTTGAACGATAAAATAATTTGGACTCAAAATGGTTTATTTATTTAGACAAAAAATTTGATCCCAAAAGGATAATAATTCATCACTAATATCTAATTTTTGTTGATAAAAATATAATAACACTTTTCGCAACAAAAATATTTAATCCCTAAAAAATAATTTTATCTTTAAATTTTAGTCTCTAAAACCATAATTTTTTTTAGTGCCCGGTGGAGATCAAACGGCGATGTTATCATCCAGTGGAAGGCCATGGGTATGTATCAGTTAACACAATCAGTCCAGCTTATGAGAGCTTATTGGCTTGTGTTGGTGATAATTACAAATAAAACACCAGAAAATACAAATAAAAAAAATTACAATAACTATTGTAAGGGTTGAGGCGCGGAAAATTCGCTCTCTTTAAGGAGATTCAAACTCTCTGCGGTTAGACAAAGTTTCACATCGGTGCAGTAGAAAAAACCTTGACTTGTCCCCCTTAGGATACAACAGTCCGACTAAGTTGTATGGTTAACCAATACTGCATAATTGGTTGAACCCAAAACTTTACAAATATATCCTTTTTTATTTGCCTGATAATCTCACAAATAAGAAACTTGAGCTCACAATAAGAGAGGTGAAAGGCTCAATTTATAGGAGAGGTAACTTGGAGGGCAAATATTCTTGGTAGCCAAGTTTTCTTGGAGACTTGGTGGATAAGAATAGGAAGGGAAATTGGTGGGCAATTTCCTTGGAAGACTTGACTTGGAGACTTAACTTGGAGACTTGGTGGGTAAGTTTTCTTGGAGGAAAAGAAAGAATTAACTAGGAGAACAAATTATTTGGAGCCCAATCTATAACACATTATAATATTAAAATATCTGCTAACGGCTTGTTATGACTCCAGTCTATGCACCCAGTGCCCTTTCGTGATAATTTCTTCGATCTCATTGAACTGTGTTGAAAATACCATAGAGGGGCCATTTGGAACAAGTAAAAAAAGCCAAAGTTAACTTTTAATCTATTTTGATTCATATCACCTCTTACATATAAAAAGTAAAAAATTAAATAAAATTAAAAAATTAACTTTTAACCAACTTTCTAAATCACCCAAAATTGACATAAAGGAAATCTTAGAGAAGAGATATCTCCTTTAAAAATACATGATAAAAAATAGTGTGTCAGTAATTAAATTTTTTTGAATATATCAAAGTACAAGAAAATCGCAACATGCAAAGGTCAGGTGTGTTCAAATAGACAAATGTTAACATGTGATTTTGGCCATTAATTAATATGTATTTAATATTGTATTAGTTTGTTTTGGGTTTAGTAGGTTTCTAATTTTAATTTAGAGATTACCTTTCCTTCAGTCCGTGATTGGATTAGAGGGTGTTCATGAGCCCATCACGAGTCCTGTTTCGATAATCCAAACTGTTCAATATGTAAAACTCGTCGAGTACTATATGCTTGTAAAAAATCACGTTGATTGGATATCGGTAGCTATTTCATCAGATCAGATTTCTGTCAACCGTTAATTTTTTCACCGTCTATTTTTTTTTATACAAAACTGATGTGATCACGTAGCCATCGATATCCGATCAATGTGATATTTTGCAGATATAGGATACTTAATGAGTTTTACACATTGACCAATTCAAATTATCAAAACGGAACCCGTGGTGGGCCCTCACGGGCCCAATAGCACCCTCCAGTCCGTGATCAGACTGGAGGGAAGCGAAACCCTTTAAGATTTTTACCAAAAATGGATGCAATTATTACCAAAAACTTCAAGATTTTTAAATTTGTACAAAGCTACTTTAAATTAATATTGTACATTAAATGCATAAAAAAATAATAATTGGGAAATGATACAGAGCTCTAAATCTAGAGTTCTAATTTGAGCTCTAGTGATATGGGGAAAAAAAAAAAAAAAGGCACAAACATCACATTATAGGTGGAGGCTAGCTTGGAAAATGCTATAGGCCCTAAATTTTTTACCAAATGAATAACCAAATGTCTCACATGGGTGTGGGATCCATAAAAAGTGGACTCATTTATGGGCCCCACACTCATGTGAGACATTTGGTCATTCATTTGGTAGAAAATTTAGTATCCTTAGCATTACTCAATTGAGATCGCACTTCTCAACCACGATCATCATCTCAACCGAGATGGTACTTCTTAACTGAGATCATCATCTCAACCGAGATCGCATTACTAGTATATAACTCGTTAGTTCAAGAACATCAAGATTCGAAATCTGTCGTCTTAACCGTCATACCAATATCATGACATGTCATTTCTTTATTGGTTCCCACTATGTCCTATAATTGACACGCCGCCACATTAGACGTCACTATCCATCACACGTCTCCCAAGAAACTTAAATCATTACAATCTGTCACCTCTTTCCATTCTAACAAAACCTTTTTCATTTTCCCATTTCTTTTTTCCCTATGTCTCCAGACTCTCTCTCTCTCTTGGCCTCTACAAACCATCATCGTTGTTCTTGAAGCATTCATTGCTATGAAGAGTCCATTCGTGCCCAAGGTTCAAACTCTACCAACTAAACCAGACTAGTAGCTAAACACTTCATCATCTGCTCCACGCATCCATCTACCATCTCAATGGCAGTGCAAATACCGACATAGCGACAATCTTGCAGCTAGAACTAGGAACAGGAAACACCGACGTCTTAAGCTCCCAGCCTTAGACCTTGACAATCCTCCAATCGCCCTATCTGTAACTAACCATCGATGTAACCAATGACAGCATCTCTCGCCGAACTCTTGTCGTAGAAGACCTTCTTGCTGATATCCTTGATGTCATAACTGTGCGATCCACTCCATCTCCTCATAGTCAATCCAACATGCTCATGCCTCTAGCAACTCAACATCTTGGAAGAGAAGCACATGAAGCAAAAGGACCAAGTTACAACAAGGAGCAGAAGCCAAGGCCTATCAAGAAGGCCAAGACTCTATCCGAGATCAATATAAGGAACAGGTCAACATCTCATATAAAACCATCATCTCGGGTATAAGTGTTATCTCGGACACCTTTATCTCAGCAAATTTTTTTAAAATTTCACCAAGTATCACTTTCAAATCACTAACTTAGTCTTTGTTCACTCATCTTTGCTCTCTACCCCTTAATGTGAATGTAAATACAACTTAGGTTCACATTAGGAATACATCATCGGAATCTTGTCCAAGTTCGACTTAGACATCCATGACCAAGGTCATCACGTTGGGCTCGCCCAACTAAACACTTAAGGCTTGACCTTAGTGTACCGAGAGTACTATGCACAAATCGACCAAAACTTGGCTAGTTTCGCCTTGTTTCACATTGAAATATCGTCTTATACTTAATTCAACTCTACCAATATGGCAAGTCTAAGTTAATCTCCTTGTTCACCATGGGAACATCGCTTAAGTCTAACTTAAACATCCATGACCGAGATCATCGCATTTGGCTCGCCTAAACTAAACACTTAAGGCTTGACTTTAGTGTACCAAGAGTACTAGCTTCCTTGACTTTTCGCACAAACCAGCCAAAACATGGCTAGTTTCGCCTTGTTTCACATTGAAACATCACCTTATACTTAGTTCAACTCTACCAATATGGCAAGTCTAAGTTAATCGCCTTGTTCACCATGGGAACATTGTCTAATTCTTGCCTAAGTTTAACTTAGACATTCATGACCGAGGTCATCGCTTTTGACTCGCCCAAACTAAACACTTGAGGCTTAACCTCAATGTACCGAGAGTATTATCTACCTCGGCTTTTCGCACAAACTGACCAAAATATGGCAAGTTTCGTCTTGTTTCATACTGAAACATCGCCTTATACTTAGTTCAACTCTGCCATCAAGGCAAGTCTAAGTTAATCGCCTTGTTCACCACAAGAACATCGCCTTAAGACTTTTTCAATCTTATCTCACAATCATAAACAATATTTTGTAATGAACAAAGTCAATACTAGTATTTTATTAATACTTCGACTGAGGTTGTTGACATCATTAGAGTTGAGCTCCAAATTTCATCAAGCCACATTCCAAGGCCTCGACAAGCTTTTACCGTCAAGATCTTCTAATCTCAGGTAAGCCTTGTTTTATCTCAATTCTGTTCGTCTCCGGTATGTTCTGATCTTTTCAAAATTATTTTCCTATGTCGAACTCCTGTATTCTCGAATCTACTTATCTAGGCCGAGATCTTGTCTTCTGGATTTGGAATCTGCTCGCTTAGGCTGAGTCCTTGTCTTCTCGAACCTAATAATCTAGATCGAGATCTTGTCTTCTAGGATCTGGGATCTGCTCACGTAGGCTAAGCTCTTGGCTTCTCAGACCTACTCATCTAGGCCAAGATCTTGTCTTCTAGGATCTAGAATCTGCTCACTTAGGTTGAGCACTTGTCTTCTTAGACTTACTCATCTAGGCTGAGATCTTGTCTTCTAGGATCTGGGATTTGCTTACGTAAGCTGAGCTCTTGTCTTCTCAGATGTACTCATCTAGGCTGAGATCTTGTCTTCTAGGATCTGAGATCTGCTTACTTAGGTTGAGCTCTTGTCTTCTCGAACCTAATCATCTAGGCCGAGATCTTGTCTTCTAGGATCTGCTTCACCTAGGCCATGTTTTTCCATCTTGGATCTGCTTCACCTGAGCTATGTTCTTTCATCTGGGATCTGCTCTACCTAGGCCATGCTCTTCCATCTTGGATCCGTTTCACCTAGGCCAATGTCTTCTCTACTTGATGGTTGTCTTTATCTCATCAGGAGCGCTCATGCCCCCTTATCTTTGCATTAATCCCTTTTGTAAAGGTCTTCATTCCTTCAATGTTGATGCATTCTTCATCTTCGCTGAACTCGTCGTCATCGACACTTTGATCTTGTACGATGATGGCCATCTATTCTAACTAAGTTCCCACAGACGGCGCCAAATTGTGGGTGTTGATTTCCGACCACACAACTAAACATGGAACTTAGTTGGAGAACATGCAGTAGACTATACTAAGTTAATACCTGTGCAAAAGAAGACAAGAAATACCGCGATGGCTCGTCCACCCAGGGGCACTCTGACGATCAAGTCAGTCAATTTATCTCTCAAAGATATCATCAACTCAAATCAAGAGCTCACAACATAAATCACATACCTTACACTCACGGGGGTGCCTTATTTTTATAATAATTAGTGTACAACTTCCCCTAGAAATCTCACTTTATGAGACTCTATCCTTTATAAGGATAACATCTATCACAACTCACATTATTCATATTAAGATGAACTTCCTCAAGAGTCCCATCTCTTTCCAAATAGGTAGTTTGATGTCATTTAGGACTTTAGTCCTCTATCCAAATATCTCAGATTCCAGTATTATCGTACCATATCTCGGCACCATTGTCCGCCCATGTAGCACCTTGACTAACGACCTCGGCCACATGGACTACCCAAAAAAATATGTCCTTACAAAAGGGTTTGAGACTTGCTGCGGTTTTATTCTTTGAAAGTGTATAGAGTTCTTTTTTTAGAGTTAAATCAACATGGGGACATATATAATCAACTAGCCTTTTCATTATATAAGTATGCGATTCATAAATTTTTTTTTTTTTTAATTTGTAATATTTTTATTATCTTTTTTTTCATTGTGATGTTGATACAAGGGAGATTGACAAATAAGTCCCATATTTTGGACTAGTAATCTATATAATCCCATATTTTTTCTTGTGATCCATTTAGTTCTTTTAAATATATAATGACTCATTTATCTGCCACATTGGAGTGTCACATTTGAAAAAAGTACACTAAAGAGTTTTTAATTTTTTTTAGAGTGTCACCTCATATCTACCACATTGGAGTGTCACATGTCACATTTGGAAAAAAATATTAAGGAGTTTTTATTTTTTTTTAGAGTGTCACATTATATCCGCCATATTGTCACGTTTGAGAAAAGTACACTAAGAAGTTTTTTTTTTTTTTTTGAAGTGTTACATCATACCAGTCACGTTATCTCGTTTGAGAAAAGTACACTAAGGAGTTTTTATTTTTTTTAAAAGTATCACATCATGCCCGTCATGTTGTCACGTTAGGGAAAAGTACACTAAAGAGTTTTTATTTTTTTTAGAGTAAACGTTTTGGAGTGTCACATCATACTCGTCACATTATCACATTTAGGAAAAGTACACTGAGGAGTTTTCAATTTTTTTACAGTGTCATATCGTTGGTTTGTCACATTAATACCTGTCATATTGGAGTATCACATCATACCTGTCACATTAATAAAAGGGTATAGATGTCCACCAAAACACTACCAAAAATAAAATAAAAAAAATAAGACCACATAGAAAGAAACTCTCCACTAATAGGACATAATAGATTAATAGAAAAAATTTAGAATTAATTGGAGTACTTGTTTGTGAGATGGAATTTATTGGTAAACATCCCTTGACATAATTATAATTTTTTTAATTTAAAAAAAAATCATGAATCAGGACGTAAGATTTCAATTACTATATTATTTTTTGTCATATTTCGACGTGAAGTTTTACCAAAGAGTCAACTATTGAAGATTTTCGAGATATGAAAGAATGTCGAGTTCCACTTTAATAGATGATTGAGTTAATTTATATAAAGAATTATTTAAAACATGACATTACTTTTATTCATATATTAAATTAACTAAATATAATTTAATATTAAATTCTAGTCTTTTGTTTTCTTTTTTTGGAACTTACTTATAGGTTCTAATAGGTGTACTTATTGTCTAACAGGTCCTATGATCATTAATGATATTTTTCATCAAACACTATTTAAAAACATTACTAATTGTTAATTTTCAGCTACAGTTTAAAAATTGTAAAAAAAAAAAATATCACTAATTATAAGTTTTAGCGATAATTTAAAAAAATTATCACAAATTTTCAACTTTCAGTGACAATTTAAAAATTCGTCATAGAAAAATGTAAGTAATTGTAAGTTTTAGTGACAATTTATAAAAATCGTAATAAAAAAATTCACTAATTATCAATTTTTAGCAATGTAAGCAAAAAATTGTCACAAAAAATTATTTTTCACAATGATTTTACTATGACTTATTTTCAATAAGATTTTATGGGAATTAAGTCTAAATATTAGGATCTATTGATAATTTACCCTTTTTTAAATTCAAAAAAATAGTATTTTATATCAATTCATATAAAAAAATTATTCATATCTTATCCAGCTGCAGCTCATTTAGCTGCAATCACAGCTGCAAGTTCAGCTGCAGCTCATACAGCTTCCTTAGTACCAGATCATGGCTCAGCTTCAGCTCAAGGCTCACTAACAGCTACACCTTCCAATTGACTTTAGTATCACCTGGTGATTAGTTAGAAGTAGTTATGATTTGTTAAGTCAGTTAGGTACTTCTTGTATAAATACACTTTGTAACTTTGATATTTGTAATGTGAATTGAGTTCAAGCTTTTCATCTTGGTATCAGAGCATCTCTGAAGCTCTCACGAGCATAACTCTGGCCTATCCATGGCTTCTTCTGATTCATCTCTATCTTCTTCTTTACCTCACAATCTCAATCTGTTGATCTCTAATCTCAGTTTATTCATTACAGTTACACTTGATTCTGCGAATTTTCTTATATAGCGCAGCTAGTTTCAAAATATATTGCGTACAACTAAGTTGTTAGATTTTGCAACTGGATCAATTCCTTGTCCACCATTGCAAATCAAAGATTCAAGTGGTTTTTAAGTTCTAAATCCAGATCGAGCACAGTGAAACAAAATCGATGCTCATCTGTTAAGCTGTATAACAGCTACAGTCACACCTGTAATTTTTTCTTCTGTTCTTAATTTGCAACATAGCTATGAGGTCTGGAATGCTCTCTATAAACGATTCATAATGTTATCTAGATCTCACATTCATCAAATGAAGAATTGCTTGACTCATTTGACAAAAGACTCACTGTCAATGGATGAGTATTTGACTCAGATAAAAGAATTTTCTGATCAATTAACTCTAGCTTCCTCTCCTGTTGATGAAGAAGATTTGGTACTTCTCACTGTAAATGGATTACCAGATGAGTTTGATGCTCTTAAAACCACTATTCGAGCACGTATGGAGCCTACTTCTATGGCAGAGTTAACATCTCTTTTGAGTTCTGAATCAATTCACATTGAAGCTAAACAGAGAAAGTCACAATCTCATGAGCCTTCAGTTGCTTATGTTTCCCAACGAGGTTCATCTAGTACTGCTTCTAGAGGAGCACGCTCATCCTTTCGAGGTTCCAGAGGTGGTTTTAGAGGTGGTTTTCGTGGTGGTAGTGACAGATCTGCTTCTCGTGGTAGAGGTCGTCATTACTCCTCTAACTTAATTTGCCAAATTTGTGGTAAAAATAGTCACACTGCAATAAACTGCTGGCATAGACTGGATGCAAACTTTCATCAATCATCTTCTTCTAATTTTCCTTCTCCGTCTGCTCCAGTATCCACTTCTCTGGCTATTTGTGACAACCCTCACCCATGATTAGCGTTAAATTGCGATTTAGTATGATAAATAATTGATTAAAATGAAATCCTAAATTGATTACATGAGTGTGCTGTGTAGATTGCATTTCTTATCTGTTTGTTACAGAATGATCTGTTCACGTTTTAATTTCGATTTGTGAATTGAAAGCCTTATCGGCAACCGATTTAGAAATTGACTTGTTTTATATGCTAATTAGGATTCATAGAATTTTATGGTAGGTTTAATTAAAATTCGATTTGGAACAATTAAATTAGAAAGAATAATGTTAAATTACTTTAGTTTGAATTATTTACACATTTGCCATTGGTGGGCCTTCACAAGGCCATTTGTTTGATTTCTCCATGCTTGGCACCATTCATCATCCTTTTCCTTGCATAAACGTGAGTGAGAGGAGAGTAGGAGAAAAGTGAATTCAACAAGGGAATTGCTTGAATTTAGAAGTAATTGAAGAGGATTTAGAAGATTAGGCTTCCACACTTGAAATTCAAGACTTAAGGTAGGAATTCACCCTCTTGATTGTGAGTTTAAGTTGTTTCATGCATGATTCATGGAAAAATTGGAGACTAAAGCCAAGAAATAGCCTAAAGAGTAGAATTGAGAATCAATTCATGCATGTATGTCCATATCATGGAGTTTTGGAGTTGTTTTCATGAAATTCACACATGCATGTTCATATTTTAGTTGTGATCCAAGAATTCACCATGTTTTTGAGTTGAATCTTGCATTTGATCATGCTTTGGAGTTTTGGAGTTCAATAGAACTTATGCATGTCATGTTCTTGTAATATTCATCAAGCTTTAGTTGAAATTTGGTACAATTGACACACTTTTGGGCTTTAATTTGATGAAATGATCTTCAAAACATGTTGTGTTATGAGTTTCTAAGTGTTTTCCAGAAATTTGGCCCAAAATGATGAGTTTTGACATGTTTGATTCATGGTTTGAAGCTTGGGAGCAAATCTGGAAAATCCAAAATTTGGCTTCCTCGCTCGAGCAACCACCTCTGTTTTCAGACTTTCGCTCGAGTGACGGAATGCTGGCTCTAGCGTAAATTACAAGCTCTCAGGTTTCTGCGTGTGTCGAAGCATGCTCGAGCGACAAGACTTGCGCTCGAACGAAGAATTGTGTCTCACGCTCGAGCGAGCATTGAGTGGAGAATTTTAGCAACCAGTACTTTTCACATTTTTGCAGATCGCTCGAGCGAGGGATTTTACGCTCAAGCAACCTCTCTCATTCGGTAAGCTCGCTACGCTCAAGCGAGACCCCTATTTTCAGCAAGTTTTGAAAAATATTTTTAAGTACATTTTTGCATCCTCATTCCATCCTAGGCATTCCTAGGCTATGTTAAGGCATCGTAATGAGGATAATGATATAGAACCACACCAAAACAAGCCAGGGGCTAAGTTATTAATTTCGGGTGTGTAATTTAGTGTGTATTCATTCTGCAACTGTGTAGATTTGACACCCAAGGACGCTGATTAGCCTACCTATAGCCCAGTAATCTGTGAGTAACAATGTTGTAAAGTTATGTTCAATTACAATTATTTTCTGAATGATTAACTGTACTGCTTTCTGAAATGATATTATTTACTGAATAAATGTTTGTCCTATTTTATGAACTGTACTTGTGGCATCCACATCGACTGACTATTACTGTTACTGTTACTGTTACTGTTACTGCTACTGTTACTGAGATCTCTGTCAGTTCCTATCCTTGGAACTACTGTTACTGTATTGATGGCCATCAATTAACTGTTCGGTCTATTTATACATATTGTACTGTTCTACTATTGGATGTACCACGTATGACTGCTATGATTTCTAAATAACTGATATGACATGAAAATGAGTCACTGATTGAATAACTGATCTACTGATGCAAATGACTGTTTTATTTACTGAAAGGGCATTCATTCTTAACCCCTTTACATATTTGTTATTCATTAGGCTTTGACTCACAGTTTATATATATATGTAGGTGGCCAAGCACCGGACCAAAGCTAGAGGCACTAGCTTAAACTCTTGTTTTGTCAAGCTAGCCATTGTGCCTCACTTTGAGGTTCCAAGTCTGCACGAACCAAGGTTGTTTTGGGGTGTTTCAGATTCACCATTTTTGTCTCTGTTATTGAATGAATGTTTAAGACTTGATTGTACAAATATGGTGAAGGGATTAAGTCCCTAACCTGTATGCTACTGTATATATCTGTTTTGATATGTAAATGTATGGCTATGAATGTGGTTATGTTCATAAAAGTCTTTTTTCATTCAGGTTTTCCACAGCTTATTGGACATCTTTTATTTCTGTTTGGCTTCCGCCAGCCCTTTTATATTATACTACTATTATTACTGGTTAATCAGGCCTTTGGTAGTCACGGATTACTGGCCGGTTACGATGCTAAACCCTTAAGGGCGGGTTTGGGTCATGACACTATCCTTCTTCTCCGAGCTTTTGTGGCTTCTACTCCGTCCACTGTCCTTACTGAATCTTCTCCCTTGGTACCTTGGATTTGGTTACTTCTAATCATATTACTCATGATCTCTCTAATCTCAACATGTATCAGACTCATCAAGGTCCTGATGAAATCACTGTAGGCAATGATAATTCTCTTCCTATTCATCATACATGTAAAGGCCTCTTATCTACTCCTCATTTTTCCTTTAAGCTTAACAAACTTTTGCATTCTCCTATCTCGTCCAATCTTCTCTCTGTGCATCAACTCACCAAGGACAATAATTGCACTATTACATTTGATGAGCCTTCCTTTGTGATTCAGAACAAACACTCGAAGGCCATCCTGCACAAGGGCCATAATGCTCATGGCGTATATCACTTTAAACATTTGACATCATCTTCCACTACTGCTATGCATGCTCTTCCTGCATTATCATCTCATGCTTTATTTTCTGCTGCTACTAGTCCTATATCTGAGATTACTTGGCATAAGAGATTGGGTCATCTTTTTCAACCAAAATTTACAGCTTTAAAAAAACACTTACATGTTGCTAATAATCACTACAAGTTTTCTGTCTTTTCTTGTACTCATTGTAGTATAGCTAAAAGCCATAGACTTCCTTTCAAGCTTTCCAATTCTACTGTAAAATAACCTTTATCTCTTATTCATAGTGATGTATGGGGCCCATTTCATTCTTTTTCTTTTGGTTACAAATTCTATGTGCTTTTTATTGATGATTTTAGCAAGTTTACTTGGCTTTATCCTCTCTGTTATAAAAGTGAATTTTCTCCAAAGTTTTGGAATTTAAAGCTTATGTTGAGACTCAATTTTCTACTAAATTGCAAGTGCTTAGGACTGATGGAGGCACTGAATTTGTTAATTCCTCTATGACTCAATTTTGCAAGCTCACGGCATTGTTCATCAATTATCTTGTCCATACACTCCTCCTCAGAATAGTGTCTCTGAATGCAAACATAGACATATTATTGAGACCACTATTGCTTTGCTTCATCACTCTTGTGTTCCCACCAAGGTTTGGTTTGATGCAGTCTCAACTGCTACTCATCTCATTAATAGACTGCCTAGTGCAACTCTTTCTCATAAATCACCCTATGAACTTCATTTTCATACTTTACCTGATTACTCTTTTCTCAGAGTGTTTGGGTGCCAATGTTTCCCTGGTTGAAACCTTATTCCAGAAATAAGCTCCAGGCTAGGTCTACTCTATGTCTTTCTTGGTTATTACTCCTCCTATAAAGGATACAGATGTTTGGACATGGCCACAGGTAAAGTCCATCTTTCTCGACATGTGAGCTTTAAGGAGGATATCTTTCCTTTTTCTGTTGTATCTCCTGTCTCTGCAACCTCTAGACAAGGATATCTTTCTTTTTTCTGTTGTATCTTTCCTTTCAAAAATTGAGTCATCGAGGAATTAACAAATTCAGTGCCTCCATCAGTCCTAAGCACTTGCAATTTAGTAGAAAAATGAGTCTCAACATAAGCTTTAAATTCCAAAAATTTGGAGAAAAATTCAATTTTATAACAGAGAGGATAAAGCCAAGTAAACTTGTTAAAATCATCAATGAAAAGCACATAGAATTTGTAACCAAAAGAAAAAGAATGAAATGGCTTCCATACATCACTATGAATAAGAGATAAAGGTTTATTACAGTAGAATTGGAAAGCCTTGAAAGGAAGTCTATGACTTTTAGCTATACTACAATGAGTACAAGAAAAGACTGAAAACTTGGAGTGATTATTAGCAACAGGTAAGTGTTTTTTTAAAGCTGTAAATTTCGGTTGAAAAAGATGACCCAATCTCTTATGCCAAGTAATCTCAAATATAGGACTAGTAGTAGCAGAAAATAAGCATGAGATGATGAAGTAGGAAGAGCATGCCACAGCAGTAATGGAAGATGATGTCAAATGTGGAAAGTGATATACGCCATGAGCATTATGGCCCTTGTGCAGAATGGCCTTCGAGTGTTTGTTCTGAATCACAAAGGAAGGCTCATCAAATGTAATATTGCAATTATTGTCCTTGGTGAGTTGATGCACAGAGAGAAGATTAGACGAGATAGGAGAATGCAAAAGTTTGTTAAGCTTAAAGGAAAAATGAGGAGTAGGTAAGAGGCCTTTACATGTATGATGAATATGAAGAGAATTACCATTGCCTACAGTGATCTGATCAGGCCCTTGATAAGCCTGATACATGTTGAGATTAGAGAGATCATGAGTAATATGATCAGAAGTAGCCGAATCAAGGTACCAGGGAGAAGATTCAGTAGGGATAGTAGACGGAGTAGAAGCCACAAAAGCTCGAGGAGAAGGATAGCCAGAGAAGTGGATGCTGGAGCAGATGGAGAAGGAAAATTGGAGAAAGAGGATTGATGAAATTTTGCATCTAGTCTATGCCAGCAATTTATTACAGTGTGACTGTTTTTATCACAAATTTGGGAAATTAAGTTTGAGGAGTAATGACGACCTCTACCATGAGAAGCAGATCTGCCACTGCCACTACGAAAACCACCTCTAAAACCACCTCTGGAACCTCGAAAGGATGAGCGTCCTTCTCTAGAAGCAGTACTAGATGAACCTCGCTGGGCAACATAAGCAACTGAAGGCTCATGAGATTGTGACTTTCTCTGTTTAGCTTCAATGTGAATTGATTCAGAACTCAAAAGAGATGTTAACTCTGCCATAGAAATAGACTTCACACGTGCTCGAATAGTGGTTTTAAAAGCATCAAACTCATCTGGTAATCCATTTAGAGTGAGAAGTACCAGATCTTCTTCATCAACAGGAGAGGAAGCTAGAGTTAATTGATCAGAAAGTTCTTTTATCTGAGTCAAATACTTATCCATTGACAGTGAGTCTTTTGTCAGATGAGTCAAGCGATTCTTCATTTGATGAATGTAAGATCTAGATAACACTGTGAATCGTTTACAGAGAGCATTCTAGACCTCATAGCTATGTTGCAAATGAAGAACGTAAGAAAAAATTACAAGTATGAGTGTAGCTGTTATACAGTTCAACAGATGAGCATCGATTTTGTTTCACTGTGCTCGATCTGGATTTAGAACATAAACACCACTTGAATCTTTGATTTGCAATGGTGGACAAGGAATTGATCCAGTTGCAAAATCTAACAACTCAGTTGCACGCAATATATTTTGAAGCTGACTGCGCCATATAAGAAAATTCGTAGAATCAAGTGTAATTGTAATGAATGAACTGAGATTAGAGATCCACAGATTAAGATTGGGAGGTAAAGAAGAAGATAGAGATGAATCAGAAGAAGCCATGGATAGGCTAGAGTTATGCTTGTGAGAGCTTCAGAGATGCTCTGATACCAAGATGAAAAGCTTGAACTTAATTCTCATTACAAATATCAAAGATACAAAGTGTATTTATCAAAGAGGTACCTAACTGACTTAACAAATCATAACTACTTCTAACTAATCACCATGTGATACGAAAGTCAGTTGGAAGGTGTAACTGTTAGTGAGCCTTGAGCTGAAGCTGGAGCCATGATCTGGTACTAAGGAAGCTGTATGAGTTGCAGCTGAACTTGTAGCTGTGATTGCAGCTGAATGAGCTATAGCTGTTATTGTAGCTGGATGATCTGTTGCAATAAGAGTTGTTTCAATATCCTTATCAACCCCCTTCAAGCTGATGGGAGAGGAGTGAACCATGAGCTTGGACTGAAGAAAATGAAAACGAGAAGCTGACAAAGGCTTAGTAAATATATCTGCAATCTGATCAACAGAGGGAATGTATTTGAGAACAAGTTGTTAGAGCATCTCTAAGGGGATAGCTAAAAAAAGATTTGTTAGGCATTTTAGCCAATGTAGCTCTAATTTTGGGCTCCAATGGGCTAGCTATTAGGCTAGCTACTTTACCAGTCTACCTTTTTGCTGGCTACAATTAAAGAGCCCGATAGGCTCTCCAAACAAATATGTATGTATATGTCTTGGATGTTTGTATATTTATGTCTTGGATTTGGGATTTTATATATGTATATATGTATGTAGCAATCTTATATGTTATTTTCAAATCTGTTTGATGAATTACAGAATAACTTATTTTGTATTTTGTATTTTTTTGTCCTCATTCTACAGGTTTTGTACATATATATATATATATATATATATTGACATATATAAGATATCACAAAGGTAATATGTGAAATCTTTTGTAACAATATAATAGATAACAATGAGAAATTAATTATTCATAATTAAATAGTTAGTCGTACTATAAATGTTTAGTGTTATATTTTTGTGTGTATGCACCATTTTTTTATTAGATTATTAAATTCACGTAAAAATTAAAAGGAGTTTGTGAATAATTTGTGTAAAATTAGAAATTAGTGAGAAAGATTTTAAAAAAGATAAATTTATAGTGTTTGGTTTGGTGTATTTTTCCAAATTTTTGTTTTGAATTTTTTGATTTTCATATTTTTTGTCTTTGACATTGGTTTTTTGAATAACTTTTTTATTTCTTTTTAGATTCATTTATTTTAATACTTTTTATTTTTTTAATTTTACTTTTAGATTTAGATTCATTTAATCTAAATACACTTAGAAAATAATTTGTTGTGTATTCTTTTTGGAAAAAAATTATTATTATTATTATTAATAATAACAAAAAAAATATAGTAATAAAAAATGGTACATGTTTGAATTCATAATGTTTTTAGAGTTAATTACCTAAAAATCCTATTTACAAATGTTATGGTAGTTCAGGTCTTATCTAAGATTTTTTGAACCAATAAGTCATATTTAGTAAAATTGAAAATATTATTTGTTTTTTCAATTTTTAAAACTAAGAACATTATCAATTTTGCATAGTAGTATTCCATGTAATTGTCTTACTAACTGATGAAAAGAAAACAGAGTATGAAATTAAACGTTTTTTTTCCCTTTTACTTATTAGTTTGATTCAACTATCTAATAAAACCGAAACATTATTAGTTTTTTGAGTAAATTACACTTACACCCCCTGAGGTTTGGGTTTAATACATATCACCCTCTGACGTTTGGGAAATTACACTAACCCTCCGTCATTGTAATTATTTAGATGGAATGAAAATATTGAACTCATGCACTCTCTCTTTTTTTTTTTTTTTTTTTGCTTTACTTTCTCTTTTTTTCCCCTTTCCTTTACTTTTTTTTTAAAATGTAATTTCCTCTATTTTTTTACTAAGAGTTATTACCTTTTATATAAGCAGGGAGTTTGTAAAATGAAACTATTAACCACAGGAGTGAGAATGTAATTTCCAAAACGTCAAGGGGTGGGTAGTAATTGGACCAAATCTCAAGGGGTGTTAATGTAATTTACTCTAATTTGTTTTTTTCAGTTTTAAAACATTATCAATTTTTTCATTTTTTAAGTTGTTGTTGTTGTTGTTGTTGTTTTTTTTTTTTTTTTTTTTTTGTTTTTGTTTTGCACATCAATGTTCCAACATTATACTCCTTTATAGACACGAAATTTTGCACAAAAAAATAATTCTGTTTTTTTTTTTTAAATTTTTTTCAAAAAAACATTTTGTGCATAATTATTTTTACTTTTTTCAATTTGAAAGTTGATATTTTACAGTTTTGAAAATCAAAATAAATCTCAACTCCTCATATTTCGTTATAGATAATTATAAATGTTAAAAATTATTGTTTGAAGGGAAATTCCGACTATTAAAAATTTAATGGGACTTGAAGATCCAAAAAATCTTAGTTAGGACTTAATAGAGTATAAGTTCATAAATTAGGACTTGTATGTAAATGTTCCATTTTTTTACCAATATTTTACTTTTTAATTCTATTTAGATTATTAGACATTAGATTTTCATGTAAAAGTATAATTTAAATATAAAATATGAAGAAATTCTAATATCTTTAATTACCAAAACTGATAAAATATGAAAAATCAAAAATTAAAAAACGGATTTAACGAAAAAAAACTAACGAAAAGAGTTTTTATTTAGAATTTTGATATCATATCTTAATTATTAAAATACCATGTAAAATATTACAATTTATAAAATCTAATTTAAACAAAAAGAAAGTGCATGAGGACAACCTGCAAAATTTTGAAATGTAGAACAAATTTCCGTTTTAAAAATGCATGTGTTTTTCTTTGTCTAAATTTAAACGAATGCATACAATTTTTAGATTCAACCAAAATTATTCACTGTGATTTGATTCATTATGAACAATTGTAAATATTATGTTTATCACTATAAAAGTAGACATAAGAAATAAAAATAGTAATTATTTTTTGTTCTTCAATCATTATCAATGTAAAAAATATGGAGACAACTTTTTTATTTTTATTTTAATAAAGGAGACGGTTTGTTCATATTTATATATAACTTTTGAAAGTAGATATATCATTTTTAAATATTCAACTCTAAAAATAAATAGATAGTTATTTATATAGAATTTTTTATAACTTTTAAAAAATATAATAAATTTAATAAAATAAAATAATAATAAATTTTTTACACTTTTATAATAGTGATTGATAAATAATTACTCCAAAAAGAATCAAACATGATGCAAATAATGGAGGGGCCACCACCTTGTACCGAAAAACAAAGATCACACGAAAGAAAATCAAAATCAAACACGCAATAATGACAGTGCCACTACCTTACCAAAAATTAGTATACAACTCCTCTCCATTCTGGAAACGAATTGGTCAGTATTGTTGGGTTCGGGTAGCACGGATGAAATTACAAAAAAAAATTATGGACAGTCGTGGCTTTTCTATTTTTGTAAAAAATATGATTTGTCATGATATTTTAAAAATATATATTTTATTTTATACATAAAATGGTATTCTAGTATAAAAAATACATATCTCATTCTTATTCTATCTTTCATTCACTTTTTATTTTGTGCCAAAAAAAACTTTTTCATCCTATTAAAAATTGCTCTTATGGTATTTATATTTTTTTTATGTATAGATATAATTTATATATCATATTGTACATACATATGTGCTTATATATATGCTAAAAAAATTTATTTGTCTTTTGATCCTTCCGATGATGAAATCTTGGTTCCGTCCCTGTGTGGTGGGCCTGACTTTTGGTCTATCTTGATAATTCAAATTGTTCAATATATAGAGCTTGTTGAGTATATCATATCTGTAAAAAATTACGTTAATTGGATATCGACAACTACTTGATCAGCTTGCATTTGTGTATGCAATTTATTTTTTAAATCCTAATTACGGTTGAAACATGCTTGTATGGGAAAATTTATTATTATTGTAAATTTACATTAGTAAAATATTAGGAATTAGTATTTTTTGTTTTAAAAATTAATTAAGTTAGTTTAAATGATTAGCTAAAATAAAGAGTGTGACTGAAGAACACAATAACTAAAGTAATTAGGTAAAATAAAGAATGTACTTTTTTTGTACTTTAACTAATGAAAAGTACTTCACAAATCAATTTATGTTTTCGTCCCTGATTAAATTTGATATGCCCACAATTGAAGTGAAATTTGAGCATCTTAAGAATATTGAAGTAGAAGGTTAACTCATTTATCAAACGTTCAACGCATTAGCAATTCCAACTAATTCTATGAAAGTAAATGACCAATTGCAAAACTATTTCCATTATGTTCTGAAAGTAATAACGCCTTGTGGATCAACAAAACCACAAATGATTTAATTTATCAAGACAAGTAAATACGCACAACACAACAATTAAACGGTACATATATATATATATATATATATTCGGTCGGATTGGTTTATATTGATCTTTTTATGTTAAGTCTGACCTCTGACCGAAACATAAAAAAAATTTGTGAATTCCAACCGCCAACATCGTCCTTTCGAAACCGCACCGTACATACCGGGGTCGGAGGGTTTGGGTCAGACTTTTGGAAACTTTGGGGGGGTAATTCTAGTTTTTTAACACTCCTACATGCGAAGTTCTATTTTCACACATCTACTTTTCTCAATGCACATTATTTCTTAGTGCACACACTTCTTAATTTGATTTTTGATTATTCTTCTTATTCTACACACATGATGTTCCAATTATATCCTAACTCATATCTTGTACACACACCCTTTTCAACCAACAACAATGATGAAAAAGGAAGCCATCGAGAAATCCAAGGAATCTAATGTTGCGTTGGAGTTGAAACTGCCATTAAAGAAGGCTAAGACATTGCTTGAAAGGTCTAATTGGTATGAAACTAGCAATGGTGATGTGAAGTGTGTTTTTTTAGCAATGCCTGAGCCACCATCACCGTAGGGGACCAATTCGGATCAAATAGAGTAGTTTGAAGTAGCTGAGACTGAAGTAGATGTTGAATTAAAGCCTGGTTTGATTGAATTAATTGATGTTTCGGGCGATAAGTGTGATATCCCTGTTCCGCAATATGTTAATTAGTCCTTAATATGAGCATGATTATGTGTTTAATATGATTTTGTGTGCCATTATGTGAAAATATGTGGTTTTGAATTTCTATCTGTTCACCGTAGGAATATCTGTTCAATTATCTGCTTTGGAAATTAAATTGAAGGCCTTATCAGCCACAAAACCCGAAATTGATTACGCCTTAGTGATTAGCGTAATTTTTAAAGCCTACGGTGAAATTTAATTGAAAATTGATTCGGATCAAATTTATTAGATTTAATTGATGTCATAATGCTCCAGTTATTTAATATTAATTTTTTTTTTTTTTTTTTTTTTTGCATTAGTGGAATTTATGTAAAGAAGGGCACTACACTCAATTCCCTCATTTGAGCTCAAAAATCATATTTGTGCCTTAGAATAGAGAGAGGGTTGGCTATAGAGAGAGAAAGGGAGAGAATTGTGTAATCTTGGCTCAAGGTTTGAGAATTTGAAGATTAACTCAAGAATTGACTAGAGCTTGGGTGTTTGAGCTTTGGTTTTAGTTTTTAGTTTTTAGTTTTTAGGTGTAAGTGTTGAAGACATGAAATTGTAATGTTGGTAATGAATTTGGTGGAAAATGAGCCATGCATGTGTTTGATTTATGGAATTGACCTTCAAAATGTTGTAATTTGATATTGGTATCATGTTAGCATAAATATATGTGAAATTTGAGCCATGGCATGCAAGAAATGTTGGTTAAAGTGTTGAATTTGAGCTCAAGAACCATTCTGGAAAACCCAAAATTTTTGATGTCCGCTCGAGCGGGGGAACCGCCGCTCGAGCGGGGATTTCGAGCTCCTAGTATTTTCTTGCAGGCATGGTGTCCGCTCGAGCGGGGAATTTCACGCTCGAGCGGGGAGCCATGTAGAGAGGCCTTCCGCTCGAGCGCCAGAATGCACGCTCGAGCGTAATTTTGACATAGCCAGTACTTTTGCAGGCCTCTTGGGTCCGCTCGAGCGGGGAAGTCCACGCTCGAGCGGGGACCCTATTTTTTGAAATTTTGTTTATGAGTTCTTTGTTTCGTTTTCCGTCCTCTTTTACTTCTAAGTACTCTTAGGCATGCATTGAGCATTGTAATTGAGTTAAAGAGATAAGAATGAAACCTAAAGAGGAAAATGTGAATTTAGAACGGATCGAATTGTTTATGACCCTTTTGTGTTCATGGAATGTGTAGGGTCGAGCTCCAGGGCGAACCAACCAACCGATCACTGTGAGTAATATCGATATTTGAAACTTGTCATTGTCCAATTGCTTATTTCCTTATAAGCCTTATGAGTTTGCCAGTTTGAATTATGGACAAATGATTGATATGAATAAATGAATGGGCCAGAGGCCGTTTTGACATGAATGAGTGGGCCACAAGCTGTTTTGACAAGAATGAATGGGCCAGAGGCCGTTTTGACATGAATGAGTGGGCCATAAGCCGTTTTGACAAGAATGAATGGGCTGGAGGCCGTTCTGACATGAATGAATCGGCCGGAGGTCGTTTTGACATGAACGAATGAATGGGCCAAAGGCCAGTTTGTCATCTGAATGGGCCAAAGGCCGTTTTGACACAAATGAAAGTTTGAATGGGCCCAAGGCCAGTTTGTTCGGAACCGTCGTCACTTGACCTAAATTGTGTATATATGTTAAATAGAAATATGAATTGGGCCCAAGGCCGTTTGAAGCATGTTGTTCTACATATCGTTTGTATAACTTCTTTACTTGATATTATTCACTAGGCTATCGCTCAGGCTTATTCATGTATTTGTAGGTGAGTCAAGAGAAGTCCAAACCCAGCCCCAGTGAAGCCTATGTGGAACAACGAAGGTTTTGGAAGAGTCAGCCCTTGTGTCTCACGCACGAGACTCGTCTTCGCCCTTTTGTTATGTATTCATATTTCGTCATGTTGGTGAAGACTTTGCACATGTTGTATATAGTTTTGTTTGGCTGACTCAGGCTTATATGATCCTGTATGTACAGAGTTTTGTATAGTACACATTTTGATGTGAGTTATTAATGTGCATATGTATGGTTTGTTATGATGTGCCATGTAAGCACAGCTCTATGGACAAAGTTTTTAATTGCTTCCGTTTGGCCCCTATTAACTTTGTTAAAATACGTTCGGTTCGGTTTGAGGCCGTAGGTAATCTCATGATTACTGGCCGGTTATGTCCTTAACCCTTTGGGGCGGGTTCGGTTCATGACAGAGTGGTATCAGAGCACAAGTTAATAACTCACACACTTGTCCAAAAGAGCAATAAGCGTCTGGAAAAGATCTAGGATGCATTCATGTGATAAGTATCAACTTGAATGCATCAAGTATATGTTTAAATGTTTTGATATGAACAATTATGTGTTATAAGCCGTGATTTGCTTACATTGCAAATTATTTAAATATGTATGCTCTTTAATATATGCATACCCGTGAACTTTTTGTATAACGTATAATGCAAGTTTAATCAGATGGTGAGAACAAGAGGTGATGAGATAGAGGAATCTTCTACTGCCAGACTTGATAGAATGGAAAGACTGAATCAGGAAATGGTAGAGACATTGAGGCAACAACAGTGGGAGCAGCCACATCCTCCACCTCCACCTCCGGCACCTCTGTGCCAGATAATCAGAATGATGACCGAATCATAGCTCTCACCAAAGAGTTCAAGAAAATGAAACCACCACAGTTCCATGGTGGATTAGATCCTTTGAAAGCTGAAGCTTGGGTCCTCGGCATCAAAAAACTGTTTGAAGTATTCCTGTGTTCGGAGACACAGAAAGTGCTTCTAGCCACCTTTATGCTAGAAGACGAAGCAAGAAGATGGTGGATGTTAATGCGTGAGAATCACAAAGATGCTGATTGGGCAAAATTTTTGGAAATTTTCTATGACAAGTACTTCCCGCAGTGTGTTCGGGACAGGAAAGTAGCAGAGTTCATGGAACTTAAGCAAGATAGTATGACTGTAGCTGAGTATGAGGCCAAATTCACTGAATTGGCCAGGTTTGCACCACATGTAATTGATACTGATTATAAGAAGGCGAGACACTTTGAAGGTGGGCTCCGAAGTGACATTTTAGAAAGAGTGAATGTCTTGAAGCTGGAGACTTACATTGGGGTGCTAGACAGGGCCATCATATTAGAGGCTAACATAGCTAGACAGGCCAAGCCATCAACAGAGTGGAAGGGCAATAAAAGACAAGGCTTCTTTTCAAAGAAGAAATTCTTGAAAAAGCAAAATACGGGCTCCTCAAATACTTCAAATTCTTCCCGAGACACAGCTCCCATGTGCAACATTTGTAGCAGAAAGCACCAAGGGGTTTGTTACCGTGTATCAGGGGCCTGTTTCAAGTGTGGTAAACATGGGCACATGGCCCGAGATTGTAATCAGAATAGTGGAAAGATAGCTGCTAGTTCCACAACATCGATCCCAAAGTCGAGAAATACTTTGAGGTCTGCCACCACCAGGGATACCGTGAGACAGGGGAGAGTTTTTGCGCTTGTTCTGGGCGATACACGGAATGCCAACGCAGTTGTCTCAGGTACCATTTCTATATGTAATCAGGATGTCTTTGTGTTAATTGACTCTGGATCAACACACTCATTTGTAACATGTGCATTTGCATCTAGACTGAATAGACCTCTAGAATTACTGCCATATCTGCTATGTGTGTCTGCTCCATCTGAGGAATCTGTATTGTGTGAATCCATATACCGGTTTTGTGACATGCGCATTGAGGATGCTATCCTATATGTAGATTTGTTGCCCTTGAACTTTAGGCATTTTGATGTAATTTTGGGCATAGATTGGTTGACGAAATATTGTGCCACCATTGATTGTGTGACAAAACGTGTTGTGTTTAAACCACCAGAACATAAAGAGATTGTGTTTGTGGGTAATGGGGTAGTGCCTCCACCTTACTTGATATTTGCAATGAAAGCATGTAAATTGATCAGGAAAGGGTGCCAGGGTTATTTGTGCTATGTGTTGTCTAAACAATCTGTGAATGTTGAATTAAATGATATCCCTATTGTTAGAGAATTTCCAGATGTGTTTCCAAATGAATTACCAGGGAAATTGGTAGATAGAGAGATAGAGTTTACTATTGAAACCGTGCCAGGCACCCAGCCCATTTCTAAAACTCCCTACAGGATGGTTACTGCTGAAATGAAAGAACTGAAAGAACAATTACAAGACCTACTTGACAAGGGGTTTATTCGACCTAGCACTTCACCTTGGGGTGCACCAGTATTGTTTGTGAAAAAGAAGGATGGAACTTTGCGCCTGTGCATCGATTATCGGGAATTGAACAAGGTAACAATAATGAACAAATATCCCCTACCCCGTATTGATGACTTATTTGACCAGTTGCAAGGATCACAGGTGTTTTCTAAGATTGATTTGAGATCCGGGTATCATCAGCTGAAAGTTAAGGCAGAGGATGTTGAGAAAACCGCATTCAGAACGAGGTATGGACACTTTGAGTTTCTTGTTATGCCGTTTGGAGTGACTAATGCCCCGGCAGCATTTATGGACTTAATGAACAGAATTTTTAAAACCAACCTTGACGAATTTGTTGTGGTTTTTATTGATGACATTTTGATATACTCTAAAGATAGACTTGAACATGAACAACATTTGAGAACTGTCCTGCAAATACTTAGGGAAAGGAAATTGTTTGCTAAACTAAAGAAATGTGAGTTTTGGTTAGATGAAGTTGTTTTCTTAGGGCATGTGATCAACAAGGAAGGGATTTCAGTGGACCCACAAAAAATAGAGGCGATTATGAATTGGCCTACACCGACCAATGTAACAGAAGTCCGCAGTTTTATGGGTTTAGCTAGGTATTACAGGAGGTTTGTGAAAGATTTTTCGAGAATAGCTGTGCCTCTTACCCAACTAACATGCAAAGGGTAACCTTTTGAGTGGAACGATGAAAGAGAATCAGCCTTTCATGAATTGAAAACAAGATTGACCACTGCACCAATTTTGACATTGCCCACAGGTACGGAGAATTTTGTAATTTTCAGTGATGCGTCTTATAAAGGTTTGGGTTGTGTGTTAATGTAGAATGGAAAGGTTATTGATTATGCCTCTCGACAGTTGAGACCACACGAGAAAAACTACCCAACACACGATTTAGAATTGGTCGCAGTTGTTTTTGCTTTGAAAATCTGGCGGCATTATCTGGATGGAGCAAAGTGTGAAGTCTACACGGATCACAAAAGTCTGAAGTACTTCTTCACGCAGAAGGAGTTGAATATGCGACAGAGGAGATGGCTGGAACTGATAAAGGATTATGATTTAGAGATTCAGTATCACCCCGGGAAAGCTAACACAGTTGCTGATGCCTTGAGGAGAAACTCAACGGGGAGCATGGCTTGTTTGCTTACTGAACAGAAAGAGATCTTGCAAGATTTTGAGAAGTCTGAAATTAAAGTGGTGATGTGTGAACAGGGCGGATTGATAGCCGCTATTACAGCCGAGCCGGCAATTATTGATGAAATCAAACAGAAACAGAAAGAGGATGAATTCCTCAAGAAAGTGATAGATGAATTTGAGACAAGTCCGAAAGCGGAGTTTAGCGTTGTGAATAAAGTGTTGAGATTTCGGAACAGAATGTGTGTCCCAGATATTCCGGAACTAACGAAGAGGGTTTTAGATGAAGCCCACAGATCCGTGTTTGCTATGCATCCGGGTAACAATAAAATGTATCGGGATTTGAAACAAACCTATTGGTGGCCTAAAATGAAGAGAGAGATGGCAGAATATGTGTCTAAATGTCTTAAGTGTCAGCAAGTCAAAGCTGAACATCAGAAACCAGGCGGTCTACTTCAACCTCTCCCTATTCCTGAATGGAAGTGGGAACATGTGACTATGGATTTCGTTGTTGGCCTACCTCGGACTTCTCGAGGTATGGATTCTATTTGGATTGTAGTTGATAGACTGACTAAATCTGCACATTTTCTGCCTGTCAAAACCACGTTTAATGCTTATAGATTGGCTACTATTTATGTTGATGAGATTGTTCGTTTACACGGAGTTCTGGTATCTATTGTGTCGGATAGAGATCCGAAATTTGTATCTAGAATGTGGAAGAGTTTGCAGGAAGCTATGGGGACAGAACTAAGATTCAGTACTGTATTCCACCCACAGACCGATGGGCAATCAGAACGAACAATACAGACTTTGGAAGATATGTTTCGAATGTGTGCTTTGGATTTTCAGGGGAGTTGGGAAGACTATTTGCCACTTGCACAATTTGCATACAATAACAGCTTCCACTCCAGCATCGGTATGGCACCATACGAGGCTTTGTATGGTAGAAGGTGTAGATCACCTACTTGCTGGACAGAAGTTGGGGATAGAGCTTTACTTGGGCCTGAAATTGTGCAAGACACTTTTGAGAAAATCAAGATTATTCGACAAAGGCTCAAAACAACTCAGGACCGGCAAAAGAATTATGCAAATGTTCGGAGAAGACCTCTTGAGTATGAGGTTGGTGACCATGTGTTCATCCGTGTATCTCCGATGAAAGGCCAAGTCAGGTTTGGAAAGAAGGGCAAGTTGTCGCCCCGTTACATTGGGCCGTTTCAGATTCTGGAAAGGCTTGGTCCAGTTGCCTATAGAGTCGCTTTGCCACCGGGATTCGAACAAATCCATAACGTGTTTCATGCGTCGATGTTGAGAGGTTATCTCCGAGACCCGTTCCATGTGATTGATTATCACCGAGTAGCTATTGATGAAAATATGGAATATGCCGAATGGCCGGAACAAATTGTTGATCGACAAATGAAGCAACTGAGAAGCAAGTCCATCCCAATGGTGAAAGTGGAATGGAAAGAACATTATGGGACGGATGCTACATGGGAAAAAGATGAGGAAATGCGACTACGCTATCCACATTTGTTTCCCGACGAAGGTAAAATAAGTTTGGAGGATCAAACTTCCTAAAAAGGGGGAAGACTGTGATATCCCTGTTCCGCAATATGTTAATTAGTCCTTAATATAAGCATGATTATGTGTTTAATATGATTTTGTGTGCCATTATGTGAAAATATGTGGTTTTGAATTTCTATCTGTTCACCGTAGGAATATCTGTTCGATTATCTGCTTTGGAAATTAAATTGAAAGCCTTATCGGCCACAAAACCTGAAATTGATTACGCCTTAGTGATTAGCGTAATTTTTAAAGCCTACGGTGAAATTTAATTGAAAATTGATTCGGATAAGATTTATTAGATTTAATTGATGTTATAATGCTCCAGTTATTTAATATTAAAAAAAAAAATTTGCATTAGTGGAATTTATGTAAAGAAGGGCACTACACTCAATTCCCTCATTTGAGCTCAAAAATCAGATTTGTGCCTTAGAATAGAGAGAGGGTCGGCTATAGAGAGAGAAAGGGAGAGAATTGTGTAATCTTGGCTCAAGGTTTGGGAATTTGAAGATTTAACTCAAGAATTGACTAGAGCTTGGGTGTTTGAAGCTCCTAGGTGAGTGATCAACCCTTGACTCATGAATTTTAATTTGTATTTTGTAGATTCAAAGTTGAATGATGAGAAAGAGCATGTATTGAGTTGGTCTTGGTGAATTTAAAGGCAATAGAGGCATGCATGTATGTAGTTACTTTGAGTTTGCATGTTTGAGCACCAAATGTTTGATCCATGTAAGTTTTTAGTTGAAGATCATGCTCTTGACCATCTCTTCATCACATAAGTTGAGATTGAGGGTTATATGTCACATGCATGTACCATTCACAAAGGTGTAAGTGTTGAAGACATGAAATTGTAATGTTGGTAATGAATTTGGTGGAAAATGAGCCATGCATGTGTTTGATTTATGGAATTGACCTTCAAAATGTTGTAATTTGATGTTGGTATCATGTCAGCATAAATATATGTGAAATTTGAGCCATGGCATGCAAGAAATGTTGGTTAAAGTGTTGAATTTGAGCTTAAGAACCATTCTGAAAAACCCAGAATTTTTGATGTCCGCTCGAGCGGAGCGGGGATTTCGAGCTCCCAGTATTTTCTTGCAGGCATGGTGTCCGCTCGAGCGGGGAATTTCACGCTCGAGCGGGGAGCTACGTAAAGAGGCCTTCCGCTAGAGCACCAGAATGCACGCTCGAGCGTAATTTTGACATAGCCAGTACTTTTGCAGGCCTCTTGGGTCCGCTCGAGCGGGGAAGTCCACGCTCGAGCGGGGACCCTGTTTTCTGAAATTTTGTTTATGCGTTTTGTGTTTCGTTTTCTGTCCTCTTTCACTTCTAAGTACTCTTAGGCATGCATTGAGCATTGTAATTGAGTTAAAGAGATAAGAATGAAACCTAAAGAGGAAAATGTGAATTGAGAACGGATCGAATTGTTTGTGACCCTTTTGTGTTCATGGAATGTGTAGGGTCGAGCTCCAGGGCGAACCAACCAACCGATCACTGTGAGTAATATCGATATTTGAAACTTGTCATTGTCCAATTGCTTATTTCCTTATAAGCCTTATGAGTTTGCCAGTTTGAATTATGGAAAAATGATTGATATGAATAAATGAATGGGCCAAAGGCCGTTTTGACATGAATGAGTGGGCCATAGGCCGTTTTGACAAGAATGAATGGGCCGGAGGCCGTTCTGACATGAATGAATCGGCCAGAGGCCATTTTGACATAAACGAATGAATGGGCCAAAGGCCAGTTTGTTATCTGAATGGGCCAAAGGCTGTTTTGACACAAATGAAAGTTTGAATGGGCCAAAGGCCAGTTTGTTCGGAACTGTCGTCACTTGACCTAAATTGTGTGTATATGTTAAATAGAAATATGAATTGGGCCCAAGGCCGTTTGAAGCATGTTGTTCTACATATCGTTTGTATAACTTCTTTACTTGATATTATTCGCTGGGCTATCGCTCATGTTTATTCATATGTTTGTAGGTGAGTCAAGAGAAGTCCAAACCCAGCCCTAGTGAAGCCTATGTGGAACAACGAAGGTTTTGGAAGAGTCAGCCCTTGTGTCTCACGCACGAGACTCGTCTTCGCCCTTTTGTTATGTATTCATATTCCGTCATGTTGGCGAAGACTTTGCACATGTTGTATATAGTTTTGTTTGGCTGACTTAGGCTTATATGATCCTGTATGTACAGAGTTTTGTATAGTACACATTTTGATGTGAGTTATTAATGTGCATATGTATGGTTTGTTATGATGTGCCATGTAAGCACAGCTCTATGGACAAAGTTTTTAATTGCTTCCGTTTGGCCCCTATTAACTTTGTTAAAATACGTTCGGTTCAGTTTGAGGCCGTAGGTAATCTCATGATTACTGGCTGATTATGTCCTTAACCCTTGGGGGCGGGTTCGGGTCATGACAATAAGTCTCAATTTGGGTCTGAAGAGACTGAAATGAAGTCTACTTTGGCTGATGTGATTATTGGGAATTGTCTAAGGTCTCGGAAAATTCCATTTCGAATTGTTGAAGTTGAAAATGCTGACACTACCAAGTTGGGTTCGGTTGAATCGAAGGTTAATGCAATAGCTTCTTTAGAGAAGAATGAGAGGAAACAGTGGTTCACTTTTGAGAAATAATGGAAGAAATGACCAACTAGGAAGAAACTAGGTTAGTCGTCATTTTTTTTTTTTTACTGAAAAGATGTGCATTTTTTTTTTTGTTTTAAAAAGATGTGTATAGAAAAATTTTTGATATAATATTATGGGTGTGTTTTGATGTCCATTATAGTAATTTTGATTTATGGTACCGTTGTCATTAAAATAATATTTTATTAAGTGTGTGTACAGAGGTAAGTAGGTGTGTGATAATAGAGTTCTCCCCCTTACATAGCACTAAACTAATCACTTTAATGTAATTACCATACACAGTTATGGAGAGTATTTGGGAAGTGGACTCTTTTAATAAGTTAATTTAATTTTTGACTATTTTAGTATGTTAAAATAATAGAAAATTTATTAGAAAATCCTATTTTGGGAATTTCTATACTATTTGGTTCTACGTTTTAAATGGTTGATTGAAGAGTCCTTATTAGGGGTAGTGTGTGACCAGCAAGTCATTTTTTAAATGTGGATGGGTATTAGTTAAACAGACATACTCTCATTAGTTAATTAGGGAAGTTTGTTTGTTTTTTTTTTTTTTGAAATGTGTGACAATTATGGTATGATACTCCAATGTGGCAGGTATTAATATGATACTCCAAAAAAATTAAAAACTCCTTATGCTGTGTTTGGTTGGGGATTTTGGGAGAGATTTGGAAATGAAAATGGAAAAGGTGTGTGAAACTAGGTAAAATGTAGGTATATTTTATTCACATTTCATCTAACTTTTCCCTTTCCCTTTTCAAATCTCTCCAACCAAACATAGTATTAGTGTACTTTTTTCAAATGTGACAACGTGACATGTATGATGTGACACTCTAAAATTTTTATTCATTCTTAGTGTACTTTTTCCAAATGTGACAACGTAATAGGTATGATGTGACACTCAAAAAAAAAAAAAAAACTCCTTAGTATACTTTTTTCAGATGTCACAATGTGGTGGGTATGTTTTGACACTAAAAAAATTTAAAACTCCTTAGTGTACTTTTCCTAAACGTGACATGTGACACTCCAACGTGGTGGCTCCAATTTGATTGAATTACTACGTGTCTTCACGTCATGCACAAAAAAACAGTTAGTGAGGAATTCACGTCTCACACTACGCATGTTAAAAACAACTAAACTTTAAAAAGTTACTAATGCGCTTTTTGAACAACGTGACACAAACACCCCACCACCTTCCCATACATATAACCACACCACCTGTCCCCCAACTATACTAATAATGGTAAAACAGTCAACAAATAATTTAATGGACCACTCAGTCACCAAAAAAACATTTAGGACCTTATGATTTACAAGTCTATAAAACGGGATTTATTAGTCAATTGTCCTAAAATAATTGTGTTTGAAAATAATGTTAAACTTTTTTTTACAGTTAAATATGATATTTGTAAGATAAAAAATGAAATAATTATGATTTTAAAATGATATTTTATCGTATTAATTATTTTAATATATTTTATCTCTTAATACTAGTTTAGTTAAAAAAAAAAAGCCTGAAAAATCATTTCCCAAACAGGGCCATTATGCCTTCACATTGTCCACCTGTCCCGTGTGGTTACATTGTCTAAGTAAATTATTGTAATAAATAGTCAAACCATCTAACGAGACTCAACATTTTCTGCATTCCACAGCCTTGAAAGAGAGAATAAGAAAACTAGCACTAGACTCAAATATGGGTAGTATTTGTATCCCAGTAATTGATATGAAAGAAGATTCTGTAGGACAATCAGAGAAAATAGTAGAAGCATGCAGGGAGTGGGGATGTTTCAGGATCGTCAACCACGGCGTCCCACCGGAGTTGATGGCGGAGATGAAGGCGGCGACGCAGTCTCTGATGGAGCTCCCGGTGGAGATCAAACGGCGGTGTTATCATCCAGTGGAAAGCCATGGGTATGTATCAGTTAACAAAGTCAGTCCAGTTTATGAGAGCTTGTTGGCTTGTTATGACTCCTGTGTCCCTGGTGCTCTTGATAATTTTTTGGATCTCATGGCTGTCTCTCCTCACCTAAGGTTCTCTCTCTCTCTCTCTCTCTCTCTCTCTCTCTCTGTTTTGCTTCAATAATCTGCTCGGGTAAGATAGGCGGTTCAAATCATTTTCAAATCATTAAAATAGATGTGAAATTAATAAGTCCAAAACTCCTTGAACTTAACACTCTAGTCACACTCGTTGAATGAGGGGGAATCTTTTTCTTTCAGTTGTATACTGTGTCTACCTATATGTAGTAATATTAGGAACTTAGAAAATTTATTTAAAATTTTATAAAGAAACATTAATGTAATTGGGTTTTATACACGGATTTCACAATACAATAATTAATCTCTCATTTATGGTAACTCTTCTTTTTCTAAGACGGCAGAGTATCCGATCTATATGCAGTGGTGCTACATGTATTAATTAATGTATATATTAGTATACAAATTAGTGTTATGTTATTATTACAGACCCCACCTACTATATAAATTACAAATATCCAAAATTTCTAAAATTATGTTACATCATCTATTAATATATTAGTTAGTATATTAATTGATACATCTAGTATTATTCATCTATATGAGATCACATTTTCTAATTCAATTACAGCAGTGCTACATGCACCAATTAATGTACACACTAGTGTACCAACTAGTGTTATATTACTGACCCCACCTATTATGCAATTATAAATACCTAAAACATCTAAAATTATGTCACATCATCTGTTAATATATTAGTTAGTACATTAATTAATACATATATTATTATTCTTCTAATTAAAGTGGGATTACATAAAACCACCCTTGGAAGACAAAAATCATGAGTCCAAAAAAATATCATGTGATCATGTCTCCGATCAATAATATTTCTTTCATGATTTGCCCATTATTATTTTATTTTTTTCGGATCGTGTAAATACATAATCTCTTATTATTGGGCAGGAGAACATCCAACTTAGCTCTCGTCTAATCCACATTATAGATCCAGTTGGGAAAGTAGGGCTCCCTATGACTGAAAAAATACATCAGTAACCTACCAAAAATTAAACCAATATAAAAATAAAAGGTTTTACCAATATTTTTTGTGACAGGGAAACAGTAGTGAAGTACTTTGAAGCAATCAATGAGCAAGCATTGGACATGGGGAGGAAGTTGGGGGAAGGGATGGGGCTGAAAGGGGATTTGTTCAAGGATTGGAGTTCCCAAATGAGGTTGAACAAATACCATTTCAACCCTGAATTTGTAGGATCATGTGCTCTCTATCTACACACAGATCCTGGATTTCTTACTATTTTACAGGATGATGAAACTGTTGGTGGACTTGAAGTTGTGCACGGAAAGACTGGTGAATGTGTACATGTTGATCCCATGCTTGACTCCCTACTTGTCAACCTTGGAGATATGGCTACGGTATGTGAAACCTTTCTTGTAGATTGTGTTTGGATCTTAGAATTGTAAATGAAATTGTGAAGAGAAAAGACAACAGTAGTATTATAAACTTGGAAGTTTTTCATAAAAAAATATTTAAAAATATCAATATATGATCCAGATTAATCTACACATTCATTTTCACCACACCCCGAAATTTTAGGACAAATTTTGAATTCTCAAACTAACTGGAAAAAAAGGGGGATAAAATTATATATATCAATAGTCCATGTACTTATCTAAATTTAAAAACAGTTTGTAAATAAGTTATATCTTGCATATTCTTTTAAAATTGGATTTAAATGGGTTGAAAATGAATACCCGCTAAGTTTTTTTTAATTAAAAAACAACAACAACAACAAAAAAGGCAAACAAAATAAGGAATCTACCACCACCTCCTCCTCCTAGGGGTGCAACTCGGGCGGGGTCGGTCGGGTTGGGAGGTTGTCCAAGCCCGGCCTAAGTTGTGCTAAGATCTGCCTAGGCCCGCCCAAGCTTGAATTGTAACTCGAGGTTGCCTGCCCAAACCCGACTCGAGTTAAACCCGAATTGCCCGAGTTGCCCGAATTGTATTTTTTTTTTCCAGCTATATTATTAAATTATTAAAATTTGACTCTATTTATATATTTTTTGTATATAGAAAATCATTAATACCATCAAAACAAATAATTTATTTAATATAAGAGAGATGCCGCTATAGTAGTCTTTACAATTTATGAGTAAAAATAAAAAGTAAGATTTTATGTTATTTGTATATATAATATATATTTAATATGATTTAATAATTTAAATTACTTTAATATCATGTAATGACTAATAATTTATATATATATTTAATATTTTTATATATTTATATATGTATAATTCGGGTTTCGGATTACTCGGGTTGTTTGATGTCTTTGCCCAAACCCATCCAAATTTAATTCGGGCTTTTGAATTTTTGCCGAAGCCCGTTCTGAATTTAAATAATATCTTGTCCAAACCCTAAAAAAATTCGGGCTGGGTTCGGGTTGCTCGGGTTGAGCACGCCCAAGTTGCACCCCTACCTCCTCCTCCTCCACCACCACTACCCAACCATGACCTCCTCTCAAGGGCGGACTTAGGAATGGGCATAGATGGCGCAACCCAACCCAAATTTTAAAAAGTCTGTAGAATTTTTTTTCCTAGCCCAGCCCCACTCCAAATAAGGGCTAATGGTTTTTTTTTGTTTATTTTTTAGATAGGCAACCCAATAGCAGCCCAATACTTACTCGAAAAAATAGATAAGCAACCCAATAAGTTTGTGTTTGTTTAAAAAACAAATCTTCCAAAATAATCTTCACATCTTCCAATCAGATAGGCATCGGCCCTATCCGTCGTCTCCAGCAACCTGTAGCAGCTCCACTTTCCTAACATTTTTGGTAAGTGTAATTAACCAATTATTTTATTTCGGTGGTTGATAATGGATTTGATTAACAATGGTTTTGCAATTTTGTCTTTATGCAACAAATATTATATTGCTCTAAGTTTTTTATGATGCTACCTTGTTCAATGTTCCATATTGCTCTTAATTTTTGAACTTTGAAGGAGTTTTTTTGGACATATATAAAAATAATGAAAGCTTAAATAAAAATTATTGAGGATGTATATAAAAACCCTAATATTTAAAATTATTATGAATATACTGGTTTAATATTAAATAGGGCTAAATTTTTTTTTTTTTTTTAAAAATTTAGGTTATAAATAATGGAACCTCCACACTCAAAAAAGGAAAAACTCTTTTCTCATTCTATCACTCAAAACAAAAGTCTAGTAGTACAGTATCCAATGTTGTTGAAACCTCATTTTTTGATGTGCAACCGCCTTCCATGCCTCAAGCAAATAAACCAAGCGAATTTGTTTCAATTGTTATTGAACGGAATCTTGGTTTACGCTTGCAAATTTGTGAATATCCGGTTAATCAACAGGATGAGGTTAGACAAGCCTATGTGAACTTAGGGCCTTATCAACCTAAACTTGAGTATCCTAGGTCCTCATTTGGAAAACAAAATTGCCGATTTCAACATATGTGGTTTAAACAATTTTCTTGGTTAGAGTATTCTTCTTCAAAGGATAAAACATATTGTTTTTCATGCTTTTTGAAAATTGATCTAGATTCTGTAATCGAAGAATTCGAATCTTTAAAGACTTGTTGAGCACAATTTAATTAGATTGTTTCTAATCAATAAATTTGGATATTAATCTAGATTATATTATTAAATTCTCTTTTTTCTTATGTAGTAATACTTAAAATATAATGTATAATTTTACCTTAGTATTAACCCAACCCACTGACGAATCCTAAGTCCGCCCATGCCTCCTCTGCTAATCCACCACCACCAATAGATCCTCCTCCACAACCCAACCACGATCTCCTCCATCTATTGAAAAAGGAGTTCAATAAATACAAGAGTTGGCCAGATTACTTTGACCAATTCAATCCAACTGATTAAACTCATTTATTAAATAGACAGATTTAATACATAACCCATTTTGACCGGGTCTTATCCGCCCGTTTCCCATCTCTAATCCAAATACTCCAAACATTTTGAAGCCACTAAACCTACATCATTGTGGTTGTGGTATAGAGTTGAGTAACGTGTAGCAAGACCCAACACATAAAAAGATTGTTTTTAATTTTTTGTTTTATTTTTTTATTTCTATCTTAAAATCATCTTTTCCTTTTTTCAAGCCTGCGATTGTTGTGCATTATACAGATATGGAGCAATGGAAGACTTCCAAGTGTGAAGCACAAAGTCCAATGCTATGAAGGAAAGACAAGGTTCTCAACTGCTTTCTTTGTGTTTGGACCAAATGACAGAGCAACTGAACAGCCACCAGAGCTGGTGGATTCTCAACATCCTCGTCTCTATAATCCTATCAATTTTGAAGAATATAGATTGCTTCGAATCTCCAACAATTTACCCACTGGGGCTTTTGAGCTCTTGCGCATCAATTCCTGAATTACACAACTAGTCACATAAAATAATCGTGGTCATCTATATCAGATGATGAGGCTATCGGAAAAGTTACAATTTTATTCTGTTATTTCAGCCATATTTTATATGATTGATTATGTAATGGGTTTATTATCCGTACACTTATGGTTCCCACTTATTAAAGAAGCCTATATATATATATATGAGATAAGAGTGTCTTCACTTTTAAGTAGACTGGACCGTCTAGAATTTTAAAATAATCTTGGACATCATAAAAGATACTATTCTAATAAATTATTTCATTTACATTTTATGTGGTTGATTATGTAATCGGCTCATTATCCATAAACTTATTGATCCTACATATTAAAAAACCACATATATATATATATATATATATATGTAACTGTCTCTTCACTTTCTAGAAGTGTGCGCATTGCGAGTTTGAGAATAAAATTATAAATCGAATATTTTTGCAGATTATGGACTATCATCCTTATCTGATCCTTCCCAGAAGGCCTTGTGGTCATCATTGAGGCTTTAGCTCTCAACCTCATCACAAATTCAAAAAAGCCCTCCTTCAGCTCTTGGTGTGTTGTTTCGAGATCATGGGTTGTGACCTCGATCTACGTGTTATACGAGTATTGAGCAATAAAGGCCTTGGCTATCTCCTCCAAATTCTGCTTAATAGAATCCTCCAATTTTGCATACCATATGGTTGCTATTCCCGACATGGTTCTGCCAAAGAGAGATAGCTTTTGTAGTCTAGTTAGGCCCATCGGGCGCAAAATGTCCGAAAATAGCCGAAGGTGAACCATTGGATCTCCAGAGCCGTCGAATCGATCGATGTGCGACATTTTGAACTGATTTGGCAATGTCACTGCAGAGTCGGTATACCATCCTCTATGTCGGGGATAGAGTTAACAGCTTGTGCTATTTTGAATAGCTTCTCCAGTTTATTAACCTTGAGCACAGTTGGGTCAACCTCAAATTCAAACGAAGCTTCAATTTGATACACAGGTGCTTTAGAGGCTTATGCTAGGATCGGCTCTGCTGGATTGCCCTGATTTTCTTGGACATTAGCAGTATGGGCAACGGCTCCGGGTGTCAGGATACCCGTGGAAGGTGCATGGGATGCTGATGCCGCGGCCGGCTGCAGCTGCTATTGTTGTAGCCTGTTTATTACCTCGACTTGACGGGCTGTGACCTCAGCCTGACGAGCAACATCTTGCTGTAGGGTTTCGACTGTTTGCTAAAGATGATGGATCAATTCCTCCATATTGACCGGGGGATACTGTGTCATCAGAATAGGCACGTGATCTCGTGCTGGACTAGAAGTAGAAGACTTTCCCTGAACCTGACTGGACACAGGTGAATTGAGGGGTGACTGCTGTAAAAATTGGACCGGTGAACTCTGTCTGACTCTCCTCCGTCTTGTAACTGGTGGGAGTGAAGTAAACACGAGCTGTCCCCGAACAAGATCCCCGGCTTTGTAAAGCCTTCGGACTCGGGTCCAGAGTACTTGGGAGATATCCGAACTTTTTGAAGCTATGGTGTTAAACTACCTAGCAAAAAGAAAGTAGTAATCAGAAACCGCACAGCACCTCAGCTCATGATATTACCAACACAGATGTAATCAAAGCTGTAGGACTGTACTCAATATTGAATTCTGCCTCCAAAACAGATACCAAACTCGCAACTGATGTGCACATTCCTATATAGTTTCACTGTAAAGCACATACTAGTTAAGTGAGAGCTAAAACACCTCTACGAGGGGGTAGGGTTACCCTGTTCTAGTTTCGTCAGGAACTAAGGTTCACTATTCAAATAAAACGATTTCACGCAATCCTGTATTCAGGTAAGCATCTTGTCCTAGTTTGGAACAGTCTCTATGGCTTCACTATATGCAACTAGGTCAATGGTCAAAAGGGTACCTCAGCAAGACTACCTAATATACCTCTCACACCTAACACCGAGAAGTGAAAGGAGGATCAATCGGTACAACGGTAGTCCAGATCCAAGGGTTGTGTTCCCATCATGGCAGAGCCTATGACCGGTCAGCCTTTTGGCAAGCTTTTGGGCAAGCCTCTGGCAAACCGTCCAGGAATAGCAGATGGCAATCATAGTGACTTAAGCGCACCAATGCAGATGCAAATGCAAAGAAACATATGAGAGTAGATAAAATTTCATATCATGAAGTTCAAGTCAAGTTCTCTTCTTTCCCCAGCAGAATCGCTAGAAACTATAGCTCGACTTTTCGTGCCTCCTCTCGGAAGACGAACAAGCCCTACAGTATTGGACTCCCGCGGTTCTGAATCTGATCTCACAAGTGTAATGTGAAATAGATAAACACCAAAGAGTCCAAATCCGAAAAATCTTTTGGAAAATCGATTTTGAATTAAATTGCCAGAAATAGACTGTTTTGCTAGATACAGAGTCACCACCTAAATATTTTTGAGAAATTTAGGAAACCCATGACTCGTGCCAAAGGCCACTTGTCCGTCATCACCAAGATTGTCTCGGCTCGAGAACTTAGGTACGAGAGGGAAAAGTCATGAATTGAGCACCCCCGCTCGCCCGATCAAAGATCGGCCTCTACGAATCATGATATGAATCTTATATACATTACATGCTCTTGTTCCGATTATTAGACTAACTTTACTATGTGATACGCACACAAGTACAGACTAATTCGCCAAAGTTGGAACATTTGATTCATGTTTTGTTTGAAAAATTGTTTGGAATATGTACCACTTGAAAAAGTGATCACATATAAACATTACTCAAGTTATTCCAATTTAAGCAACTAGCCTTCATCCACAGGCATTCAAAATAGTTTATCATTTAAGCACTTAGCCTCATGGCAAGCATGCTAAACATGGCAACAATCACACACATGTGATATGCTAAAGCGAGTAAAGGCTCACCTAGTACTCCAAGCCAAAAAGATGAAAGAGTTAGAATAATGCATGATCCTAACTATGCAATATGACTAATGCAACACATGCGATATGCAATTACTAGGCTTGGCTACTAATATGGCATATGAATCAATTTGATAGCATGCGGTCTAAGCATGTATTCAAGAATTTTAATACTAACAATGCAAGTTAGAATGATGCGCTGAGTCTCGGTGCATGCAATACAAGTGGATGCAAACATGGAGAATGCTAAACAAAACATGATGTCTTAAACCAACCAACATAAGCAGTTAAATAAAAAAGAGAAAGACGTGGGGTTAGAAGACATACACATTATTACAACATTGTGCCCTTACGAAGGAGAGTCCGAATAAACTAACTAGCTAAACTAATTAGAGCTAAGCTAATTAACTAACTATTACTGACCCCAATGAAGCTAACTATTCTAGCTAGTTATTGGCCTCGTTTGGTAGAGCTGTGTGAAAGTGATTATAACTTATAGCCTAACAGCTTATAACTTATAGCTGTGAACATAAGCTAATTTTTGACTTATAAATTAAGCTTCTCCTCCCCCACTCAAAGAATAAGTTGATTTTTGACTTACAAAAATCTATAAGCTGTATTGTTAAGCTGAACCAAACATATCAAAATAGCTTAAATTAAGCTAAAAGCTGAAATAAGCTGGAAATAAGCCCTACCAAACAGGGCTATTACAACATTACAATCTAACTAATTAATTACACTAATTAATTAATTACAAAGTTCTAATTAGCTAACTAATTAATTACAACATGAAGTAATTAAATTAACTATTCTAATTACTCCTTCTCGGGAAACGGAGAATGCTCATGCATGCGCGAACTTTTCACCCGAAAAAGCCACTATTTCTGCTGCCAGATGCCTCTATTGCACAGTAGAACACTTACACTACTTTCCACCTCAAGACCAATTTTGTTCTGCTTCAAAAGTACACTGCTGGATTTTGCACCGGTGGCGGGTAGGCTAGAAGTGATGGCCTGCCGTCCACTGATGGTGGCCTGGCGGCCACAAAAAGCGGCCTGGCGGCCACTGATGGCTGGATTTTCCTGCTGCAACAGAGAGCAAATAGAGCAGGAACATGGTATTCTCAAGGGTTGTTTGCACAACTCACCCTTCCTTATCATCAGCAGCTCAAAGGAGCTCAAAGAAGTGGCAAACTTTGATTCACAAACTATCAACGGATGCAATTTCGTTGCATGATAGCTTATGAACCAAGTGTACGAGTTCAATGAATGTAACAAAACAAGACTCTCAAAACTACCTCCCTATCATGAATGATCAAGGGATATAGTTGACAATGAATCTTGAGCCGTTTACATCACTAATGAGTATGAAATGAGTCAAGACTCAAGGGTTCAATTAACGTCCGATTGAACCCAAACCAAATTATTATCTTGCATCATTTTTTAATCACCAATTTTATTACTCCATTTTAGTTACCTTTCAATTCTTTAATCAATTAAGTTCGAAGGTGAGTTTAAGTCCTCTAATGGAAAGAAGTGTCAAACCAAGAGTTGGCCTAAGGCATGAGAGAGATGTCTGTAGACACCCCATTTTTGACCTTCCTCAAGATTTGGATGTCATCGTTTGAACATTCGATGATCATCCATATTCGCGTTCGTTTTGAGTTCCCGGAGGTCTCGGCCACGCGCTTTGCCTCAAGATCTGTCAACTTGTTTGTTTTGTGCTTGGTTGTGGACCAAACACCTGTGTTTTTGCTTTTGAGGGAAGAGGGTGGCTTGTTGGCCATTTTCTCATCCCACCGGCCAAGGCCTGAGGCCTGAGGCCCCTTTTTCTTGCCATCGGCCAAGAGTGTTGGCCGATCGGCACTATGTTTGGTTAGCCGGCCTTTGTTTTAGTCGATCGGCCACATTTTCTGGCCGAGGCCTTTTCTTTGCCTTTTTCAGGCATTGTGCATGCCAGCTGTGCCCACTGGTGAGCACAGACTCTGCCCTCCATACACGTGTATGGAGGGATTTGAGCCTTGTTTAGCTTCTCTTGGAAGCTTTGCAAAATTGGGTTTCTATAAAAGGAGGGCCTCCTCTCCCTTTCCAGAGGTTCAGCCAACTGATATAGAAGTTAGATATATCTCTCTCTCTATATCTCCCTCTCTCTAGATTTGTGTGTGTGTTTGAGCTCAAAAGTGTGTTTTGTTCTTACTATTGCATACAAACACCTAGAACTACACTATCCTTGGTTGCTGAGGCACTAGAAGGTTGATTTTAGAGTTTTTGAGTTGGTTTTGATCCAAGAAGGGTGCTGGAGTTGGTGTTCTTGAAGTGTTCTTCAAGAGTGAGTCAACTTGCTTTTGATACCCCATTTTGGCTTAAGCTTTTACACATACTTCTATATTATTTTAAGCTTGACACTAAACTACAAAAATTTCTAATTTTGTATGCTTGTTATGGTTGCTTAAGGTCATTTTTGGGTTGGGGGTTGTCTACCCCCTTTTAGGCCTTGTTTGGCCTCTTTTTGTGCCTTCCTCTTTGGGCATTGGAACCCTTTTATTTTGACCTTCTCACCACTGAAATCCAGAGGATTTTCAGTGGTGGAGAAGTGGTTTTGAGGTCTTGTACAGGGGAGGGACACCCCTCTCCTTTTGTGTCTCATTTGCTTGTATTGTTGGCTCACCATAGTAGCATGTTTGCTTAGCGTGTTTTGGCCCCATTTCAGCAAGTTTTTGGGGTTATCTTGGCATGATATACCTCTGTTTTAAGTTGGTTTGTTGGCCTATTGCATGCATCACACACTTGTCTTGCAATCCTCTCATTTGCCTAAACATGTATCATGCATTTCGACCATCATGCTTGCATGTTTTAACTTAACTTTGAGAAGTTTTTAGCCTTGTTTCACCATACTTAAGCTCTGTTTGGGGTTGTCTTGGTCATGCTTGCCATGCTTTGTATAGCCACCATGTATTCTAGCTTGTCAGCTTTGGGTGTGTGAGTCATTAGCATGCTTTACTTGGGCCATTTCAGTGATTTGGTATCATTTGTCATGTTATTTCAGTCCATGTTTCATGCTTGTATGCTTGCATTTGCCATCCTTTCAATGCTTTGAAGAGTTGGTGTCTTATGCTCCATGTTTGGGTCATTGTGCATGTCTCCATGATTAGGTCTTTGGGATGCCATCTCATTGGGTTTCGGGGCTTATTTTAACATATTATAACTCTGTTTTTCATTGCATAATCCATGCCATGAGTGGTTGTGATAGATGTAGTGTAATGCCCCCTTTGTAGCCTTGCATGCCCCTTGTTTGTGCCCATCTTTCTAGCATGTTTTGGCCTCATCCCATGCATGTTCTAGCCTTGTTTTGGCCTGTCTTGGGATTGTTTTGGGTCGCCTTGGTCCTTTGGGGCTTGGTTGATATGGCCATAGTTCAAGTACCTTGGCTAGTTTTGAACTCGAAGTCCATTAGCATGCCTTGTTTGTGTTGTGTGTTTGATTTGGCATCACTCTTAACATATTTTTAGAGCTTATGGTGTCACCCTTTTGCCATGATTGTCACCCCTCGCTCATGTTTGAGCGTTGTGACCTTATGCCTTAACTCTTGGACCATTGCACGTGCATGCTCATTGTGCATTTCATTCTATCCCTTCCATCACCTTTGGCTACTATTTTTGGTACGGCTGAGGTCTATCCATCTTTAGTGTAAGTCCTTGGATCATGCATTTGTGTATTGTTGTATGCTTACCGCATTACATGTTGTTGCATCCTTATGATTGGTGTCATTGTTGCATGCCTATCACTTTGTGTGTTTCCATATCTAGGTTGCATTGTAGTATTGTTTACTTGTTGCATTGCCATGCTGTTTGCATGTTAGGTTGCACCACATTGCACTTGGCATGCTCATGTTACATTGCCTTACATTCCCATGTTGCATTATACTTGGTTGCATGCATTGCATTGTGTTTTGTTTGGGGTGTCAAACCAAACATGAGGGTCGAGGGACGTTTCGTACTTGACGTGACGAAACGTGCCTCAACCCTCGGTTGCCGACGCTCTTGATCAAGCATGATAGAGTTCTAGGCATTCATATGTTTTGTTGCATTCATTCCACATTGATTTGCACACTTGGCACCTTTGGCCATCATGCATTGAAATGCGTGATTGGTGGCCCGAGGGTCGAGAGCCATACTCTCTTGAGCTCATAGCATGATAGGGAGAGTGGCTGTGCACACATTGTCTTGTAAATGCCTTGCCATGCACTGTCTGTCCTCTGCTGCAGCAAAAATAGTTTTCTGCAGGAATAGATGGCCGGTCGGCCATCTTCAGCGCCGGCTGACTACAAAAATCCAGCCGATGGCCCCACTTTTGGTCGATGACCATCCTTCCATGGCCGGTGGTCCTATCTCTTGGCCGGTGACATCCTGCAGTGCTCAGGGAGTGGTTCAGAAGCAGCCTTGGGACTTGTGCAGCTTTCAGAGGCATAAAACAGTGCAAACAGAGGCAACATGTGGCATGGCAACGGGTTTCTGAGCGAGGCGAATCGAGCATGCATCATCCAATCATTTCGAGGCGGAGCTGCGGTGGCCTCTTTAATTTTATACTTAGATTGTTTTGTAATTATTGTTTATTAATTAAAAGTTTTGTACTATTTAATTAGCTAAGGTAGTTGATTAATTATTCGGTTTGTATTATTTATTCAGACCCTCCGTCGAGAGGGCGAATTTTGTAATAAGTGTGCGTGCGTGTGTGAATGTCTTCCAACCCCGCGTCTTTCTTCCTTTTACTTACCTACTTTTAATGGTTAGTTTTAGGTCATGTTTCAATTAGCATACTTATGTCAGCATGTTTGCATACATTCATTCGTATTGCACGCACCGGGCTCGGCGCATCATACTAATTGCATAGTATTTCAATTCCAACTTGAATACGTGTATCGAGTTGTCGCATTTCACATGCCATTCTTAGATTAGCCGAGCCTATTCTAGTTGCATTTTGCATGTATTGCATTAGCCATCTTAACATAAACTAGGATTATGCATGATTTCTAACTAGTTTCTTGTTTTGGCTCGGAATACACTGTGAGTATTTATGCTTTAGGATCTTGCATGTGTGTAAATGTTAACATGACAGCATGCTTACCATGAGGCTAATTGCTTATGTGATATAACTGCCTGAATGCCTGTGGGTGAAGGTTGGGTTGCTTGAATTGGGATAACTCATTAAAATCCATGATTTAGCCTACTTGCGAGTAGCAAACTTCAAACCGCTTTCCAAACAAACGGATATGCAATGCTTTGTTCCAAATTAGGCGATCTAGTCTATACTTGTGTGTTGTGCGCATCACCTAGTAATTCTAGCTAATTAACCAGAATAAGAACGCATGTGTTTTTTTAAAAAACGAGATATCATGTTTAGTAGTGGCCGATCTTTGATCGGGTGAGCGGGGGTGCTCATAGCTGACCTTCCCCAATCGTACCCAAGTTCCCGAGCCGAGGCAACTTTGGTGATGACGGACACGCGGCCTTAGGCAACGAGTCAGGGTTTCCTAGATTTCCCCAAAAATAAAATATTTAGGTGGCGACTCTGTATGTGGCAAAGCAGTCTGTGTTTTGCACTTCTTTCTTAAAAATCAAATTTTCAAAACGATTTGCCGGATTTGGACTCTTTGGTGATTTATCAATCTTGCATTGCACTTTGCGAGATTAGATTAAGAACAGTGACATTTGAGTCCGAACTGTAGTAAGCCCAAATGAACAAAACGGGATTTTTTCCGGAACGTTCGGGGACATCTACAGTTTCTGGCGACTCTGCTGGGGAGTTAGAGAACTTGACTCGAACTCATGATATCTCGTTTTGATTACACTTATGTGTCTCTTTGCATTGCATTTGCATTAGTGCGCCTAGGACACCGTGTTTGCTGTATGCTATTCCTAAACGGTTTGCCGGAGGCTCGCTTCGAGAAGCGTGCCGTAAGGCTGACCGGTTGCAGGCTCTGCCACGACGGGAACACAAACCCCGATTTTTACTGGGGCACCCCTTTTGACCATTCGACCTAGTGCATATTCGAAATCCATAGCGACTATTCCAAATCTAGGACAGGTTGCTTACCCGATTGCAGGTTGTTTGAAAACCGCTGTGTGCATAGTCAAAACCCTAGCTCCTGACAAAATAGGACAGGGAAACCTTACCCCAACATAGGGGTGTTTTGGCTCTTACTTGCTTGTTATGTGCTTTTTGAGTTGACCTCTACAGGGTATGCACGTATCAGTCTGCAAGTTTGGGTATCAGGCCTGTGGGCATCAGTATCAGTACTTTGAGAATCCGTTATATCTGCGGGTATCGGATTCAGATCTGGGGGCAGTGATTTGGGAACAGTGATCAGTGGTTGAGAACAGTCCATTCGGTTTATATTTGCCAACTGTGTGTTGTCTTTATTTAAGCTGTTATGCTGCCCGTTTTTCTGTTCATTATTTCCTTATTATGCTTTATTTATCTTTTTGCTAGGGTAGTTTAGCACAATTGATTCCGACCAGGCAGATATCCCCTGAGCACTCTGGACTAGAGGTCACAGACTCCATCAATCTGAGGATCTGGTAGACGGACAACCAGTGTTCCATTCTTTACCCCCGGTTACTAGATAGAGGGCAGTTAGGTAGAGGATATCAGTTCAGTAGTCAATTCAGTGGGCTTTGTCTACCCCACCTGAGTATAGTAGGGATCAGAGTTCTGTTTCTCTCGCATAGAGGGAACCGGTAGTTCAGCTAGATCAGGGCAGTATGGCAGGAATGGAAGAAATGATGCGTCAGCTCCAGGAGAGCATGAAAACCATGCAGCAAGACGTTGCTCGTCAAGCAGAATTTGCCAAACAGCAAGCTGAGATCATGGCCCAACAGGCAGAGCTAATCACCAGACTACAGCAGCAAGCCGGGGCATCCGCTTCACACCGAGCTCCTCCCCCACCAAGGGTTCTAATACCACGGGAGACACCAAATGTCCAGGAAGATACGGACATTCCGATAGGGCTGGCTCCGCCCCCAATCCTACCCCAGCTGTCCAAGACACCTACCAACCTACCAGATTCTCCCTTTGAGTTTGAGGTGGACCCCACAGCATTAAAAGTAAGCAAGCTTGAAAAGCTGTTCAAGAAATCTCAGGGTGTAAAGTCCGTTCCGGATATTGAGGATGGGTACACCGACTCAGCCGTGACGCTACCAGATCGGTTTAAAATGCCACACATCGATTGTTTTGATGGATCTGGGGATCCTATAGTGCATTTACGATTGTTTTCGGATATATTGAGGCCGATGGGCCTCTCCAGGTTGCAAAAACTGTCTTTGTTTGGCCAGACCTTATCAGGTGTAGCCGCCATCTGGTATGCAAAATTAGAAGATTCTGTCAAAAGGAACTGGGAGGAGATGGCTGAGGCCTTCATAGCTCAATACTCCTACAATACACAAATCGAGGTCACAACTCGTGATCTCGAGACCACCAGGCAAGAACCGAAGGAGAGCTTCTTCGATTTTGTGACCCGGTGGAGGGCCAAGGCCTCGATGATGACCATTAAGCCTGTTGACAAAGATCAGAATCGGATGGTTGTACGCAACCTCCAGCCCAAGCTGATGCAGAAGATGATCGTTCTCCCCCTCTCCACCTTTGCAGATTTACATGAGATAGGGGTGCAGATCGAAGACGCTATGAAGTAGGGCCTCATTGATAGTGAGAGAGAACAGCCCAAGAGAACATTCAACCGCAGTACGAATGCAGGCACGAGCAGTGCTGCAGCTGCTAGATCTTCAGATGTGAGTATGGTTACCACCACCAATACCCCAAGAGCCCTTGCAGCTATGCCATTCACCGGTGCGTTCGGTAGTAGCTCGCAAGCAGCCAGATACGCACACAAAGGCCAAAGAACCTTCACTCCACTATATATGCCCCTGTCCAAAGCTTTGGGGGTTTTAATCAGAAAAGGGCACTTAAAGCCCCTAGAGCCGCGGCCATTGCCAGAAAAACTTCCCCCCTCCCATAACCCAGCGAAGTACTATGCGTTTCACCAACAGCATGGTCATGACACCGACCAATGCTATAGATTGCGTCATGAGATTCAGGATCTCATTGACAACAGGGTGATCGTGCCTCCGGAGAAACCGAATGTCGCAACCAACCCTCTCCCACCATATAACCAAGCTCCACCTCCCAAACACATCAATATGATCCAAACTGGGGTTGAGTCATACAACCCTAGTATATACATCACCCCTTCTCACTTACCCAAGCTGGAGGTGTTCATTCCTGACAGCACTAACTTGTGCGTGTTGGACATCTCCCAAACCCAGCCTGAAACGGTGGTGGTAGCTGTCGAAGATAGAAGTGGGTCGACTGCAGAGGAAGATGAGAATGCAAATACAGAGCCTGAGAGGTCTGCAAACTTCATGTACAACCCGAGCGGTTACATTACATCAGTAGACCAGGCTAGGCCGAATGTGGAATTGCCAGTGGGGGCAGGGGTTTGTGTAGTCCGGGAGGATGGATTCAATCAGGGGCTAGATGACTTAGTAGATCTAGAGGAAGACATCGCGAACCTTCAATTCTTCAACGAACAAGACTCGAAAGACGTGACAGTCAACTGGTTTGATTCAGATAGGGCAGCAGAGTCTACTGGGTGGCTTGATGACCAGCCGGATGTTGTTGAACAACCTCAGCTAGAATAGGGTCCGTCAGGGACGGAGACATCAACTGTGGCCGAAAGGGCCGAGAATCTGGATGCATCGCCGGAGAGCGTCGGTGTTAAGAATTTCGCTCGGGATCTGGGCAATTTGAATATAGGAGATGTTGAATAGCAAGCTGCGCTGAAACAGTTTGAGCGGGAAAGGATCGAAGATTCTGAGAGGGTCAGAAAGGCCAAGGCCCCTGCGGGGACAGAACATGCTGCGTGCACGAGAACAGAAGGTGCTACGGATACAAGAATAGTTGTGATGGAGCCGGACAGGTGTCTGTCGACTGCCGATGGCATGTGGTGGGAGGATGACGATCTGTGTCTTGCCCACATAGATGAGGACTGGGGGAGTAACCAGCCGGATGATACTTGGTATATTGGCGAAGTTGATCACATGACTAAGAGCGGGCGGTATTTCAAACCCCCACACCTAAATCAACCAGAGGCGTCGGGGAAGGACAGGGAGGCAGACAAGCAGAAAGAAAAGCTACTCGAAGAAGAGGCTGTGCTAAAACAACTGAAGAAAATACAAGCAGACATCTCCATCTTGGGACTGCTGATGGCTTCAAGAGTACATAGACAAGCTGTCCTATCTGCAATGGACAAAGCCAAACTCTCAATAGATACCACGCCTGAGCAGCTGGTAGGATTGGTTTTTTCGGGAGGAGCTTCCCCGACGTTGACCTTTTCTGACAAGGAACTGCCGCCCGAGGGCGCAAACCATAACAAACCGCTTTACATCTCTGTGGAGTGTAGAGACAAGTGGATACTAGTAGTTCTTGTCGACACAGGATCCACCATTAACGTGTGCCCGTCAAGGACAGCTTATGCAATCGGGTTGAAGCTCGTAGACTTTGAGCCAACTGCCCAGGTGATCCGGGCATATGACAATACAAGCAGAGAGGTGATGGGGACCGTGAGGATTCACACTAAGGTTGGTCCGGGACAACACGAGATTGATTTTCATGTCTTGGACGTTCCTATGACCTTTAATCTACTCTTGGGGCGGCCGTGGCTGCACCAGGTGAAGGTGGTCTCTTCCACCCTACATCAGATATTGAAATACCTCCACGGGAAGGGGGTGGCCATTGTTTTTGGGAATTCGTCAATCCATCCGCCGCCAGAAGTGTCTACACCGGTTTTGGAAATCGAACATGGCACGGATGATGTGTTCTTATCCGGATTTACCCTAGCCGAGGCCCGGGTCATTCAGAACATCTTAGCTGTTGATGAAGGGTTATATGTCAGCGTGCAGTCAGTGTACCTCATGAACAAGCTCCAGCATATCCCCGGGATGGGACTAGGAAAAAGTGGCCGGAAGGGCATTGCAATATCGGCCGAAGTGCCGCACAACCCGCATACCTTTGGTTTAGGCTATTTGCCCACCAAAGAGGACTGGGTGAGGAAAGGCAAAGAAATGGCTGGGAGAGCCAGGGCCAAGCAGACCGGGAGGCATTTTGACTTGATGCATTGGCCTATCCAAGGCACCCTGAACGGACGTTTCGTCCGGGAGGGGGAAGACTTTCCATTCTGCGGCTTCCTAGAGCCATGGCTGAATACCGAGAAGAGGCGCCTGCCGGGTTTCGAGATCTTCTTTGACTTACAATTGACCGGGAATGATGTTGCCGAGGAGCAGACAGACCCATCAGTTGAGGTTGAGCAGTGTAAGGAAGTGGATTTCGAGAGCACCGAGATTGAAATGGGGTTAGCACTGGCTTGTCTACTATCAGATCCTCCGATCGTACATGAGTGCGGGTGATCTCTCAGTTTCTATGATTGGAAATGAAGCGGCCACGAGACCATCTGCGAACATTTTGGATGCATCCATTGCACCTTCCTTTATCTGGCAGTACGAGGAAGGTTTCTTATCGAGCAGCACCGGGTTAGGTAGTGAGCTGGAATCTTATTCTACCGAATCAGTAGGGTCGGAATCAGGTTCCAGCTCGTCTGAGTCTGAGTTCGGTATTCCTGGGAGTGATAACCTGGATGCCACAGTCCTATCTAGGTCGTCTTTTTCTTTTTCCTTTGAGTCTGTTGTAACAGAGGAATCAGGCGACTTGGAAGTGATTACTGAGAACAAAATGGCTGTGGCTTTTGAGTATTTTTCTATGCCTTTGATTTATTGCATTAATTCAGACCTTCAAAACTTCGATTAAAACGACGAGGAAGAAATTCCTCCGGTTTTGAAATATTTGCTAGAACAAAAGCAGGAGAGGTTTGTAAAACCACTGGTTGATGAAATCATCCAAATTAATATTGGTACTGAGAAGGACCCACGGCTGGTCCAGATCGGGTCCACATTGTCTTCGGAGGAGCGCGAGCGCTTAGTCGCTTTATTAAAAGATTTCAAAGATGTTTTTGCGTGGTCCTACGAAGACATGCCTAGAATCGATCCTGAGATTGTACAGCACCAGATCCCTCTTGACCCAGAGGCCCAACCTATTAAGCAGAAGCTCAGAAGGATCCGCCTCGACTGGGCCATCAAGATCAAAGAAGAGGTCACCAAGCAAATTGACGCAGGGTTATTGCTGGTATCTGAATACCCAACTTGGTTGGCCAACATTGTTCCAGTGCCGAAGAAGGATGGCAGAATCTGGGTATGTGTGGATTTTAGAGATTTGAACAATGCCAGTCCGAAAGACGACTTTCCTTTGCCGCATATCGATGAGTTAGTGGACTTCACTGCGGGGCATGCATTGCTTTCGTTCATGGATGGCTTTTCAGGCTACAAGCAGATTGTGATGGCACCCGAAGACCGGGAGAAGACTGCTTTTACCACCCCTTGGGGGACCTACTATTACAGAGTGATGTCGTTTGGGCTAAAGAATGCTGGAGCCACAGATCAACGGGCCATGACCACGATATTACATGACATGATCCACAAAGAGGTTGAGGTGTACGTGGACAACATGATTGTTAAGTCCAAAGAAAGAGAGGGCCACTACACCGCCTTGCAAAAGTTCTTCCAAAGGATCAGAGAATTTCGGTTGCGGCTGAATCCTCAGAAATGTACGTTTGGTGTTACAGCAGGGAAGATGCTGGGGTTCTTGATTACACAAAGAGGTATCGAAGTTGACCCTTCCAAAATCAAGGCCATCTTAGAAATGCCACCACCGAGGACTGAAAAGGAGGTGCGAGGCTTTCTGGGTAAAGTGCAATTCAAAAGACGGTTTATCTCAAAATTAACCTTGACTTGTGAACCACTCTTTGGTCTCCTGAAGAAAGGAACGAAGTTCCAATGGGACGGCCGATGCCAAGCTGCTTTTGAATAGATCAAGCAATACTTACAGAACCCACCTGTTTTGTCATCACCTGAGCTGGGAAAATTGTTGATTTTGTACCTTTCAGTGACTGAAACTACAATGGGCTGCATGCTCGCACAGGAGTTGGAGGATAAAGTGGAAAAAGCTATCTACTACCTGAGCAAGAAGATGTTAGATTACGAGACCCACTACACTCCACTCGAGAAGGCTTGTTTGGCCTTGGTATGGGCTACCAGGAAGCTGCGGCACTACCTGTTAGCTCACTCTGTAATGTTGGTTTTAAGATTAGGTCCCATCAAATATCTCTTCGAGAAACCAGCACTTACAGGTAGGCTAGCCCGTTGGTTGCTTCTGCTTTCTGAATTCGATCTGCAGTATGTGACTCGCAAGTCAGTAAAGGGGAGAGCGGTAGCGGAGTTCCTAGCCGATCACCCAGTTGAAGGGGATGAAGCAGTTGAGTACTTATTCCCAGACGAGGCTATTTTGCATGTTGAAGAAGAGTTTTGGACGATGTACTTTGACGGAGCGTCGAACCAATACGGATATGGGATAGAGGTGTTGCTAATAGCACCCGACAATTCCCGTATACCTCTAGCATTCAAACTTCGGTTCAAAGTCTCGAACAATGAGGCAGAGTATGAGGCGTGTATTGCTAGACTAGAAGCAGCCCTAGAACTAGGGGCAAAACGGTTGGACGTCATCGGGGACTCGAACCTTGTTGTATCTCAAGCAAAAGGAGATTGGAAAGTCAAAGAAGAAAAGATGAGAATATACCACCAGACCTTGGACTTGCTGATTCCTCAGTTTGAGAAGCTGAACTTCGCTCATCTACTAAGAGAGAACAACAGGTTCGCAGATTCACTAGCAACTCTATCTTCTATGATAGACATCCCTTTTGGAGTCTGGATGCGTCCGATCATCATCGAACAGAAATTTGCGCCGGCTTACAAGTTGACTGCCGCCATAGATGAGGTTTAAGATAAAAACCCCTGGTATTACGATGTTTGGAACTTCTTGGAAAAAGAGGCGTATCCACCAGGGGCAAATGCCAAGGACAAAAGGGCAATTAGAAGAATGGCTACTTAGTTCATCGTCTGCGGAGGAAAACTATACAACAGAGGTCATCTCAGGATGCATAAGTTGTGTATTGATGCTGGAGAATCGAAGCGCCTGATGGAGGCCATCCATAGGGGAGAGTGCGGAACGCACATGAATGGGGTGATACTAGCCCGGAAAATTCTCAAACAGGGTTACTACTGGTCCACCATGGAGGAGGATTGTATTGACTTTATCCGGCAATGCCACAAATGTCAAATCCATGCGAACCGCATGAACATTCCGCCATCGAAGCTGTACAACATGACTTCGCCATGGCCATTTTCGGTCTGGGGGATCGATGTGATCGGGGCTGTCACTCCGAAGGGGTCTAATGGGCATGAGTTCATTCTGGTCGCGATAGACTATTTCACAAAGTGGGTTGAGGCCCAATCTTATGCAGTGTTGAAGGCGTCGCACATTGCAAAGTTCATCAGGAACAACATCATCTGCCGCTATGGGGTCCCGAACGAGATTATTTCAGATAATGGTTCCCACTTCAAGAAGGAAGTGATCGACTTGTTGGAGAAATACAACGTGGCTTTTCATAAGTCATCTACATATCGGCCGCAAACCAATGGAGCAGTTGAGGCCGCTAACAAGAACATCAAGCGTATTCTGCAGCAGATGGTGGAAACCTACCGGGACTAGCCAGATAAGCTGCCATTTGCTCTATGGGGCTACCAGACTTCAATTAGAACTTCTACTGGAGCAACTCCGTATTCATTGGTTTATGGGATGGAGGCCGTTCTACCTATCTAAATTGAAGTCCCGTCGTTGCGAGTACTGGCTGAGTGTCAGATAGCTGAGGCAGATTGGCAGCAGAGCAGATTCGAGGAACTCATGCTCTTTGATGAGAGAAGGCTGAAAGCACTGTACCATGTTCAGGGTTATCAACGACGAATCGGCAGGGCTTTCAACAAGAAAGTTAAGTCCAGGAATTTGAAAGAAGGATATTTGGTGCTCAAAGACAACCGAGCTCCCATCCACGACCCTAGGGGCAATTTCAGACCTAATTGGATTGGTCCTTACATCATCAAGTCTATTTGGTCAGGTGGAGCTGTCGTTCTGATGGACCTAGATGGCCTAGAGTTCTCACAACCCATCAACATGGACAAGTTGAAGAAATATTACCCCTGAGTGGCTCGTTAGGCCGAAAACCCGAAAGGGCGACCTAGGTAAAAGTTAGAGCATAGAAAAATTTGAAATTATAAAAACTGAGCTCGCAAAGTTGAAAATCCGCAAAGGGCGGCCTTGGCAAAAGTTAGAGCGTAAAAGGTGAGGGTTAATACACGAGTAAACCTTAGCCGAACTACGTAAGGCTTGATTCCCATCTTTAGGATACGTAGGCAACTTCATTTTGAAGTCCAGCCTTAAACACTTCCCCAATCAACTTTGTCCATGTGATCGCCTTGGTCATCTTTGTCTATTCAGCATTCAAGAGCTCGGTCGTGACCTCCGGTGTAGTGCTACTCAGACTAGGGGCAACTTTCCAGTTGCTGGGAACTAGGGTTGTGCATCTCGGTGACAGATCTTAGGCGTGTCCAGTTCTGATCCATATCGAAAATGGTTTTGAAAATTTTTAATAAAAGTTGATTTTGTTCAAATTAATCTTTTTACAACTTAGACCATTTTTGGACCGAACGAAAAATTTTCAGTACCACAAACTTCAATTTCATTATTTTCAATACAAAGTTCTCCTACTCTTGAATACAAAATTGAAGTTTCTTTTCATTACATTCATAAAGAAAACTTGAAAGTTCTGATTAAAGCAAATAAATCCGGGGCATAGTCAGGTGTTCCTACGCCCTTTCCCAGAGCTGGTCGAAGCCTCTGACGCCAAGCTGGGCCCGATCTGTGCCTCTTCATTTAGCCAATCTAAGCACTCATCAGAGAGGGTGTAGCTAAAAGTAGGAGCAGGGGCCAGAAGCTCTCTCGTCCTCCATGCTGTGGCATACCGAGCTAGCTGTGTGCCTCAGACCGGAAATGTAGCAGGGTACTCAATCCCCTCCTTTGGACAAGTTTGATCATGTTCGAACTGGCGTCGGAACCGGAATGGAAAGTAAAACACGTAGTGTGTCAGGCTAATCAATTGGATCCCGGGTTGACGGGTCATGCTGTAACTCATTGTAGGCAGATTGAGCCAAGGGCAACGCCAAGCAACGTGATCTGCGGACAAATTGCACATCCAATTGTACCACCATCCTTCATCCGGAGCATCGACTAGACGTCGTCGGGGGAAATAGCTGCGAGCTGAATATGCTGGACATGAGTTCACAACTCTCAACTTGTCCATCAACCACACCTGGGGAGGGATGAAAAATGAGAGAATAAAGAATAGAGAGGTGTATGTTGAGAGAAAAAGTGAGCAAAAGGGTTTTGAGAGAAAAAAATCGAGCCTGAGGGCCGAGTGATGCGAGCAATATATATGTGAGACAAGGCGGGAAACAATACCTGTAACAGTAGTGGACTCCCCGCAAACCTAGCCGTCTCCCGACAATGAAAAGCGTCCAAGCCCATCAATGTCTCGGCCAATGTCATGACAATGCAGCTTTTGCCCTCTTTCCAGCCCTCAGCGACCTCAATCAGACAAGTGCTAAACCCGCCGGAGCCTGGGGCGAGTAAGAAATGAGATAGCATGCATAAACAAAGCGTGTGTCGCCGATAACCTTGCCAATGACGGTTGCCATGGTCACCGGCATCAGAAAACCAACAAACCAAGCTCGGAATGTCCAACTCTCCATCATGAATCAATGACCGAGCGTCATGCAAAGTAAGGCCGCACATCCTTCCTAGCGCTTGGACATGGCCAAACCAGAATTGAGGCAAGATTTCTTCATCGCGCTCGGATTCCATTAAAGCTTGGAAGTCCTCGAAAGTGGGACACATCTCTTAGCCGCCAAAGCTAAAGACGTGGGTCACCGGATTCCAAAACCTTGCCGCGGCATGGAGGAACGGAAAACGTAGCGGGGTGCGACCCAAAGTGAATAGTGCGTTTATGCCGAAGCCCCGAAAATTCAGCTTTTCCGAGCCATCCAAGTTGGCAATCCAAGTTGTGAGATTTTGGGTAAGAAACTCTTCCATTTGGTGCAAATTAGTGTTGAAATGAGGAAAACTACGAAGCTGAGGCTTTTGTAGAAGATAAGGTGTTGAGTGGAAGACAGGTGTCAACATTCTGGAGGTGCTTGCCATTTTTGGTCGATCGACCAAAAATAGTGCCGACCGACCATCTCTTTTGACCGATCGGCTAAAAATGTTAGCCGATGGCCATTTCCTATAGCCGGTGACCTTTCCCTTTGGCCGATGGCCTCTACTTTTGTTCTCTAAGCTGAATAAATGTTAAGCATGCTGAGAACTTGTGACTGGTCCCACTTCCAATGCCTTTTGGTGATGATTTTTGTGAAGTCGCGCCTGTTACTGCAACTTGTTTATTGAGTTGTTGTACAATTGCTTATCGAGTTGTATTTTACATTCTTTAAGTCTTTGCATTGCTTATCGAGTTGTATTTACAGTTGGTTAGCCTATCGAGTTCTTTGTTTTGATTATCGAGTTGTTTTTGTCGTTACTCGGTTCACTACCTAATTATTACGATGCAAGTGCTTAATTTTCAAACAAAAGTTCAAATCTCATTTACATTGTTATGTAATGCGATGCGATGCGATGCATAAAATGTACAAATGTAACACTTTTTGAACAAAATAGCTGTTTCATTTCCATCATGTCTTTTGCAAAAAAAAGTACATAGTTTTGAAATAATAAAACCTGTCTGAGGCAGTACAATGTGCTCAAACTACTAGTAAAAAGAAAAGTAAAGCAAAAATGGAGAAAAGCAACAAAATGTCTGAACAACGCAAAGAAAAGAAAAAACAGCAGAATGTCTGGATCAATACTGGTGGCCCCCCCTTGTGGTTGATGCACCTCCCACACACTTGTTTGGGTTAATTATGTGGTTTGGCACCTTCATTACTCAAGACAGTGCAAGAAAGTGCACTTTTGAACCTTAACCGGCCTTCGTGTTGACCTCGAGCCGTGTCTTCTGTGTGCGATGCTCGGTGCGTGCAAGAAGTATCCTTTCTCGTATCCTTTTGTACCTTGCGAGTTCCACAAATTGCTTTAATTATGTTGTATTACGTTGCTTCGTTTTGACTGTAATAAGCACGCTCGTTACGCGTCTTGCGTTGAACAATGCCTCGTCTTGTTTTGAAGTTGCATCTCAACATCACGAATAACATGCCTTCACCATGCTTCCGTTGAATATGTGCCTTTCTCTGTTCTCGCATTGTTACACACATTGTATGCGTTGTCGCGTATGCTTTACTTACATGTGTTTATGCACCTTCCCGCATTGTTACACACATTGTATGCATTGTCGCGTATGCTTTACTTACATGTGTTTATGCACCTTCCCGCATTGTTACACACATTGTACGCGTTGTCGCGTATGCTTTACTTACATGTGTTTATGCACCTTCTCACATTGTTACACACATTGTATGCATTGTCGCGTATGCTTTACTTACATGTGTTTATGCACCTTTTTTTTCATTGTTACACACATTGTATGCGTTGTCGCGTATGCTTTACTTACATGTGTTTATACACCTTTTTGCATTATTACACACATTGTATGCGTTGTCGTGTATGATTTACTTATATGTGTTTATGCACCTTTTTTGCATTGTTACACACATCGTATGCGTTGTCGCGTATGCTTTACTTATATGTGTTTATGCACCTTCTCGCATTGTTACACACATTGTATGCGTTGTCGCGTATGCTTTACTTACATGTGTTTATGCACCTTTTTGCATTGTTACACACATTGTATGCGTTGTCGCGTATGCTTTACTTACATGTGTTTATGCACCCTTTTGCATTGTTACACACATTGTATACGTTGTCACGTATGCTTTACTTATATGTGTTCATGCACCTTCTCACATTGTTACACACATTGTATGCGTTGTTGCGTATGCTTTACTTACATGTGTTTATGCACCTTCTCGCATTGTTACACACATTGTATGCGTTGTCGCGTATGCTTTACTTACATGTGTTTATGCACCTTCTCGCATTGTTACACACATTGTATGCGTTGTTGCATATGCTTTACTTACATGTGTTCATGCTTTTCTTGCTTTACACATTGTTATACGTTGTCGCGTATGCTTTACTTACATGTGTTCAGGCTTTCCTTGCTTCCCAAATTGCATGCGTTGTCGCGTATTGCTTTACTTACATGTGTTTATGTTTCAAATTGCATTGTCATACACCCCTAGGCTTGCGTTGTCACGCATGCCCTCCTTGCATTGTTATGCACCCCTTTCACCTGCATTGTCATGCACTCTTCACATGCGTTGCCACGCACTTTCCTCCGCATTGTCATACACCCTCTCACTTGCATTGTCACGCACTTTTCACTTGCATTGCTATGCATGTTTCTAACAATGTTGTACCTGTTAAGTTTCTTTCTTTTTTAGGCACGATATTGTATGTACGGTTCATTTGAGGCTGGCGCGACCAGACGAACCGGATAGTATTGTATTCTCCGCGTTAGACATAGCGAGAATTATATAATTTTCTTACATCCTTTTTGTATGAAATGTAGTTAGATTTGTATATGCTTGCTTAAAACTATTGCATGTTATGCTTCGTTACAGCTTTCTTTGCATGATCATAGGTTATGCTCGGCTTTGTGCATTGTTCTTGCATTTTGCCCCTGCCTTCGGGCGCATATCTTTATTTGCATTTTGCATGCTTTGTCTAAGTCTTTGGCCTTGTCAAAAATGGGTCGTCTCTGGGCTTTGACATTCACTCCTGTCATTGTTATGACTTTCGAGCTCTGTCAAAGTGGGGCAATTGTAGACACCCCATTTTTGACCGTCCTCAAGACTTGGATGTCATCGTTTGAACACTCGATGATCATCCATGTTTGTGTTCGTTTTGAGTTCCCGGAGGTCTCGGTCGCGCGCCTTGCCTCAAGATCTCTCAACTTGTCTGTTTTGTGCTTGGTTGTGGACCAAACGCCTATGTTTTTGCTTCTGAGGGAAAAGGCTGGCTTGTTGGTCATTTTCTCAACCCATCGGCCAAGGCCTGAGGCCATCGGCCCCTTTTTCTTGCCATCGGCCAAGAGTGTTGGCTGATCGGCACTATGTTTGGTCAGCCGACCTTTGTTTTAGTCGATCGGCCACATTTTCTGGCCGAGGCCTTTTCTTTGCCTTTTTCAGGCATTTTGCATGCCAGTTGTGCCAGTTGGTGAGCATAGACTCTGCCCTCCATACACGTGTATGGAGGGATTTGAGCCTTGTTTAGCTTCTCTTGGAAGCTTTGCAAAATTGGATTTCTATAAAAGGAGGGCCTCCTCTCCCTTTCCAGAGGTTCAGCCAACTGATATAGAAGTTAGATATATATCTCTCTCTGTATATCTCCCTCTCTCTAGATTTGTGTGTGTGTTTGAGCTCAAAAGTGTGTTTTGTTCTTACTATTGCACACAAACACCTAGAACTACACTATCCTTGGTTGCTGAGGCACTAGAAGGTTGATTTCAGAGTTTTTGAGTTGGTTTTGATCCAAGAAGGGTGCTGGAGTTGGTGTTCTTGAAGTGTTCTTCAAGGGTGAGTCAACTTGCTTTTGATACCCCATTTTGGCTTAAGCTTTTACATATACTTCTATATTGTTTTAAGCTTGACTCTAAACTACAAAAATTTCTGATTTTGTATGCTTGTTATGGTTGCTTAAGGTCACTTTTGGGTTGGGGGTTGTCTACCCCCTTTTAGGCCTTGTTTGGCCTCTTTTTGTGCCTTCCTCTTTGGGCATTGGAACCCTTTTATTTTGACCTTCTCACCACTGAAATCCAGAGGATTTTCAGTGGTGGAGAAGTGGTTTTGAGGTCTTGTATAGGGGAGGGACACCCCTCTCCTTTTGTGTCTCATTTGTTTGTATTGTTGGCTCACCATAGTAGCATGTTTGCTTAGCGTGTTTTGGCCCCATTTCAGCAAGTTTTTGGGGTTATCTTGGCATGATATACCTCTGTTTTAAGTTGGTTTGTTGGCCTATTGCATGCATCACACACTTGTCTTGCAATCCTCTCATTTGCCTAAACATGTATCATGCATTTCGACCATCATGCTTGCATGTTTTAACTTAACTTTGAGAAGTTTTTAGCCTTGTTTCACCATGCTTAAGCTCTGTTTGGGGTTGTCTTGGTCATGCTTGCCATGCTTTGTATAGCCACCATGTATTCTAGCTTGTCAGCTTTGGGTGTGTGAGTCATTAGCATGCTTTACTTGGGCCATTTCAGTGATTTGGTATCATTTGTCATGTTATTTCAGTCCATGTTTCATGCTTGTATGCTTGCATTTGCCATCCTTTCAATGCTTTGAAGAGTTGGTGTCTTATGCTCCATGTTTGGGTCATTGTGCATGTCTCCATGATTAGGTCTTTGGGATGCCATCTCATTGGGTTTCGGGGCTTATTTTAACATATTATAACTCTGTTTTTCATTGCATAATCCATGCCATGAGTGGTTGTGATAGATGTAGTGTAATGCCCCCTTTGTAGCCTTGCATGCCCCTTGTTTGTGCCCATCTTTCTAGCATGTTTTGGCCTCATCCCATGCATGTTCTAGCCTTGTTTTGGCCTGTCTTGGGATTGTTTTGGGTCGCCTTGGTCCTTTGGGGCTTGGTTGATATGGCCATAGTTCAAGTACCTTGGCTAGTTTTGAACTCGAAGTCCATTAGCATGCCTTGTTTGTGTTGTGTGTTTGATTTGGCATCACTCTTAACATATTTTTAGAGCTTATGGTGTCACCCTTTTGCCATGATTGTCACCCCTCGCTCATGTTTGAGCGTTGTGACCTTATGCCTTAACTCTTGGACCATTGCACGTGCATGCTCATTGTGCATTTCATTCTATCCCTTCCATCACCTTTGGCTACTATTTTTGGTACGGCTGAGGTCTATCCATCTTTAGTGTAAGTCCTTGGATCATGCATTTGTGTATTGTTGTATGCTTACCGCATTACATGTTGTTGCATCCTTATGATTGGTGTCATTGTTGCATACCTATCACTTTGTGTGTTTCCATATCTAGGTTGCATTGTAGTATTGCTTACTTGTTGCATTGCCATGCTGTTTGCATGTTAGGTTGCACCACATTGCACTTGGCATGCTCATGTTACATTGCCTTACATTCCCATGTTGCATTATACTTGGTTGCATGCATTGCATTGTGTTTGGTTTGGGGTGTCAAACCAAACATGAGGGTCGAGGGACGTTTCGTACTTGAAATGACGAAACGTGCCTCAACCCTCGGTTGCCGACGCTCTTGATCAAGCATGATAGAGTTCTAGGCATTCATATGTTTTGTTGCATTCATTCCACATTGATTTGCACACTTGGCACCTTTGGCCATCATGCATTGAAATGCGTGATTGGTGGCCCAAGGGTCGAGAGCCATACTCTCTTGAGCTCATAGCATGATAGGGAGAGTGGCTGTGCACACATTGTCTTGTAAATGCCTTGCCATGCATTGTCTGTCCTCTGCTGCAGCAAAAACAGTTTTCTGCAGGAATAGATGGCCGGTCGGCCATCTTTAGCGCCAGCCGACTACAAAAATCCAGCTGATGGGCCCACTTTTGGTCGATGACCATCCTTCCATGGCCGGTGCTCCTATCTCTTGGCCGGTGACATCCCGCAGTGCTCAGGGAGTGGTTCAGAAACAGCCTTGGGACTTGTGCAGCTTTCAGAGGCATAAAACAGTGCAAACAGAGGCAACATGTGGCATGGCAACGGATTTCCGAGCGAGGCGAATCGAGCATGCATCATCCAATCATTTCGAGGCGGAGCTGCGGCGGACTCTTTAATTTCATACTTAGATTGTTTTGTAATTAGTTTGTTAATTAATTAAAGGTTTTGTAATATTTAATTAGCTAGGGTAGTTGATTAATTATTCGGTTTGTATTATTTATTCGGACCCTCCGTCGAGAGGGCGAATTTTGTAATAAGTGTGCGTGTGTGTGTGAATGTCTTCCAACCCAACGTCTTTCTCCTTTTTACTTACCTGCTTTTAAAGGTTAGTTTTAGGTCATGTTTCAATTAGCATACTTATGTCAGCATGTTTGCATACATTCATTCGTATTGCTCACACCGGGCTCGGCGCATCATACTAATTACATAGTATTTCAATTCCAACTTGAATACGTGTATCGAGTTGTCGCATTTCACATGCTATTCTTAGATTAGCCGAGCCTATTCTAGTTGCATTTTGCATGTATTGCATTAGCCATCTTAACATAAACTAGGATTATGCATGATTTCTAACCAGTTTCTTGTTTTGGCTCGGAATACACTGTGAGTGTTTATGCTTTAGCATCTTGCATGTGTGTAAGTGTTAACATGACAGCATGCTTACCATGAGGCTAATTGCTTATGTGATATAACTGCCTGAATGCCTGTGGGTGAAGGTTGGGTTGCTTGAATTGGGATAACTCATTGAAATCTGTGATTTAGCCTACTTGCCAGTAGCAAACTTCAAACCGCGTTCCAAACAAACAGATATGCAATGCTTTGTTCCAAATTAGGCGATCTAGTCTATACTTGTGTGTTGTGCGCATCACCTAGTAATTCTAGCTAATTAACCAGAATAAGAACGCATGTGTTTTAAAAAAAAAAACGAGATATCATGTTTAGTAGTGGCCAATCTTTGATCGGGCGAGAGGGGGTGCTCATAGCTGACCTTCCCCAATCGTACCCAAGTTCCTGAGCCGAGGCAACTTTGGTGATGACGGACACGCGGCCTTAGGCAATGAGTCAGGGTTTCCTAGATTTCCCCAAAAATAAAATATTTAGGTGGCGACTCTGTATCTGGCAAAGCAGTCCATGTTTGGCACTTTTTTCTTAAAAATCAATTTTTCAAAACGATTTGCCGGATTTGGACTCTTTGGTGATTTATCAATCTTGCATTGCACTTTGTGAGATTAGATTAAGAACCGTGATATTTGAGTCCGAACTGTAATAAGCCCAAATGAACAAAACGGGATTTTTCCCGGAACGTTCGGGGACGTCTACAATGTCATGCCATTGATAATGAATGCCTAAAAGGGATTAAACCATTAAGCATGACAACCTCAATCTCATGCTTAAGAGAACAATAGGTTTGAAACAACTCTCAAAGCAAAGCAAAAGCCAAGAAATGAGGGAGGTTGCAGAAGTGATTAAAGGTGATCACAAGCAAGGAAAGCATGAAGTAAATGCTATCAACTCAAATAAGTTGGCGTCTAATGCCTAAAACACCAAACTTATGAGGACAATTATACTACAAGCATGCAATACAAGGCTCAAATGCAATGAACACTTAAAAATAGTCCTAAAATAGTGCTAAAAAAGTCCTAAAACATGCTAGAATTAAGACAAAAATAGCAAGAACAATAAGCTAAAACATAGAGCATACTAGGCTAGTAAGCAAGACACAAGGAGGGGAGGCTAACCCCTCCAATTTTGGACTTCAAACCATGATTTTAGCCACTGAAACAACTCTGAAAATCAGTGTTTAAAAGCTCAAAAAAAAGATAGTGAAGAGATGGGAAACACAAGGGTAAAGGCCTTGAAAGCAAGGTGTAAAGAAGGCTGAATCATACCTTAACCCTTATTGGCCTTTAACCACAAGTTTCAGCCCAAAAATACAGAGTTTATACAGCCCAAAAACAGTGGGAAAATAGTAAAAAAAAATAAAAGAGTAATTAAAGCAAGTAGAGAAGCAAAGCTGTGTACCTCTTGAAGAGAAGAACCAATTTTAGGCAACAAAACTACACTTGCACACCCTCAAGAGCTCAAACAAGGCTCAAAGGTACCTCAGCTCAAAGATGGAGAGGTTTAATTAAGAGTATATAAGCAAAAGCTTGCAAAAAGTTAAGAAATTGCAAGAAAGAGAGAAAATTGTAGAGAGAGAGAGAGAGAGAGAGAGAGAGAGAGAGTTTTTGCTCTAAAAAATCCAACCTTAAAAATGGAAGGGGAGGCCTCCTATATATAGAAAGCCATGCAACTCCCTTAGAAATATCAATACATACACGTGTAGAAAGGTGCATGCATCTGTGCCAACAGTTGGCACAGCTAGCAGAAAAATATTTGCAAAACACACCTGTGGCCGGTAGGTGACTAATGGTGGATGGCAACCAAAAGTAGTGGCCGGAAGGCCACAAGAGGTTGCAGGATTGAAAAATCCAAGGTTTGGTCCAAAAATAAGGCAACAGGTGAGTAGGGTTTGAAAGGCTCAAAGCTGTGGCATTCCGTTGAGGACTCTGAGCATTTAATAGGCATATTCATCATCATTAGGTGTACAAGCGATGACTTCCAAGTCGTAAGGACAGTCAAAAATAGGGTGTCTATACCACCCCATTAGACGTCACTATCTATCACACGTTTCCCAAGAAACTTGAATCATTATTATAATGCCTTGTTATTCCATATATGAAACCATCACAACCAATATAACAATTTACTCCAAAAGCCATTATGTTCACTGAAGTAAGATTTAAATTTACAATTTCCATGTTTACATAACCATAAAACCTTGTACCCAACTCCAAGTTCAACGAACAATGCGACAATTTCAAAAGAAGAACCCCATGGGTGTACAAGACATAACAACAAAATCAGTCTAACAGTCCTAGTACAAAACTCTAAATCTTTACAACAAAATATTCTCAATTGTCAATCCCAACACCGCTTACTTCAAGTCACCACAGTAGTTGTACAACATTATTTCCTGAAAAATAAAATAGGGGTGAGCTATATGCCCATTAGGAATACATTTAACGAAGTATTTAATCATTCGAATAAATCTATGGCATCCTTGAGACAAAACATAATAAGAAGTTATGAACACATGTAATCTTCACTAATTATGTAAATGCATAACCATTAAGTATGGACAATTACATTTCACACCTTTACAACACAACATTTAAACACTCGCATCAATGGAAAACAAACCATGAGTTCCATGTAAGAGTCCAACACAAGTTGCTTTAGTTTCAAAAACCATCCCCACATTTGCCGGCTATTATACGGCAGGAAATGGACTCCTCAAGAAAACCATCCGTTTTTCCACTTTTGCCGGCTATTATACAGCAGGACTATGTGGACACCCAAAAAACATCTTTTCCATATTCGTCTAGTGATAAGCCTAGACAGGGCATTTGGGCACCTTTTTAAACTCCTCATGTAGGTACCAACACAACACCACATTTCCAAAACCGACTCTTACCCGGACTCATGTACAATCACCAATTCTATCACATTTTAATTCCATCAATAAGCATCCATCATCACAATAGATGAAACACCACATAATATTCAAAGAATAATAGCATCCAAGTCACAATTCCTTTACCATATCAACATCCACATCTTTCATCTCTTGATTATTCATAATATTCCATGAATTAAAGAAAATTCCATTCAGTTTAATGTTTTCTACTCAATTTGAAAAGTTAAGGTTTTACCAACTTTGGGGGTTTTTCTCCTTCATCATAGATATGGGTTTTAATAACATTTATATACATATTTTGTTAAAAAGATTTAAGAAATTTCAAGTAATATCAAGTAAAAATGGTTTATTCATGTGAATATGGTTTTAATCCAATAAGATCTTCAAATTAGCTCATAAGTTACAACAATACCATGAAATTTCTCCAAAATAAAGAAATACTAGGGTAAAAGTATCCCTACCTCAAGATTGGAAGCTAAGGATGAAGACCCATCTTCAAACTCCAATGAAATCACAAAACAATCGGTAAAAGTCTTGATTCATGCTTGTTCTTCAACCTTCTTAAAAGATTTGGGGTGAATCTTTGGTAAAAAGTAGAGAAATCAAGAGTTTGGAAGGTTAGGGTTTCAAGTTTGGAGGATGGGACGAGAAGAGAGGGAGAAAAATAAAGTTTTTGGGCCAAAAAGTCACTTTATAATGTCTGTTAGTGACCTAGTCGCTCGAGTGAAGAAAGCTTGGCTCGAGCATAGAAAAGAAGCTCCAGAATCTCTGAAAATCGCGCAGTTCACTCGAGCGAAGGAAAGCTCACTCGAGTGAGCATGCTTCCAGCACAGAACTCAAAATTCAAATAGGTATAACTCTTTCGTTCGGACTTCGTTTTAGGTCATTCTTGTGTCCAAATTGAAGCCCCGAAAACAAGATTTCCAATGGTTCTGACCTCACATTCAAATTCAAAGTATGGAAGAAGAAAAAGGCAAAAGAGTGAAGGTTGGTCAAAAACTCAAACTCAAACTTGGGGCTTTTGATCTAATCTTGCCTAAATACTTTGTTAAGACTTCAATCAAGGTTCCAAACATCACCCAAGGATCCTCAATTATAACATTTAAGGCTCACTTGCCAACCCATTAATGCCAAGAGTCCGACGACCATACAAGTTTAAGGTGACGGGCACCCAGTTAAATCAATCCGATACGAATTAGAATCCAAGTCATTACAATTATAATCTGTCACCTCTTTCCATTCCAACCAAACCTTTTTCATTTTCCCATTTTGTCTTTCCCTGTGTCTCCAGACTCTCTCTCTCTTAGCCTCTGTAAACCATCATCATTGTTCATGAAACATTCATTGCTATGAATAGTCCATTTGTGCCCAAGGTTCAAACTCTACCAGCTGAACCAGACTAGCAGCTAAGCACTTCATTAGCTGCTCCACGCATCAATCCACCATCTCAATGGCAGTGCAAACACCGACATAGCGACAATCTTGCAGCTAAAACTAGGAACAAAAAACACTGAGGTCCTAAGCTCCCAGCCTTAGACCTTGACAATCCTCCAATCTCTTTATCTGCAAGTAACCATTGCTGTAACCAATGACAAGATATCTTGTCGAACTCTTGTCGTAGAAGACCTTCTTATTGACATCCTTGATGTCATAACTGTGCGATCCACTCCATCTCCTTATAGTCAATCCAACATGCTCGTGCCTCCAGCAACTCAACATCTTGGAAGAGAAGCACATGTAACAAAATGACCAAGTTACAGCAAGAAGCAAATGCCAAGGCCTATCAAGAAGGCCAAGACTCTGCCCGAGATCAATATAAGGAATAGGTCAACATCTCGTATAAAACCATCATCTCGGGTATAAGTGTTATCTTGGATACCTTCATCTCACCAAATTTTTTAAAAATTTCACAAAGTATCACTTTCAAATCACTAACTCAGTCTTCATTTACTCATCTTTGCTCTCTATCCCTTAATGTGAATGTAAATACAACTTAGGTTCACATTAGGAATACATCATCGGAATCTTGTCTAAGTCTGACTTAGACATCCATGACCGAGGTCATCACATTGGGCTTGCCCAAACTGAACACTTAAGGCTTGACCTTAGTGTACTGAGAGTACTATCTACTTCGGCTTTTCGCACAAACTAACCAAAACTTGGTTGGTTTCGCCTTGTTTCACATTGAAATATCACCTTATACTTAGTTCAACCCTACCAATATGGCAAGTCTAAGTTAATCTCCTTGTTCACTATGGGAACATCATTTGATTCTTGCCTAAGTCTAACTTAAACATCCGTGACCGAGGTCATCGCGTTTGGCTCGCCCAAACTAAACACTTAAGGCTTGACTTTAATGTACTGAGAGTACTAACTACCTCAACTTTTCACACAAACCGGCCAAAACATGGCTAGTTTCACCTTGTTTCACATTGAAACATCACTTTATACTTAGTTCAACTCTACCAATATGGCAAGTCTAAGTTAATCGCCTTTTTCACCATGGGAACATCGTCTGATTCTTGCCTAAGTCTAACTTAGACATCCATGACCGAGGTCATTGCGTTTGGCTTGCCCAAACTAAACACTTGAGGCCTGACCTCAATGTACCGAGAGTATTATTTACCTTGGCTTTTCGCACAAACCGACCAAAATATGGCAAGTTTCACCTTGTTTCATATTGAAACATCGCCTTATACTTAGTTCAACTTTGCCATCAACGCAAGTCTAAGTTAATCGCCTTATTCACCATGGGAACATCGCCTTAACACTTTTTCAGTCTTATCACACAATCATAAATAATATTTTGTAATGAACAAAGTCGATACTAGTATTTTATTAATACATCGACTGAGGTTATTGACATCATTAGAGTCGAGCTCCAAATTTCGTCAAGCCACATTCCAAGGCCTCGACAAGCTCTTACCGTCAAGATCTTCTAATCTCAGGTAAGTTTTGTTTTATCTCAACTCTGTTTGCCGCCTGTATGTTCTAATCTTTTCAAACTTGTTTTCCTATGTCGAACTCCTGTCTTCTCGGACCAACTAATCTAGGCCGAGATCTTGTCTTCTGGATCTGAGATCTGCTCGCTTAGGCTGAGCCCTTGTCTTCTCGGACCTAATAATCTAGGCCGAGATCTTGTCTTCTAGGATCTAGGATTTGCTCACTTAGGCTAAGCTCTTGGTTTCTCAGACCTACTCATCTAGGCCAAGATCTTGTCTTCTAGGATCTGGGATCTGCTCACTTAGGTTGAGCTTTTGTCTTCTCAGGCTTTACTCATCTAGGCCAAGATCTTGTCTTCTAGGATCTGGGATCTGCTCACGTAAGATGAGCTCTTGTCTTCTCGGACCTATTCATCTAGGCCGAGATCTTGTCTTCTGGGATCTGAGATCTGCTCACTTAGGCTGAGCTCTTGTCTTCTCGAACCTAATCATCTAGGCCGAGATCTTGTCTTCTAGGATCTACTTCATCTAGGCCATGTTTTTCCATCTTGGATTTGCTTCACCTAAGCTATGTTCTTCCATCTAGGATCTGCTCTACCTAGGCCATGCTCTTTTATCTTGGATCCGTTTCACCTAGGCCAATGTCTTTTCTACTTGAAGGTCGTCTTCATCTCATTGGGAGCGCTCATGCCCCCTTATCTTTGCATTCATCCCTTTTGGAAGGGTCCTCATTCCTTCAATCTTGATGCATTCTCCATCTTCAATGAACTCGTCGTCATCAACACTTTGATCTTGTACGATGATGGCCATCTATTTTAACTAAGTTCGCACAGACGGTGCCAAATTGTAGGTGTTGATTTCCGACCACACAACTAAACATGGAACTTAGCTGGAGAACACGCGGCATAATAGATTAAGTCAGTACCTATGCATAAGAAGACAAGAAATACCGCGGTGGCTCGTTCACCTGGGGGCACTCCAATGATCAAGTCAGTCAATTTATCTCTCAAAGATATCATCAACTTAAATCAAGAGCTCACAACATAAATCACATACCTTACACCCACGGAGGTGCTTTACTTATAATGATTAGTGTCCAACTTCCCCTAGAAGTCTCACTTTATGAGACTCTATCCTTTACAAGGATAACATCTATCACAACTCACACTATTCAGATTAAGATGAACTTCCTCAAGAGTCCCATCTCTATCCAAATAGGCAGCTTGATGTCATTTAGGACTCTAGTCCTCTATCCAAATATCTCGGATTCCAGTATTACTGTACCATATCTCGGCACCATGGTCCGCCCACGTAGCACCTCGACTAACAATCTCGGCCACGTGGACTACCCAAAAAATATGTCCCCACAAAAGCGTTTCAGACTTGCTGTGATTTTATTCTTTGAAAATGTATAGAGTTCTTTTTTTAGAGTCAAATCAACATGGCGAATATATAAAGGAAAAAAAAAAAAACTATTCTAGAATGTGAAAATATTGTTGGTTTATGAAAAATGGTACATCCATACATTAGCACACTTTCATTAGCCTCCAATGACGTTACATTTAGGTTATAATGTTAACCCACATCTACAATGATGTCCTGTTTTGTGCGTGTTACGTTCGATTGTATTTGTCTTTGGATTTGTGTTGTGTAGTTGTTGTAGTAAGTGTTTACATACGTATCGTGTCACGTTACGTTTCGCAAGCTTACTAGTTTTTTAATTTTTTAATTGAATGTGAAAATGTTGCTAGTTTATGAAAAATGGTACATCCATACATTGGCACACTTTCATTAGCCTCCAATGACGTAACATTTAGGTTGTAATGTTAACCGACATTTGCAATTTTGTCATGTTTTATGCGTGTTACATTCGGTTGTATTTGTCTTTGAATTTGTGTTGTGACATTATTGTATTCAGTATTTACATACATGTCACGTTACGTTTTGCAAACTTACTGGGTTTTTGATTCTTTTAATAGAATGTGAAAATGTTTCTGGTTTATAAAAAATGGCACATCCATACATTGGCACACTTTCATTAGCCTCCAATAACGTTACATTTAGGTTTTAATGTTAATCCACATCTGCAATGATGTCATATTTTGTGCGTGTTACGTTCGGTTGTATTTGTCTTTGAATTTTGTGTTGTGATGTTGTTGTATTCAATGTTCACATACGTGTCACGTTACGTTTCGCAAACATATTGGGTTTTTGATTTTTTTAATTGAATGTGAAAATGTTGATGGTTTATGAAAAATGGTACAGCCATACATTGACACACTTTCATTAGCCTCTAATGACATTACATTTAGGTTATAATGTTAACCCACATCTGCAATGTTGTCATGTTTTGTGCGTGTTACGTTCGGTTGTATTTGTCTTTGAATTTGTGTTGTGACGTTGTTGAATTCAGTGTTTACGTATGGGTCACGTTACGTTTCGCAAACTTAATGAGTTTTTGATTTTTTTTAATTGCATGTGAAAATGTTGCTTGTTCGTGGAAAGTCTTGGAATCTATGTGAATGAAACTCTTAGTTTCCATTATATATTATTGAATTCGGAGTTAGATTGTTTATCTGTAAACTTTCTTATGATGGCTTATGAAGTGGGTTGTGAATATCGGAACCTTGGTTCGTTCGTTCGTTCATGTTTAGAAGCAAAACGACCGTATTGAAATCCAAGCATAAAAAAAATAATAAAAATAAAAATAAAAAATAAAAAAAATCTAGTGTCTAGTTGCTCTAGGTATATCTTGTGCCTCTTGAATTTGATTCTGGTCAGGATCCTGGCCATTGAATTGCATCCCTTCTCCTCTTGGTGGTGGGTTTCGAAAAGTTCTCAAATGAACTAGCAGTTCACATTAGAATGAAGACACAAAACATATCTAATTTATTTTGTTTCTTGAAATTTTGCCTATTCAAAGTAGAAATCTCCAAATATCACGTGTATTTTGAATTTCAAATTCACATCCACATAGATACGATTATGATAACATTCAATTTCCTATATATGGTTTTGCCATTATTTATGATATTAACGACTAATTTTGAGGGTAAATGTGTCAATCAACTTCCCACAGGACTTATGGGTTACTACAACAACAACAACACAACACAAATCCAAAGACAAATATAATCAAATGTAACACACATAATACATAACCACTTTGTAGATGTGGGTTAACATTGGATGGCTATAAAAGATTGTGAAAGCCATATCAGAAGCAAAAAACCTTACCTTCTTCCCTCAAACACTTTGAGTCCAAATCGACAAAAGTAAACAACACAACCCCTAACCTTGACGACAACATCACCCATATCTAGATCCAAACCAACAACATTTTCAAAATCCACCGGAATCCGTTATCAATGCGACATTCACTGCCACGGACGATGCATACACATTGCATTTTCCTAAAAGTCTCCAAAAACTTAATAGGTTGAATGATAGAATAATTTATAATATGGAAACATATAAAGGGTATAATAGTACACTAATACCATTTAATCACAATTCATAGGTTCTTGTGGAACACCTTCCAATCTAAATAGGATTTGAAACTTTATAAGAAACTACACAGGACTTCACATTAAATAAGTTTTCCTAATAGAACTTATAAATAATTTTTTTTTTTTTTTTTTTTTTGTGTTACATTATACCCATCACGTTATCATTTTTGAGAAAAATACACTAAGGAGTTTTTTTTTAATTTTTTTTAAAGTGTCACATCATACCCGTCACGTTATCACATTAAGGAAAAGTATACTAAAGAGTTTTTATTTTTTTTAGAGTAAAAGTTTTGGAGTGTCACATCATACTCGTCACGTTGTCACATTTAGGAAATGTACACTAAGGAGTTTTTAATTTTTTTTGGAGTGTCATATCGTTGGTTTGTCACATTAATACCTGTCACATTGGAGTATCACATCATACTTGTCACATTAATAAAAGGGTATAGATGTCCACCAAAACACTACCAAAATAAACAATAAGACCACACAGAAAGAAACTCTCCACTAATAGGACTTAATAGATTAATAGAAAAAATTTAGGACTAATTGGAGTACTTGTTTGTAAAATGAAATTTATTGGTAAATATCCTTGATATAATTATAATTTTTTAAATTTAAAAAAAAAATCATGAATTAGGACGTAAGATTTCAATTAGTAGATTAGTTTTTATCATATTTCGACATAAAGTTTTACCAAAGAGTCAACTATTGAAGATTTTCGAGATATGAAAGAATGTCGAGTTCCACTTTGATAGATGATTTTTAATTTGTATAAAGAATTATTTAATACATGACATTACTTTTATTCATATATTAAATTAACTAAATATAATTTAATATTAAATTCTAGTCATTTTTTTTTTTTTTTTTTTTTTAGAACTTACTTATAGGTTTTAGTAGGTGAACTTATTGTCCAATAGGTCCTATGATCATTAATGACATTTTTCATCAAACACTATTTAAAAACGTTACTAATTGTTAATTTTCAGCTACAGTTTAAAAATTGTAAAAAAAAATATCACTAATTATAAGTTTTAGCAATAGTTTAAAAAAATTGTCACGAATTTTCAACTTTCAGTGATTGTTTGAAAATTCGTCACAAAAAAAAAAAAGTTAGTAATTGTAAGTTTTAGTGGCAATTTATAAAAATCGTAATAAAAAAAAATTCACTAATTGTCAATTTTTAGCAACGTATGCAAAAAATCGTCACAAAAAATTATTTTTCAAAATGATTTTACTATAACTTATTTTTAATAGGATTTTATGAGAATTAAGACTAATTATTAGGATCTATTGATAATTTATCCTTTTTTTAAATTCAAAAAAATAATATTTTATATCAATTCATATAAAAAAATTATTCATATCTTAGTCTCCACAAATGAATTTCTGTGTTCGTCCCTGATTAGAATTGATATGCCCACAATTGAAGTCAAATTTGAGCATCTTAAGAATATTGAAGCAGAAGGTTAACTCATTTATCAAAAGTTCAACGCATTAGCAATTCCAACTAATTCCATGAAAATAAATGAACAATTGCAAAAGTATTGCCATTAAATAATGCTATATATATCAATTAATGTACACACTAATATATTAATTGATAATGTGACATCATTTATATGGTTTTAAATATTTGTAACTTGTATAATAAATGTGATCAATAATAATATTATAACACTAGTTGGTACATTAGTTGATGCATGTAGCACCACCGATTTCTATCATGATTTGAAAGTAATAACGCGTTGTGGATCAACAAAACCACAAATCATTTAATTTATCAGGACAAGTAAATACGCACAACACAATAATTAAACGGTACATATATATATATATGTATATATTCGGTCGGATTGGTTTATATTGATCTTTTTGTGTTAAGTCTGACCTCCGACCGAAACATAAAAAATTTTTGTGAATTCCAACCACCAACATCGTCTTTTCGAAACCGCCCCGTACATACTGGGGTCAGACGGTTTAGGTCAGACTTTTGGAAACTTTTGGGGGGGGGGGGGGTAATTCTAGTTTTTTAACACCCCTACATGGAAAGTTCTATTTTCACACACTTACTTTTCTCAATGTACATTATTTCTTAGTGCACACACTTATTAATTTGATTTTTTATTATTCTTCTCATTCCACACACATGATATTCCAATTATACCCTAACTCATATCTTGTACACACACCCTTTTCAACCAACAACAATGGTGAAAAAGGAAGCCACTGAGAAATCCAAGGAATCTAACGTTGGGTTGGAGTTGAAACTGCCATTAAAGAAGGTTAAGACATTGCTTGAAAGGTCTAATTGGTGTGAAACTAGTAATGGTGATGTGAGGTGTGTTTTTTTAGCAATGCCTGAGCCACCATCATCGTGGGGGACCAATTCGAATCAAATAGAGTAGTTTGAAATAGCTGAGACTAAAGTGGATGTTGAATCAAAGCCTGGTTTGATTGAATTAATTGATGTTTCGGGCAATCAGTCTCAATTTGGGTATGAAGAGACTGAAACGAAGTCTACTTTGGCTGATGTTATTATTGAGAATTGTCTAAGGTCTCGAAAAATTCCATTTCAAATTGTTGAGGTTGAAAATGGTGACATTACCAAGTTGGGTTCGGTTGAATCGAAGGTTAATGCAATAGCTTCTTTAATTAGGAAACAGTGGTTCACTTTTGAGAAATAACGGAAGAAATGACCAACTAGGGAGAAACTAGGTTTAGTTTTTTTTTTTTTTTTTAATGAAAAGATGTGCATTTTTTTGTTTTAAAAAGATGTGTATAGAAAAAAAATTTGATATAATATTATGGGTGTATTTTGATGTCCATTATAGTAATTTTGCTTTAGGGTACAATCGTCATTAGGGGTGCTCACGGGTCGAGTCGAACCGGGTTTGACATGCATCTGTCACCCGAACCGACCATCTCGGGTTGGCTATGGAGGAGCCCAATTTCAACCGGCTAGATGCTCGCAACCGAACATGTTCGGGTTGAATAGTTTCGGTCGAAACCGACCAATCTCCATCACATTACAAATCTAGCCCAAAAAATCAAAACAGAATTTTAACTTTGTACATATATTTTTTTAGATGAGAAACAAATAAATAAATAAATAAGGAGAAAGAGACCCAATTTTTGAGAAGAAGAACTTTGAGAGAGAGAGAGAGAATTGTGAAGACAGAATAGAAAGAAGAAAAGCTTTAGGGTGAGAGAGGAGATTGTAATGACAGAGAGAGGAGAAAGTGAGATCTGAGACACGGAAGCAACAACGAAGTGATCTTTAATGGTGAAGGCAGGGAAAAGTAGTGTTGGCATCGGTAGTGAGGTGGCAGAAAGCAGCGCCGGTGTTGGTGGTGAGGCGACATAAAGCGTTGGTGGTGAGCGGCAGAAAGCAATAGCAGTGGCCAAGTGTGGTCATATTCTAACTAGTCTTCAACAACTAAAATGAAAATATGAGAAAATGGAAAGAAAATGTAATGATGATACGGATATGGAACAGGTCAATAAAGCCAGAAAGATGGAAGGTTGAATAAAATGAGGTGAAAAGTTGTTTAAAATAATTATTTGTGCAGGTGAAAAGTTGGATAACGTGTAAAGAAAAAAAGGAAGGTAATGATGACATTGGAGATTTTCAAAAAAAAGTGAAAGATTGTTTAATATTTTTTTTTGTCAAGATGATAAGGTTGTAATATCTCCAACTAATAAAATGAAGACCCTTGGCAGAAAAATTCATTTTATAATATTTCAGTCGGATCGGGTCCATTTATTTTTTGATATATTCATCCGATATCCGACCGAAAAAAAATAAAAATCTATATTCTTCATCCGTGGCCGACTGAAATGACTAGCGAAATCGTCCGTGAGTTGTCGGTTTGAGTCGAGTCAGTCGGGTTGGCCGGGTCGGACAAATTTTTGAATACCCCTAATTCTCATTAAAATAATGTTTCATTAAATGTGTGCATAGAGGTAAGTAGGCGTGTGAAAATAGAATTTCCCCCCTTACACAACACTAAACTAATCACTTTGATGTAATTACCATACACAAGTTATTGAGAGTATGTGGGAAGTTAACTATTTTAATAAGTTAATTTAATTTTTGACTCTTTTAGTATGTTAAAATAATAGAAAATTTATTAGAAAATCCTATTTTGGGAACTTCTATACTATTTGGTCCCACGTTTTAAATAATTGATTGAAGAGTCCTTATTAGGAATAGTGTGTGACCGGCAAGTCATTTTTTAAATGTGGATGAGTATTGGTTAGACAGATATACCCTCACTAGTTAATTGGGGAAGTTTGTTTTTTTTTTTTTTGAATGTGTGACAGGTATGATATGATATTCCAATGTGGCAGGTATTAATGTAACACTCCAAAAAAATTAAAAACTCCTTATGTTGTATTTGGTTGGGTGATTTTGGAAGGGATTTGGAAACGAAAATAGAAAAGGTGTGTAAAATTATGTGAAATATAGGTATATTTTATTCACATTTCATCTAATTTTTTCTTTTTCTTTTCCAAATCCCTTCTGAAATTTCCTAACCAAATAATAATTTATCTTTTAATACTATTTTAGTATATAAAAAAAAAAAACCTCAAAAATCGTTTCCCAAACAGGGCCATTATGCCTTCACATTGTCCGTGTGTCCCCTTACATTATCTAAGTAAATTATTGAAATCGGAAAAGTTAGGGATTATGAATTTTTTTTTATGAAAATGATCATAAAAAATTTATCATCTTTGAATTACCTTGATTAGTGTGTAGTGCTTTATTTTAAGTATAATTTAAGGGTCATAAAGTTTTCATAATTATTTTCATGAAAGATTTTTCATGATACCTAATATTGCTGGATTGAAATAAATAGTCAAACCATCTAAAGAGACTCAACATTTTCTTCATTTGACAGCCTTGAGAGAGAGAGAGATAATAAGAAAACTAGCAGTAGACTCAAATATGGGTAGTATTTGTATCCCAGTAATTGATATGAAAGAAGATTCTGTAGGACAATCAGAGAAAATAGCAGAAGCATGCAGGGAGTGGGGATGTTTCAGGATCATCAACCACGGCGTCCCACCGGAGTTCATGGCGGAGATGAAGGCGGCGACGCAGTCTCTGATGGAGCTCCCGGTGGAGATCAAACGGCGGCGTTATCATCCAGTGGAAGGCTATGGGTATGTATCAGTTAACAAAATCAGTCCAGTTTATGAGAGCTTGTTGGCTTGTAATGACTCCTGTGTCCCTGGTGCTCTTGATAATTTTTTGGATCTCATGGCTGTCTCTCCTCACCTAAGGTGCTCTCTCTCTCTCTCTCTCTCTCTCTCTCTCTCTCTCTCTCTCCATGTTGCTTCAATAATCTGCTTAGATAGACGGTTGCTTCAATAATCTGCTTAGATAGACGGTTCAAATAAAAAAAAATAGATCTGAAATTAATAAGTCCAAAACTCCTTAAACTTAAAACTCTAGTCACACTCGTTGAATGAGGGGGAATCTTTTCCTCTTAGTTGTGTACTGGGGATTTTGGTGTGGCTTATAGGGATGGCAATTTAAATCCGGTCCGTTGGGAACCCGATTTTCCGATCCTGATTAGAACGGATTTTTTTCGAAAATTATCTCCATAAGATTGGGGATGGTATTAAAAATTTAATCCTTAATAATTTTCAAGCTGGAAATGGTAATAACTTTTCCAGACCCGGCCCCAGCCCGGCCCCGAACAACCCCGAATGTCCCATATATATATATATATATATATGTTTAGGTACACAGGTTCTCAAGGACTAGTCAAAAAGCATTCTCAACTATTTCACTCTCTTTCTCTCTCTTCTCGCTTTACCCTCTGTGAGAGAGGTGAATTCTCTTTCTTCTCCCTTTAGTCAAAAAGTATTCTCAACTCTTTCACCTTCCAGATTTAAGCCATGGAGAAGCATTCTCAACTCTCTCACCTTCCAGATTTAAGCCACGGAGAAGCCTAGAGATAGATCGGCAACGGAGAGCTCCTTCCAGATATGAGCCGTGATGAACATTTCTTCCGATCTGAGATATATATATAGATATACATTTTTTTGTTGTTGATGTTGATGGTGATGATCATTGATGATGATTTTGTAGACTATATTTGTTGACGTTGATAATGATGATGAGAGTTGCTGTTTTGCTCCCTTTTTTTTTTTCTTTTTTTTTTTTGGCCGGGGATTTTCGGGGTTGGGAAAACCGATCCCCGTTAGGGGGCGAGAAGGGTGATAGGTTCCCCATCGGGGATCAGGCTGGGCCGGGCCGGGAGAATTTTCACCATCGGGGATCGAGGACGGGGAGTGTGATCCCCGGGCCCCGCCCCGCTCCACCCCTTTGCCATTCCTAGTGACTTATTTTGGCCAACTTATAGATTTTAGTTTTGAAAAAGTTATTTTGAACTGTTTGGTTAAACTTGTTTTAAATAGTTTCTGATTCTTGTAATTTATTTTAACTTAAAAAAATTGATTCTGAAAAGCTGGTCACCCTTTACTTCTGATTATTAACTTCTGTTGTGGACACCTTACTTTAAGGTTATACTCTTAAAATTTTTTTATTTTTTATTTTTAAAAAATAAAAAAAAAGACCCAAATGGATTATGAATTATTATTATTATTTTTTTATGAGAAATGTAAACAAGTAGTGAATAACAAAAAATAAAGGTTAATTCAAAAAGTTATTTCACAGCTTATTTAATAAACACTACTCAGCAACTTAAATCTATAATCTAACAGTTACACCAAATAGATTAACAGTTTCTGATTAAAGTCATAATTTATAATCTGTTAAGTTACAATCTACAATCGGGGCCACTCTTGGCCTCGTTTAGAAACATGATATTTCAGTAATTTTTTAATTTTTAGACTACAATACAAGGTAAAAAAATTAATATGTTTGGAATTACTTTTTGATTTTTTACGAAAAGATATGCAAAAAGTAAAGAGAAAATAGAATCTTTAACTTTTTGGTATAGGTTATAGATTTTTTGATTTGTTTAATACCTTTTTAACTTTTAGACTAAAACACTCACATGCCAAATGAGGCATCTATCTACCTATATGTAGTAATATTGCGAACTTAAAAAATTTATTTAAAATTTTATCAAGAAACATTAATGTAATTGGGTTTTACACACGGATTTTACAATACAATAATTAATATTGCATTTGTGGTAACTTTTCTTTTTCTAGGACGGTAGAGTATCCATCTAGTCTATATGAGATCACCGTTTTTAATTCAATTATGTACGTATTAGTGTATCAGTTAGTATTATATCATTGTTACTGATTTCACCTATTATATAAATTACAAATATCTAAAATGTTTATGCTATGTTTTGTTGGGGGATTTGATGAGGGATTTTTAAAGAGAAATGAAAAAAGTAGGTGAAATGAGAATAAAATATGCTTAAATTTCACATAGTTTCACACACATTTTCCCTTTTCCTTTCCAAATCCCTCTCTAAATCCCTCAACCAAACACAACATTAAAATTATGTCACATCTATTAATATATTAGTTAGTACATTAATTAGTACATATATCATTATTCTTCTAATTAAAGTGGGATTACATAAAACCACCATTGGAAGAGAAAAATCATAACATGAGTTTAGAAGAATATCATGTGATCATGTGTCCGATCAATAGTATATTAGTATTTCTTTCATGATATGCCCATTATTATTTTATTTTTTGGGATCATACATGATCTTTTATTATTGGGCGGGTAGACATCCAACTTAGCTCTCGTCTAATCCACATTATAGATCCAGTTGGGAAAGTAGGGCTCCCTATGACTGCAAAAATAAATCAGTAACCTACCAAAAACTAAACAAATATAAAAAATAAAAGGTTTTACCAATATTTTTTGTGACAGGGAAACAGTAGTGAAGTACTTTGAAGCAATCAATGAGCAAGCATTGGACATGGGGAGGAAGTTGGGGGCAAGGGATGGGGCTGAAAGGGGATTTGTTCAAGGATTGGAGTTCCCAAATGAGGTTGAACAAATACCATTTCAACCCTGAATTTGTAGGATCATGTGCTCTCCATCTACACACAGATCCTGGATTTCTTACTATTTTACAGGATGATGAAATTGTTGGTGGACTTGAAGTTGTGCACGGAAAGACTGGTGAATTTGTACATGTTGATCCCATGCCTGACTCCCTACTTGTCAACCTTGGAGATATGGCTACGGTATGTGAAACCTTTCTTGTAGATCGTGTTTGGATCTTAGAATTGTAAATGAAATTGTGAAGAGAAAAGAAAACAGTAGTATTATAAACTTGGAAGTTTTTCATAAAAAAAATTTAAAAATATCAATATATGATCCAGATTAATCTACACATGGACCCTACAATATACCCATTTCATTTTCACCACACCCCCAAATTTAGGACAAATTTTGAATTCCCAAACTAACTGGAAAAAAAGGGGGATAAAATTATATCAATAGTCCATGTACTTATCTAAATTTATAAATGGTTTGTAAATAAGTTATATCTTGCATATTCTTTTAAAATTGGATTTAAATGGGTTGAAAATGAATACCCGCTAAGTTTTTTTTTTAATTAAAAAACAATAACAACAACAACAAAAAAAAAGGCAAACAAAATAAGGAATCTACCACCTCCTCCTCCTCCACCACTACCCAACCATGACCTCCTCTCAAGGGCGGACTTAGGGTTGGGCATAGATAGCTGCAACCCAGCCCAAAATTTAAAAAATCTGAAGAATTTTTTTTTCCCAGCCCAGCCTCACTCCAAATAAGGGCCAATAGTTTTTTTTTTTGGTTTGTGTTTTAGATAGGCAACCCAATAGCAACCTAATACTTACTCAAAAAAATAGATAGGCAACCCAATAAGTTTGTATTTGTTTAAAAAACAAATCTTCCAAAACAATCCTCATATCTTCCAATCAGATAGGCATCAGCCCTCTCCGTCGTTTGCACCAGCTCCATTTTCCTAACGTTTTTGGTAAGTGTAGTTAACCAATTATTTTATTTCGTTGGTTGAGAATGGATTTGATTAACAATGGTTTTGCAATTTTGTCTTTATGCAACAAATATTATATTGCTCTAAGTTTTTTTATGATGCTACCTTGTTCAATGTTCTATATTGCTCTTAGTTTTTGAACTTTGAAGGAGTTTTTTTGGGCATATATAAAAATAATGAAAGCTTAAATAAAAATTATTGAGGATGTATATAAAAATCCTAATATTTAAAATTATTGTGAATATAGTGGTTTAATATTAAATAGGGCTAAAAAAAAATTTAGGTTATAAATAATGGAACCTCCACACTCAAAAAAGGAAAAATCCATTTCTCATTCTATCAATCAAAACAAAAGTCTAGTAATACAGCATCCAATGTCGTTGAAACCTCATTTTCTGATGTGCAACCGCCTTTCATGCCTCAAGCAAATAAACCAAGCGAATTTGATTCAATTGTTATTGAACGGGATCTTAGTTTACGCTTGCAAATTTGTGAATATCCGGTTACTCAACGGATGAGGTTAGACAAGCTTATGTGAACTTGGAGCCTTATCAACCTAAACTTGAGTATCCTAGGTCCTCATTTGGAAAACAGAATCGCCGATTTCAACATATGTGGTTTAAACAATTTTCTTGGCCAGAGTATTCTTCTTCAAAGGATAAAGCATATTGTTTTTTATGCTTTTTGAAAATTGATCTAGATTCTGTAATCGATGAATTCGAATCTTTAAAGACTTGTTGAGCACAACTTAATTAGATTGTTTCTAATCAATAAATTTAGATATTAATCTAGATTATATTATTAAATTCTCTTTTTTTTATGTAATTATATTTAAAATATAATGTATAATTTTACTTTAATATTAACCCACCTCATTGACGAATCCTAAGTCCGCCCATGCCTCCTCTGCTAATCCACCACCACCTGTAGATCCTCCTCCACAACCCAACCACGACCTCCTCCATCTATGGAAAAAGGAGTTCAATAAATTTCAACATAACCATTTTTTTGTACCAAGCTACTTAAAAAAGTAATATTTTTCCCAAATTCTCTACCAATAATAATTTTCACAACTTTTCTAAAATTAATTAATTGCATGATCTTTATATCAAAAATTACGAAATATGCTCAAGAATAACATTTTCAAGATATTGAGTTCAAAAGTCTACATTTCACATTTTTTTTTCACAAAAAAAAACATAACTTTATCATCAACATATCACCTTTCATAAAATATCATGAATATAACACTTTTAAAGTTTTTAATCCTAAAACAACTCTATAATCCCAACTTAACAATTTACACAATATTTCTCAATATCAATTTATTTTTCTCAAAAATAAATTCCAAAATCAAAGATAAAAAAAAAAAATTCAACTTTATATTTCTCAAAATAAACCATCTAATCATAATATGATATAAATACAATCATACATCCTTTAAATTTTATTTTCGATTTTTTTTTTTTTACAAAATTAACAACACAAAATGATTTTTTCAAAATCAATCTCAAAATGCCAACATTATTAATATTTTAACATAATTTTTCTTCCAAAAATTACCAAACAAAAATTTGAAAATTATATGTATATATATATGTAATACCTCTTAAAATGACATATTTTCTCAAAATAACCCTAACATAGCTTTAATGTAAAAATATAAAGAAAGTCCCTATCTCAAATATGAAGAAAAGCTAGTCAGAAAATGCAAACATCACTCGATCATGAATCCGAGATCACCATTATGAAGATCACGACAAGCTCTCCGACTTTCATGTACAACACTTTGGCAAAATCTCAGTCTAAAGACTCTTATTTCAAGCTCAAAGATTGAGCATCAATGGAGAAATAAAGAAGGAGAGAGTGAGATTGGTCTTTTTCACAATTTTTTCCATAAATCTGCTCACTTCCATTCCCTCATTTGACTGTATCAAGCTGCCTAATAGGTTCAAGAGTGGGCCGATGCCATCTTTTTTTTTTTCTTTTTTCTTTTTTATATCCTACCGAGAGAGATAGAGATGGCAGCCATGTGAACTTCTTCTTTACCCCTTTTTTATTTTTATTTTTTTTTATTTCCACCGAAAACCTCTCTTAGCCCCACAGAAAGAGAGTCATCATATATTCTCTTGATGTTTATTTTATTTTATTTTTAATTTTAAAACAATGCTATCCCTTATCTCCCCATGTGTGTGTCTCTCCCCTTTTCTAACTTTTTTTTTCTCTCTCAAAAATGCTCTCAGCCAAAAACCCCCACCATTACACAAAACCCATTTTTTTATTATTATCTCTGTCTCTTTTTCTTTTAGAGATCCCTTATGTCAACCACTCAATTTTCTTTTGATCAATGCCCATCTGTGAGCTCCCCCAAATCATTATTCTCTACCGCCTTTCTTTATTCCACACTCATCATCAAACATTTATTATAATCCTATAAAATAAATAATAACAACTCCTAAAGTGGTTACTACCAATCACCTAATTAAAAAGGACCAAACAGTTAAACATGAATCATTAAACAAATTCAAATTAAATTAAATTAAATGTAAATCATGGGTCTCACCCATAAGTCAAAGATGGTCCAATTATATACCAAAATAGTCCCAATAAATTTATCTCAAATCCTGGTTCGACCACCCAAAACTTAATTTCAAATTCTGCTATAAATTAAATTGAACACCAATTAGTCCGTGAATTTTCATAAAATAAATACTCATCATTTGATTCTGAAATTTTTATCCAACGTGCTAGACTCATATGGGAACAACATATAAAAATTTCATAATTTTTTGAGATCAGAAACTATTTTTAAAAAATATAAAACCAAACTATTTTCGCACAAAATTTACATAGCAATCAAATTTAAAAATTTGCTCAATTAAATTATGCACTGGCTATTTAAAAAAAAAAACTTCTGGGTCATTACATGAACACACACACACACACACACACACACACACACACACATATATATATGAGAGTAATTTCCTTCCACTTTATGGCTTTTCAAACTTACATATTAATACATACGAACTGATTTGATTTCTCTCTAAAATAACTAATTTCTGCTTATTGATACCGGTTCATTCTTCTTTTTTATGAAATAGTTCAATATAGGCACTTATCCTTCTCATGTGTAGCTCAAATTAATTTTTTTTCCTCTTGGTTTTAATTAATTTTTTTTCTCTCCGGATTATCAGTCAGAACTGGGAAAGAAAACACTCCTCCATCAACAAAAAGAGATAGACAATACCAATGGTATAAACTTGTATATCAATTTCGATGAACAAATTAAAAAAATATTCATGATTTGTTACAATTAAAAATTATACATATTAGTTAATGATATTTATCATCTTTCATAATTTTTAAATTATTCCTAAATATTTATCATGTGAAAATTACCATACGCTAATTCTATTTATTTTTTTGCTTTCTATGCAATTTCAAAATGTTGTGCTCAACATCAATATGTCAGTTTTACACTTGAACAACAAAAACAGTATACTGAAAATATTTCAAGTAATAGGAAAAGGAAACGCAAAGGCCCGAACACATTTAACAACACAACTTACTCTTTGGAAAGGCATGACGGGACAACTCCAACGAATGATATACATGCAAAATTAATTATTATTTTGGTAGAATTGATTCTAATACATGTAGTTTGTTTTATATATATGAAAAACAAATGAAACATCATTGGAAATTGTTTCCTCTCTGACATATGAATTGCATGAATTACGTAAAATGACACATTGTAACTTTTGTAAGGCTAAAAGGTTTGAATATGAACCTCCAAGCTTTTGTGCTATTAAAAAGTAGTTCTTACAAGCCCCAAAGTTGTAGAATGTCTAAGAACCTTGTTCACTTCTCAAACTATAGAGGCTGTTGAATCTAAAAAGAAAATAAAAGGGTTATTAAAAATGTTTAAAAAAAAAAGAAGTGTCAAAGACAAAAAATATGAAAATCAAAAAATTCAAAACGAAATTTGAAAAAACAAACCAAACTAAACACTATAAACTTCTCTTTTTTTAAATCTATATTCACTAATCTCTAATTTTACACAAATTATTCAAAAATTCCTTTCAATTTTTATGTGAATTTAATAATCTAATTAAAAAATGGTGCATACACACAAAAATGTAACACTAAACATCTACATTATGACAAACTACTTAATTATAAATAATTAACTTTTCATTGTTATATGTATTATATTGTTACAAAAGATTTTACATATTACTTTTGTGATATTTTATATATGTCAATGTCTACATATATAAATATATATATATATATATATATAAAATATAAATGTAAATTTATATATATTGTTGTATTCATACATTGTCAATCTGTAATGTTATATTAACATCAGATACTTTAATTTTCTAACATGTATCGCTCTAGTAATATAATTATATTTGTTAGAAAAAAAATCGCGGAATTGTATATTGTTATCTTATCAACTTATATTCAATACATATATATATACATGTCATACAAACAAGTGTTCACAACAAACACTTTCAATAACAAACAAAGACTTTGCAAAACACATCCATCACGACAATAATTGTATTGTTTTTCCTCACAGAAAAAATCACATTATTGAGAAAAAATAAATTTTTGAAATTCATAACAATATGATATCACCTCTGTGGGAGCCGAATATATGGGTAAATCTGAAGAGAAATGTGGGCTGACGTTAACCGGCCGCATCCTGCAGGGATAGGATGAGCCGAATATAATACGTAAGCCGATTGAGAAAGGATCTTTAAGGCCTAATAGAAGAACGGGTAAAGATTAAAAAGTAGGCCCAGGCCCCGAGGCCTCAAGAGGAACAGATATAAATAGAGAAACAGCGCTCTTGGAAAGGTATGTAAGAATAACACCACTTAACTTAGAAAACAAGCTTTCTTGAGTATTGGAGCTGACTTGCCCGTCGGAGTGCTAACCCCGGCACCCCCGACCGAAGTGTTTGTGTCTTTACAGGTGACTAGCTGAGGATCCAGAACGTCTCCCAGGATCTGAAGAGTATTCTCAGAACCACTTCCCCACAATTGGCGCCGTCTGTGGGAATACTCAAGTACATCCATGGAAGGCGTGACGCAAGATCCTCCGATAGCCACCGACGAGACTACACAGAGAGACGACATCACTCCGGAAAATATGCTCGGAAAGGAAACCATCGCTGCAAGATGCGCCTTGAATTTTGACTGGCCAACGACTTCAGCGCAGGAGACGATGCAAGCCATCATGGAACAAGCTAAACAGAATGAGCAAAGGCTGGAAAACATGCTCGCAGAAAATGAACGCCTGCGACAAGACTTGGCCCTGGAAGTAGCAAAATCCAAAGAAGCCGCGCGCCAAGACCCCGAACGACCTCTGAGGGCAGGTAAACAACGATCCCCAGCCCGACCAAGGGAAACCGACAGCGACTCCAACTCATTATCCACGGAGCACAACAAGGGACGCTCAGACACTTCCAGCTCCTCTTAAAAAAGCCCACACACAAAGAATAAGTGCAGAAGAAGCAGTTCAGACGAAGAGGACCGGCACGATCCTTTTATTCGACGAATTGCGAGGGCGGCCCTGCCCAAGAAGTTCAAAGCTCCATCATTTACTCTCTACGACGGAAAATCAGACCCCACCGATCATATACGTCACTACAAGCAGGCCATGACGTTGCATGCAGACAATGAAGCTCTCATGTGCCGGATATTCCCCAGCGGCTTGGGGCCATTAGCTGTCAGATGGTATTACAAGCTGGAGCCAGCTTCGATCAGAAGTTTCCATCAATTACAAAAATCCTTCAAGGCCAGGTTCATCACCAACGAGGTACAGCCAAAACAGGCCGACTCTCTGTGGGCTATGCAAATCCAACCAGGAGAAACGCCGAGAGCATATTCGGCGCGATATTGGGAGTGCTTCAATCTCGTTGACGACACCTGCAACGACTCCATGGCCGTCACCGCCTTCAAAATGGGACTACAGCCTGACAGTGCCCTTCGCAACTCCTTGACCAGAAGACCCCCCAAAACAGTTCAGGCACTGATGAAGAAAGTCGAAGAATACTACAAAGTGGAAGACGATGCTTTAAGGATTAAAGCCAGACAAGTGTCCGCCAAACCGGCACCTCCTGAAATTGCTCAGCCAATAAGTTCCGTGCCACCTCTGAGCCCCGAGCCGCGACAACGTGCTAAACGAGACAAAAGGCGGGACTCTTGCCGATCGAGCGATCAATGCTCCCATCCAACAAATGAGCAATTGCAAGTCGACAGTAGGCGTTCGAGGCGCGCCGACAAAAAGTACACGGAACTGTCAGAGCCAATCACCACGGTAATGACCAAAATCCAACATCTTCCATTCTTCAAATGGCCGTCAAAGATGGTGGGGCCACCCGATACACGACGAAGGGACCGGAGGTGCGAATACCACAAAGATCACGGGCACGAAACAGAGAGTTGCTATGCATTAAAAGATCACCTGGAAGAACTGGTGCAAGACGGTCGACTGCAGCAGTATGTGAAACAGGGAAAGCCAACCAAGGCATTAGCATTGAGGCAGGACTCTCCCCCACTAGGCGTGATCCACGTAATTTACAGCCTGCCTACACTCCTAGCCGTGCACACAATTCGATCGCGCCCAACTCTACAGGAGCGCCGTATTTTGACTCATCGGTCCGAAGACGCTCCGACAATTGCCTTCAACGACTCCGACCTCAATGACGCAACGGCTTCCCACATCGATCCGTTGGTCATTGGATTACGCATAAACCGGTTCATCATTGAACGAATCCTCATAGATCCAGGGAGTAGCTCAGAGGTCATGTATTATCAAACTTTCATCAAGCTCGGCCTTAACGAGTTGGATCTGTCTCCGGCGCCTCACCTACTGTTCGGCTTTAATACGAACCCCGAATATCCATTGGGCAAGGTCATATTACCTGTTCGAGTGGGTTCCAGAACGGTCGAAGCAGAATTCCCAGTCGTGAAGCTCCCCTCGCCGTATAATGCCATTATGGGAAGAACCTGGCTACATGCCATGAAGGCCGTTCCAAGCACCTACCATCAGATTCTGCGTTTTCCAACAACCCACGGCATTGAAGAAATACATGGTTCCCCACAATCGGCACAAGCAGAATTCTGAAAAACCCAATCACTGACCCGATCTGTGGGCTCTGATTCCTGTAAATATATTTCGCCTCTACAATACGAACTATTTTTCCTGTCGATCAGTCATATGTTAATTCCCAGTGGGGCACCTGCCAGAATTGGCTAGATTAAGTCTCCGGATTCGGAGCGCCCTTCGTGGATGTCACGATTGGCCAAATTAAGTCTGCGGATTCGGAGCCCCCTTTGGCGCATGACGCCTTAGGGCTGATTAAGTCTCCGGATTCGGAGCCCCCTTTGGCGCATGACGCCATAGGGCCGATTAAGTCTCCGGATTCGGAGCGCCCTTCGTGGATGTCACGATTGACCAGATTAAGTCTCCGGATTCAGAGCGCCCTTCGTGGATGTCACGATTGGCCAAATTAAGTCTCCGGATTCGGAGCCCCCTTTGGCGCATGACGCCATAGGGCCGATTAAGTCTCCGGATTCGGAGCGCCCTTCGTGGATGTCACGATTGGCCAGATTAAGTCTCCGGATTCGGAGCGCCCTTCGTGGATGTCACGATTGGCCAAATTAAGTCTCCGGATTCGGAGCCCCCTTTGGCGCATGACGCCTTAGGGCCGATTAAGTCTCTGCATTCGGAGCCCCCTTTGGCGCATGACGCCATAGGGCCGATTAAGTCTCCGGATTCGGAGCACCCTTCGTGGATGTCACGATTGGCCAAATTAAGTCTCTGGATTCGGAGCCCCCTTTGGCGCATGACGCCATAGGGCCGATTAAGTCTCCGGATTCGGAGCGCCCTTCGTGGATGTCACGATTGGCCAAATTGTCTCCGGATTCGGAGCCCCCTTCGGCGCGTGACGCCTTAGGGCCGATCTGTCTATCAGTAAATCAGTAGTCCCCCTTGTGCACATGACGCCGTAGGGCCGATTAAGTCTCCGGATTCGGAGCTCCCTCTGGCGCATGACGCCTTAGGGCCGATTAAGTCTCCGGATTCGGAGCGCCCTTCGTGGATGTCACGATTGGCCAAATTAAGTCTCCGGATTCGGAGCTCCCTCTGGCGCATGACGCCTTAGGGCCGATCAAGTCTTCGGATTCAGAGCTCCCTCTGGCGCATGACGCCTTAGGGCCGATTAAGTCTCCGGATTCGGAGCGCCCTTCGTGGATGTCACGATTGGCCAAATTAAGTCTCCGGATTCGGAGCTCCCTCTGGCGCATGACGCCTTAGGGCCGATTAAGTCTCCGGATACGGAGCGCCCTTCGTGGATGTCACGATTGGCCAAATTAAGTCTCCAGATTCGGAGCTCCCTCTGGCGCATGACGCCTCCGGGCTGATCACGTCTCCGGATTCGGAGCCTCCCCCTTTGGCGCAAGACGCCTTAAAGCCGGTTAAGTCTCCGAATTCGAGCCGATTCATCTCCCTGAGGCCAAATGAGCCCTGGGATCTAGCCTCTAGATACGGAGCCCGCTTTGGTGCTTCCGAGGATTATTGCATTAATCCGTTCGGCCATATTAGTCGGTCTACAGAGTTAAGTGTTAGTCGCGTCTCCGAACCCGGCGTAAACGTTGGCATGAACCAAAGATGGTAATTGCTCCTATCTAACACACTAGAACAGATCATACATTCGAAGTAATGTGCTTCAGTACACAAGCAAAATTCACAATAACGAGCATTACAATATCGAAAGCATAAATAAAGCCTTTTATTCGATCAAACAGTTGTTACATGAACACAACTTGCATTCGAGCATTACAATATCGAAAACGTAAATAAAACCATTTATTCGATCAAACATTCGTTACATAAACACAACCCGCATTCGAGTATTACAGTATTAAAAGCAAAAAAGAAACAAGACGCGCCGCTAAAGTAGCACTGCCGCCTTGAACCCCTCGACGGCACGCAAAACCTTGAACCAGTTATGCTCACGCCCACGACTTGCATAGCGCCAAACTTCCCTTGATACCATTGACAATGTCAAGGCAAAGATCCAGGACAAGGAAGAATGAACTAAACAGTTGTTGCCTTTCCTTTCGGGGCGATTTGCTTTGACAACTTGAAGACTCGCAGATTTCAGGCTCTTCGGACGACTTAACCCCCACACACCTAGATTTTCTGCTGAAAACCATCTCAACACCAAATTTGACCAAAGTCTGAGCCTCTGAAACCAAAATCACCATCCCACGCAAGGAATGATTAGTCGAGTGGGATTATAGGTGCGAAGCGCCTGCTCCTTTTATTCTTAGCAACGACCGCGATTTCGAGGTCCCAATCCCGAGAGAATTTTATTAGCGCCAAAAAACGCATTGGCTGGATAAAATAAACGTCGATTGACATTCGCCACGACCATCAACACAGCAATCCAAATGGCCAAGCGACAATGCGCCGACCCCAAATCAAGGTTAAATGGCGGACGAAACCACAACGGCCGTCGCGAATGTTTCGATCCGGCCCATGCAGACCCTGCCGATGAGCCCGCATATCGCCGGACACTCGACTGCCACCTGGGTCGGACAATGTTTAGGCAAGCAACACGAAATACAAATAAGCCGAACATGAATAACAATGAAACAGTAATAACGAAACATTTTTTACAACAATAAGTTACATAGTTTCACACGCGCCCTGCTTTCCAATTTTACAACTACTAAACTCATACGGCGTCGCCCTCATCCTCACTCTTCTCAACGTCAAAAGCAGAAAACGGAAAATCTTTATTCCTGTAACGTGGTGATGCCAAATTAATTCCCGACGCCCGAAGAGCTTCTGCGGCTTGAGACGCCCTGATCCAACCATGCTGAAACCCACGATTTTCACATCGGCACACTTCTTCGGCCAATTTCTCCCTGGTTTTCTCGATCCCCACTTTTCGGCCCTCATGGAAGCCTTTCTCATAGGCCCTCCCTTTCGCGCTCTCTATCGCAAACATACTTGCCGTCTCTCGATCGGTGAGTGCGGAGCTGATAAGCCGACTAGTAACCCTCTCCTCCACAATTGGGTTCGCGTGAGCGGTGGGTTGTGCCTGAGCCGCCTTGGTCTTCCTTAGTTCCCGCTTGGCCGCCTCCACGCGGGCCTCCAAACTTCGAATACATTCTTCCTTCTTCTCCATCTCTTGACGGGCAGTGCGCAGTCGCATGCCGACTTCGTAAGCTTTATAAAGCCCCTTCACCGCACCGTGAATGCCCTCGCGAAAAACCTCGTAGTCCTGATGACCCAGCATTGACTGCTGAACTTCAGGAGGAAATATTTGTCGGGCAAAGTCGACCGCTACGTCTGGGTCTCAAACGATCGAATCCGCCTCCGTCATGGGTTTATTCTTTACAAATACCGCAAAGCTTAATGGGCATGGATTCGCGTCAGACCTCCTCTCAACTCGGGGTTGTGGGGATTTACCCTACGACTGCTTGTCTCGCTTGGGCGATCTACTGCGACGTCGGGGAGACTGGCGCCTCTCCAGACCCCTGGCACTCCTACTTCCTGTGCGCGAGGGTTCACCACCTCGGTTCATATCTCCGCCCAGCTCAGCTAGGGTCTTCGCTTCCCCTTTACTGTTAAAGAAGAGTCGGTTCGAAATTTACGCAACCAGTTTTCCTCCAGGAGCTCGAGTCAGTTGTGTACCAAGCTCCTAAAGGATGCACCCTTGTTCATTTATCCTTCACAGAGGCAGCGCGATCGAGGCAATCTCATTAATTGAAGATCCTAAATCGCCCGACGCCGGCTGAGTTGACGGCAAGGGCACGGTTTTACCATCTCTTTGAATACCCGCGCCTGGGGTAAGGGCAGATTCATCAATATATCCGGCTCAAGTACCCCAGCCGGCTCCCAAATTGACCATAATTCGGCGTAGCCTGATTCTAAATAAACCGTACATACAATATCGTTTGCCCGTGTTAGCAAAGAAGGAAAGGAACTGCCTGGGGCAAGGGCAGATTCATCAATATATCTGGCTCAGGTACCCCAGCCGGCTCCCAAATCGATCATAATTCGGCGTAGCCTGATTCTAAATAAACCGTACATACAATATCGTTTGTCCGTGTTAGCAAAAGAAGAAAGAAAGGGTTTTTAAAGACAATACACGAGTAATGAGAAGAACAAGAAGAGAATGTAGTTTAAATGTCAACATCTGCAGATTCACCAATCTATTCGGCTCAAGTATCCCAGCCGGCTCTTCAATCTCTAAAACAAAACCGCCTGGGGCAAGGGCAGATTCATCAAGCTATCCGGCTCAAGCACCCCAGCCGGCTCACAATTTGACAGTTCATAATTCGAATCCAGTCGGCATGAGAAAGACGAATGAATATTGACACAGGACATTCAATCTCTAAAAGCTGAAACTCAGCAACAATTTTAAGCAAAGTTGCGAAAGGCTTTGAGCCAAACTCAGCAAAATGTTTCATTAACATAATCACACAAATTGTGCACAAGTGGCAGCGACATTACAAGGAAATGTTCATTAATAAATTGCGTACAAAATAGTAACCAATTTATACATGAAAACTACCCTGAACCAACAAAACCCTATCAAACAAAAACTTACACAAAACTTAACAAATTAGGAAACGCCTCCCAAATCACTCCTCGGTGTCGGATTCGAGTGGCTCAACATCCACTTGCTCGTAAGGAATTGGCAAAGCCAACGTAACCCCAGCGGCAGCAAGGGCTTTGAGCCACCCATGTTTGAACCCGTGATTCTCAAATTTGGGACTTCGTCAACATATTCCGTGTAAGCGGCGCTTTTTCCCGCCTCAAAAGCGTCAGATTCGGCTCTCTCCTTATCCGCCTTCAGCTCCTCTAGCCGAGTCTCCGCCTCGGCAAGTTCGTCTTTTGAGAGCCTCAACGATTCCTCACTCGCATTCGCTCTAGCCTCAGCATCAGAACGGAGCTGTTCAGCAGTGCGAGCCCTCTCCTTCTCCGCTTCGGCTCGCGTGCTCTCCATTGCGGCCCTCATTTTTTCAAACTCCGCTCTACTCTTCTGACCTTCCACTTCGGCTTGCAAACGGTCAATTCTGCCAAGAGCATCATGCAGGCGGCGGCCCAAGTCGGCAATCCTGCCGACGGTCTACAAGAATAAAGGATCATTAGATACCTTTATAAAAATAAATTTAGAAATAGATTTAAGATTCCTACCAGAAGTGCCGACTGTGCAGAAAGGGCTACGGCCACAATATCCGGCACGGTGCAAAAGGCTGCATTGTCAGCCGGCAAGGAAATCGAAGCCGCCAAGTGTAGCTCGGCTTTTCGTGCCCCCTTTCGGAAGAATGAAATAGCCCTTACAGTTCGGACTCTACTTGTGTGTTGGTTCTGAATCTGATTTCACAAGTGCAATGTGAAACAGTGGAAACACAAAAAGAGTCCAAATCCAGCAATTGTTTTTGGAAAAAATCGATGTTTGAATCAAATGCCAAAAATGGACTGCTTTGCCAGATTTCAGAGTCGCCACCTAAATATTTATTTTGGGAAACTTAGGAAACCCATGACTCGTGCCAAAGGCCATTAGTCCGTCGTTACCAAAGTGTCTTGGTTCGGGAACTTAGGTATGAGAGGGGAAGGTCAATAATTGAACACCCCACTCACCCGATCAAAGATCGGCCTCTACTAATCATGATGTGGTTTTTATGTACAATATATGCTCTTGTTCTATATGTAACATACAAGTATAGACTAATTTCACAAAAAGTTGGAACGTTTGATTCCATGTTTGTTTTGAAAAAAATGTTTTGAATATGTATCACTGAAAATGGTGATCTCATATATACATGAATCAAAGTATCCCAATTTAAGTGATTAGCCTTCATCCACAGGCATTCAAGCAGGTATATCAAGTAAGCATTTAGCCTCATGGTAGTATGTTTGATATGACAGCAATCACACTTATGCAATATGCTAAAGCATAAAAACTTACCTTATGTCCGAAGGCGAGTCAAAAGAAAGTAAATAGTTAGAAAAAATGCATGATCCTAATTAATGCGATATGGCTAATGCAACACATACAACGTGCAAGTAATAAGCTCGGCTACTAGCATGGCATGCGAGTCTAAAGAGTTTGAATTTGACATTTGAATAATATGATGAGCCGAACTTTTATGCATGCAAACAGATGGATGCAAATCATGGAAAATGCTAAATTAAACATGATGTCCCTAATCTAACCATCATAAGCTGGTAAATAAAAGGGAGAAAGACGTGGGGTTGGAAGACATACACATTATTACAAATTTGTCCTCACGAAGGAGGGTCCGAATGTCCAAATGCGCCCTCACGCAGGAGGGTCCGAATGTCCAAGTGTCCGAATAAATAATTATTACAAAACCGAATGAATAATAAATGAAAGGGGCTGTCTAATTTATTACAATAATTGATGTAAGGCAAGTCTTGACACAATAAATTCGGTATAACGTCCGACCGAATTCAATTAATCATATTGGTTCTTTAGGTTGATTGTAATCCAATTTTAACCAATTTTATTAGCCTTTTTTATTACTTGTCCATTTCTTTATCTTTTCTCCTGTTTGTGCAAAAGTGATATTTACATCCACTAAGTCTGAAATGCAATAAAGGAAAATCAGTGTCGACTTAACCCGAATAAACCTTATTTTCTTCAGAGGAAATCACAAAGGAAGAGTCAAACTTATTTACAAGTTAGGGATTTTAAGTCAAACTCAAGATGTGCAACAAGGACTAGTCAAACTCAAAAGAGTAATAATGACTTAGAAAAACCCAAACTTGAGCAATAATGACTTGAAATCCAAACTTGATAATGAGTGATAATGACACTTTCCTTGGCGATTTCCAATGGTCAATTAATCCCTTAACAGTAAACGAACAGGTGATAAATTCTTCGGGGAAATTACAAAGGAAGAGTCAAACTTATGTACAAGTTAGGGATTTCAAGTCAAACTCAAGATGTGCAACAAGGACTAGTCAAACTCAAAAGAGTAATAATGACTTAGGAAAACCCAAACTTGAGTGATACTGACTTAAAATCCAAACTTGATAATAAGTGATAATGACACTTTCCTTGGTGATTTCCAAGGGTTAATTAGTCCCTTAACAGTAAACAAACATGTGATAAATTCTTCGGGGAAATTACAAAGGAAGAGTCAAACTTATGTATAAGTTAGGGATTTCAAGTCAAACTCAAGATGTGCAACAAGGACTAGTCAAACTCAAAAGAGTAATAATGACTTAGGAAAATCCAAACTTGAGTGATACTGACTTAAAATCTAAACTTGATAATAAGTGATAATGACACTTTCCTTGGTGATTTCCAAGGGTCAATTAGTCCCTTAAAAGTAAACACACTGATGAATAAAGAGAAATGAAAAATAAAAGATTGTGCTTTAGTATAAGAACATGTATACATTTGGGGTAGTGAACCTCCAAAGAATTTAAACCGTTAAGTATAGAACGTTTTATGCTTTTGGTGGTAAATCCCCTAAGAGATTAAATCAGTAAGCATAGAACGTTGTATACTTTTGGTAATGAATCTCTTAAGTATAAAACGTTTTATGCCGTTGGTAATGAATCTCCAAAGAGATTAAACCATTAAGCATAGAGCGTTTTATACCTTTGGTAATGAACCTCCTAAGAGATTAAACCATTAAGCATGGAAGGGTTCATTTCTTATACTTGAATCACAATCTTAATTTTTCATAACTTTTTAATCGAAATAAGCCAAGAATGGAGGGAGGTTGCAAAGATGATTATGCGAAATTGATTAATTGGTTAGTACAAAAACTTGATATTTAAAACATAAATCGTTGAAATAAATTAAACAGCCCCCTAAATAGCATATAATAAAGTGAGCAAAATTAAATAGCCGGGGTTACTATTCACCGCCGGAGGTACTATTTATTGCCGGGGTTACTATTCATTGTCGGGGTTACTATTCACCGCCGGAGGTTACTATTCACCGCCGGGATAGATTATTTAAAGTAATAAATACAACAATTTATATACAATATTTAAATTACTGCAGATATGTGGGTGGTGCAGCCATCCCATTAAAGCGATAAAAAAAGTTATAAAACGAAGTAAATAAAGTATTTAAACAAAGTATATCACATTTTTTAAATTAAATGACAATTTACGAAAACTCACCTTTGGGGGAAATGATGAATTTTCTGAGTTACAAACTTTCTTTTGACTACTCTCAAGTCTATGGAATGTGTTCTCAATTCTCAATCCAAAATTTAGAATTAAAACTTTAGTGATTGTTTTTTGAATGGTGTATTGATGAAATAAAAAATATCACTCTTCAGACTCTTTCTCTCCCTCAGAATTCCTCTCTCAGAATGCTTCTCACAGAATGCTCTCACAGAATTCCTCTCCCTTCAGAATTCTTCTCCCCAAAAAATTTCCTTCTTCTGCTCAGCCTCCTTGCCTTATATAGGCAAATGGTATAGTAAGAATAATAATATAATAATAATATAATAATATAAATATAATATATATATATGTAATCAGGTGGGTGGATTTGAATGTCGGCATGCCGACATCAAATCGTTTATTTTATTATTTTTATTTTATAATATGTATAATATATATATATATAATATAATATAATATAATATATAAAATATCTAAAATATATAATTTATACCAAAATACTAAACATATAATATACTAATATAATTTTATATAAAATATCAAATATATAATATCATAATTTTAAACACATAAGATAATTTGTTTTATTATTTTCTTTTATATAAAATACACAAAAAATATGAACAAACACGTAAAATTATGAAAAATTACAAAAAATACTAAATTAATGAAATATTCAATATTTTAAAATAATTTGGCCATAATGGTGAAGGTTGAGATTAAAGTTCAAATTCCATTTCTTTTAATGAGAATTCTGCGAGAAACACATTCTAATTGTCATCATCGGGTAATCAAAAGAAACCGCCCAAGTCTTAGGGCCAGTCAAAATGGGGTGTCTACAGTTGCCCCTCTTTGACAGAGCTCGAAGTCATTTCATGACGTGAGTAAATGTCAAAGCCCGAAGACGACCCTTTTGACAAGGCCGTAAGACTTGGGCAAACAAACAAGATGCAAATGCAAGTGGTTGAACCAGCAGGTTGCCTACGTATCCCATTGTAAGGAATCAAACCAGCGTAGTTCAGGGGCAAGATGTAGAATGATATGTAAAACATAACTTATGATCATGCAATGAAATGCAATCAAGACAATGATGTGACACTGAATGAATGCATAAATGTTGGATGTAGTGAATGTGAGATCCAAACGCTTCGTCCGCGAGAGGAGGAAAGTGAACTTGAGATCCAAACGCGTCTCACGCGAGAGGAGTATGTGAGATTGAGATCCAAACGCATCTGTCATACGCGAGAGGAGTATTTGAGATTGAGATCCAAACGCGTTTTACGCGAGACGAGTATGTGAACTTGAGATCCAAACGCGTCATACGCGAGAGGAGTATTTGAGATCCAAATGCGTGACGTCTCACGCGAGAGGAGTATTAGAGATCCAAACGCGTCTGTCATACGCGAGAAGAGTATTTGAGATCCAAACGCGCGGTACGCGAGAGGAGTATTTGAGATCCAAACGCGTGTTAGGTACGCGAGAGGAGTATTTGAGATCCAAACACGTGTTAGGTACGCGAGAGGAGTATTTGAGATCCAAACGCGTTTGTCATACACGAGAGGAGTATTTGAGATCCAAACGCGCGGTACGCGAGAGGAGTATTTGAGATCCAAACGCGTGTTAGGTACGCGAGAGGAGTATTTGAGATCCAAACGCGTGTTAGGTACGCGAGAGGAGTATTTGAGATCCAAACGCGTCTGTCATACGCGAGAGGAGTAAAGTGAACTTGAGATCCAAACGCGTGTTAGGTACGCGAGAGGAGTATTTGAGATCCAAACGCGTGTTAGGTACGTGAGAGGAGGAAAGTGAACTTGAGATCCAAACGCGTGTTAGGTACGCGAGAGGAGTATTTGAGATCCAAACGCGTGTTAGGTACGCGAGAGGAGTTTTTGAGATCCAAACGCGTCTGTCATACGCGAGAGGAGTATTTGAGATCCAAACGCGCGGTACGCGAGAGGAGGAAAGTGAACTTGAGATCCAAACGCGTGTTAGGTACGCGAGAGGAGTATTTGAGATCCAAACGCGTGTTAGGTACGCGAGAGGAGTATTTGAGATCCAAACGCGCGGTACGCGAGAGGAGAAAAGTGAACTTGAGATCCAAACGCGTATTAGGTACGCGAGAGGAGTATTTGAGATCCAAACGCGTGTTAGGTACGCGAGAGGAGTATTTGAGATCCAAACGCGTCTGTCATACGCGAGAGGAGTATTTGAGATCCAAACGCGCGGTACGCGAGAGGAGTATTTGAGATCCAAACGCGTCTGTCATACGCGAGAGGAGTATTTGAGATTGAGATCCAAACGCGTTTTACGCGAGAGGAGTATGTGAACTTGAGATCGAAACGCATGTTAGGTACGCGAGAGGAGTATTTGAGATCCAAACGCGCGGTACGCGAGAGGAGTATTTGAGATCCAAACGCGGGGTACGCGAGAGGAGTATTTGAGATCCAAACGCGCGGTACGCGAGAGGAAAAAGGAAAGGTTTTAACTAGGTAAACATCAAATCTAGCATCATTCACATGAAAGGAGCGAAGGTAAATTCGAAGCCCAAACGCGTCTTACGCGAATGGAAGAAGGTATGGTAGAATGATTTCTTGCTGACAAGGGGTAACCTTTACATGTAGAAGTCACAGACGCCCCTTTTCTTCCTGATCATATTCACAACTTTCCCTATTCTCCAACGGGGTGACAGACTAGGTTGGTTCAGTATCCAGAATTGAGGCGCATATACGCTACCTCAACCTATGGGGCTGCTATACAGATTTCAAGCCGAGGATACACCCCTGGGTATTTAAACCAGACTTTAGTCTCGGAAATTCCAAACCTTTTGCGTTCTAGGCTTTGCCATTCGAACTCTAGTTTCCACCGTCACAATTGGTCATATAGGAACTCATTGCAAACACAACCAAGATAATACACAAATATTTACATATAAATACACACAGATATGTACATATGGTATACACATATGCATATACAGACAACATACAGACAGATATATACAGATATATACACAGACATATACAGTATATATACAGGTATACACGACACAGACATATACGGACCTATACACAAACATATACAGATATATACACAGATGGAGAATATTCCGTTTGCAACCGTCAGTGGGAAGATGCCGTTACTGAGAAGGCATATTCCGTTTGCTGAAGTCAGCACACGTACATAAAACATGCAAAAAGAAAGGAAAAAAAACACAAAATGCATGGACATGGGATACGGGGTGTCGAACCCCTGACCTCAAACTTGGCCTCCGAGTACTCAACCACTGAGCCACTCCACTCTTATGACTATGACAAGATATGCAAACAAATATATATACATATATGAGACATATATACACAAAATCAAAACAAACCAAAAGAAACACTCGATGTGGGGTTCGAACCCCTGACCTCAGGCTCAGCCTCTCACTCTTCAACCACTGGGCCAAACCGCTGAACCCAAGCCACACCTGTGACCCAAATGTTCAAACAAATATCTATATTACATAGCTATACAGATATATACATATATGCATACACAACTCTCCCGCGTCTCTCTCTTTTTTTGTCTTACTCTCTCTTTCTTCATCTTCTTCGAGCGTTGTGTCTGGCACGCGATTTCAACAATCGCGACGCCTGACCGACAGGCTATCCAATCCTGCCCCGATTGTCAATGATCGTCTCGAGCCTTCCTTCCTATTTGTCTTCTTCTTTGGCTTCATCCTCTTCTTAAGTTGAGGCCTGCGAAAGAGAGAGGCAGAGCAAAAGCCTGCAAACTTTCTCTGCCACCACTCTGCAACCTCTTTCTTTTGCATTACTCTTCTCTGCCATGGCCTCTTCACAAGGTTCTCTCACTCTTTTTCTAGACCTGAATGAGTCCACGATAGAGATGACCAATTTTGACTCCCCTGAACCTCAACTACGGGCTCCTCCTCCTTCCCCTATTTCCAACTTTCCAGCGATGTCAATTGAACAAATCATGGCGGCACAGTCTGACATCGAAGCAAACTCGTATACGCTGAGGTCTTGTGTGGAGACCGTGACTGCGATTTCCAACTTGTCCCGTCGACTTCAAAACAGGATGTGTGAGGTACATCAGTTAAATGCAACACTCTCCCTCCTCCAACGTATGTACAAAGACGCGCAGGTAGAAATTAATGCACTGAAAAAGCAGAACAAAGAGCTTAAACGACTGACGACCTCCGTGACTCGATTCGGAGTTCCTTCACACAACCAACTTGATGGTCGGCGAAGAATAATCTCCTTTGGAAGCTCTGCCAAGGCCGAGGCAGAGTCTTCAAAAGCTTCGAAGGAGTAAAGATGAAGCGAGGCAGCTGATGGTAAAGTCAGGCAATGAAGCTGTGTGCAAATGAAGCCGGTTGTAATCTTCGTCGCCGGGCTGCTGCCGCAGAAGAAAGAAGAAAAAGATCCTTCTCTCTCTCTCTTTTTTTTTTGTTTTTGTTTTTGTCCTTTCTTTTTTTTTTTTTTTTTTTTTGTTTGTTTTTTTTTTTTTTTTTTTGTCTCTGTAATCGGGGATGTCCTCCCCTGACTACAATAAAATCAGTTTAGTTTTTGCACATCAATGGCGTGACTGGCATATTGAATTTGAAAACATTTTTGTTTGATTGAATTTGAGAGTGATTGAATTTTGAACTCTGAATTAAACATTGATTCTATACTGACCTGAATCAAAGAATGACTTAACGAAACAAGAACGAAGCAAAACGGTCCAAACACATTTATATACACTGACTAGTATAAATACACTGACTGGTATAAATATACTGACTGGTATAACAGGAACACACTTATATACACTGAACAGTTGACTCGAGCGGTGGAGAAGAGAGAATCTCTAACTCGACTATGCCCCTAGTTCATTGCCTTGACCCTTTGATTTTTTTGTAAACATGTTTTGATCAACATAAGAGTTAGATTAGCATACTTCTTCCATTTTCTGTTTTGAAATCATGTAAGCTGAGCTGTGAGCATTGAAAATTTTCCCTTTTTAAATCCAAAGAATGGTCCAAGTTTTGCAAAAATGGAATAATTTTTGAGAAATATTAGTCAGCTTCATTCAAATTAATCAAAATTTATTTTTGCAAATGGCCACTACGCAACCAACATGGAATCAACCATTGAGGTGCATAGCCCCAAGTTAGATAACCAATGGTGATAACCAAGCTGATCCAAACCGAATGAAGCTGAGCGGAACTGGACCGAACCGAACCGCCGAACTGAACCGAACTGAACTGAACCAAGTTGAATCGAACCAACTGAACTGAGCAGATCGAAGATACAGCAATCAAATACGGATAAGACAACCAGGTTGACTAAAGATACACCAATCAGACATGGATGAAATGAATGAGTTAAAAAATGATTGGGGCCGAGCTTCAAGATGAAGCTACCTACATATCCCAAAGATAGGAATCAGGCCATCGTAGTTCCGGCCAAGGTTCACTCGGGTATTAACACTCTCCTTTTTGTTCATCATCATTTCATTTATTTATTTATTATTATTATTTTTTTTTCTAAATATTTTTTCATTCAATTTTTTTTTTTTTTTTTTTTTTTTTTTTTTGTGCTCTAACTTTTGTCTAGGTCGCCCTTCCGGGTTTTCGGCCCAGCGAGCCTCTCAAGGGTTACTTTCATTTTACTTTGTCCATGTTGATTGGGTGTGAAATCTCTACGCCATCTATCAGAACAACTGCTACACTAGACCAGTAGATATGATGATGTAGGGACTAGGCTGAATTTGCCCTTAGTGTTGCCCCTAGTGTAGTGGATAGGAACTCGATGTCCTTCAATAATAAAATTCATTCTCTCACATTCTGGGTTTTGCCTTTCTAGGCGGTCTTCATTAGGAAACGATTCAGTTTTAACTCTTTGATCACCTTCAACCTTTTGCCCCCAGTTCAAGGGCTGCTTCAAATCTAAATCACATCTGACCTTCTTGCCCCTAGTTCAAAGGTTGCTTCCAATCTGAATCACAGGTCCTACATAATTCTGGCTAAGGTTCACTCGAGTATTGACACTCTCCTTTTACGCTCTAACTTTTGCCAAAGCCGCCCTTTCGGGTTTTCAACCTTGCGAGCTTTTCATTTTCATTTTTCTTTTTATTTTTTTATTTTTTTTTGTGCTCTAACTTTTCCCTGGGTCGCCCTTCCGGGTTTTCGGCCTGGCGAGCCTCTCAAGGGTGGTACCTTATTGCCCCTAGTTCAAGGGTTGCCTCCATTTCAACTATGCAAGCCTCACACTTTTGCCCCTAGTTCAAGGGCTGTTTCAAATCTGAATCACATTCGACCTTATTGCCCCTAGTTGAAGGGCTGCCTCCATTTGAATCACATCATGGCCCCTAGTTCAAGGGCTGTTTCCATTTGAATCATATTCGACCTTATTGCCACTAGTTGAAGGGCTGTCTCCATTTGAATCACATCATTGCGCCTAGTTCAAGGGCCGTTTCCAATTTGGCTATGCAAGCCTTACACTTTGGTTGATCATTGAATACTTCGAATCATGGTTTAAAAGCTAAGGAGCTAAGGAGGTCGGACCTTGAGTCAAGAGGGACCCTATGCTGTATAATCAATTCCAGGCATGTTTTCGTAGGACTACGCAAAAACAGTTTTTGAAATCTTTTCACAAAGTGACTAATCAGTCGTACTCTTACGAAGACAAGATAGAACCAATTTGGACCAAGCCAGGATCCTTCTCAGTACCCACATTAACAAAAATGATTTAACATGATGTCCCTAATCTAACCATCATAAGCTGGTAAATAAAAGGGAAAAAGACGTGGGGTTGGAAGACATACACATTATTACAAATTTGTCCTCACGAAGGAGGGTCCGAATATCCAAATGCGCCCTCACGCAGGAGGGTCCGAATGTCCAAGTGTCCGAATAAATAATTATTACAAAACCGAATGAATAATAAATGAAAGGGGCTGTCTAATTTATTACAACAATTGATGTAAGGCAAGTCTTGACACAATAAATTCGGTATAACGTCCGACCGAATTCAATTAATCATATTGGTTCTTTAGGTTGATTGTAATCCAATTTTATCACCTGTTCATTTACTGTTAAGGGATTAATTGACCATTGGAAATCGCCAAGGAAAGTGTCATTATCACTCATTCTCAAGTTTGGATTTCAAGTCATTATTGCTCAAGTTTGGGTTTTTCTAAGTCATTATTACTCTTTTGAGTTTGACTAGTCCTTGTTGCACATCTTGAGTTTGACTTAAAATCCCTAACTTGTAAATAAGTTTGACTCTTCCTTTGTGATTTCCTCTGAAGAAAATAAGGTTTATTTGGGTTAAGTCGACACTGATTTTCCTTTATTGCATTTCAGACTTAGTGGATGTAAATATCACTTTTGCACAAACAGGAGAAAAGATAAAGAAATGGACAAGTAATAAAAAAGGCTAATAAAATTGGTTAAAATTGGATTACAATCAACCTAAAGAACCAATATGATTAATTGAATTCGGTCAGACGTTATACCGAATTTATTGTGTCAAGACTTGCCTTACATCAATTATTGTAATAAATTAGACAGCCCCTTTCATTTATTATTCATTCGGTTTTGTAATAATTATTTATTCGGACACTTGGACATTCGGACCCTCCTGCGTGAGGGCGCATTTGGACATTCGGACCCTCCTTCGTGAGGACAAATTTGTAATAATGTGTATGTCTTCCAACCCCACATCTTTCTCCCTTTTATTTACCAGCTTATGATGGTTAGAATAGGGACATCATGTTTAATTTAGCATTTTCCATGATTTGCATCCATTCATTTACATGCATAAAAGTTCGGCTCATCATATTATTCAAATGTCAAATTCAAACTCCTTACTTGAGTATATGCTCTATCACGTGCCTTGAATTGACTCGCATGCCATGCTAGTAGCCGAGCTTATTACTTGCATGTTGTATGTGTTGCATTAGCCATATCGCATTAATTAGGATCATGCATTTTTTCTAACTATTTACTTTCTTTTGACTCGCCTTCGGACATAAGGTAAGTTTTTATGCTTTAGCATATTGCATAAGTGTGATTGCTGTCATATCAAACATACTACCATGAGGCTAAATGCTTACTTGATATACCTGTTTGAATGCCTGTGGATGAAGGCTAATCACTTGAATTGGGATACTTTGATTCATGTATATATGAGATCACCATTTTCAGTGATACATATTCAAAACATTTTTTTCAAAACAAACATGGAATCAAACGTTCCAACTTTTTGTGAAATTAGTCTATACTTGTATGTTACATATAGAACAAGAGCATATATTGTACATAAAAACCACATCATGATTAGTAGAGGCCGATCTTTGATCGGGTGAGTGGGGTGTTCAATTATTGACCTTCCCCTCTCATACCTAAGTTCCCGAACCAAGACACTTTGGTAACGACGGACTAATGGCCTTTGGCACGAGTCATGGGTTTCCTAAGTTTCCCAAAATAAATATTTAGGTGGCGACTCTGAAATCTGGCAAAGCAGTCCATTTTTTGCATTTGATTCAAACATCGATTTTTTCCAAAAACAATTGCTGGATTTGGACTCTTTTTGTGTTTCCACTGTTTCACATTGCACTTGTGAAATCAGATTCAGAACCAACACACAAGTGGAGTCCGAACTGTAAGGGCTATTTCATTCTTCCGAAAGGGGGCGCGAAAAGCCGAGCTACAGTTTCATCAAGGGCTTAGTACACCTCTCTTCTTCTCAGTTGATCAAAATATGCAAATCCCGAGGAAATTCTTCCTCTTTGTTTTTATCAGAGTTTTGGAAAAAGTTTTGAAAAACTTTGAGCAATGCAATGATTTAAAGGCACAGAGAAGTAGGCAGACTCTATGGCATTTTGTTTTGTTTGTTTTGTTTTGTTTTGTTTTGTTTTTTTTTTTTTTGTTTTTGTTTTTTTTTTTTGTTGGTTTATGGGAAAGAGACTATGACTCAGTAATGACAACAGACTCAAAAGAAAAAGACAAAGAAGATCTAGACAGGACATAAATGTCTAGATTTAGCACTCTTGAAATCAACAGACTTTGACTCACTAAAATGACTCGAGTCTGATCCCAACTCTACAAACTTGGTGGAATCAAACTTAGACTCAATACTCAATTCAGAACTCAGAATAAAACCATTCTCAAATTGCCAGTCAACAGGTGGGCCATCCACAATATTCAAATAAAGCCCGTCTAATCAACAAGTGGTCACTCCCCAATTACAGAAATGGTCGGATATCCCACAAGTTCTATTTATTTACACTGGTGGACTCGTGGGATATTAGATTTTTTTTTTTTAATATATATACTCAAAAAACAAAAACACATTTTATATGAACAAAAGAAAACAAACCCATTCCCATTTTTTTTTTTTTTAACAAACAATTTTTTGGAAAAACAACAATTACTAAAACGACACAAACAAAATGATTTGATGATTTTTTTTTTAATAATTTTTTTTTAAAAATAACAACACAAATAAAATGAGTTGACTTAGTGTTATTTTTTTCCTTTTTGTTTTTTTGTTTTTGTTTTTTTTTTTTTTTTTTTTTTTTTTGAAGCCATGTTTGCAAACTAGAAAAAAAACAATGGGACCCCCAATCAGAATTTTAGCAGCGTTTCGACTCAACTGATCACTAATTACTGCTAACTCATACTGACACACTGAACTCAACCCCACAAACTGAAATGCCTGAACCACTGTTCAGAATTTGAGAACCCCTGTATAGATCCAATAAATTGCACAGAACACATAGCAGGAAAGAGAACAAACACCCCTATGGAGGGTGGGGTTATCCTGTCCTAGCTTTTTGAAATGATCTAGGGTTCATTATTCAAACAAGTGGCTTCATAACATCCTGTACGGGTAGCATCCTGTCCTAATTTGAATGGTCACTAGAGCGTACTATATGCATTAGGTCAAATAGTCACAAAGGGTACCTCAGCAAGACTACCTAATATACCTCTCACACCTAACACCGAGAAGTGAAAGGAGGATCAAACGGTACAGTGGTAATCCAGATCCAAGGGTTGTGTTCCCAACTTGACAGAGCCCATGACCGGTCAGCCTTTTGGCAAGCTTTGTAGGCAAGCCTCCGGCAAACCGTCCAGGAATAACAGATGGCAAACACAAGGACTTAGGCGCACCAATGCAAATGCAATGCAAAGAACATATAAATGTAGATAAAAATTCACATCATGAAGTTCAAGTCAAGTTCTCTAAATCCCCAGTAGAGTCGCCAGAAACTGTAGCTCGGCTTTTCGTGCCCCCTTTCGGAAGAATGAAATAGCCCTTACAGTTCGGACTCTACTTGTGTGTTGGTTCTGAATCTGATTTCACAAGTGCAATGTGAAACAGTGGAAACACAAAAAGAGTCCAAATCCAGCAATTGTTTTTGGAAAAAATCGATGTTTGAATCAAATGCCAAAAATGGACTGCTTTGCCAGATTTTAGAGTCGCCACCTAAATATTTATTTTGGGAAACTTAGGAAACCCATGACTCGTGCCAAAGGCCATTAGTCCGTCGTTACCAAAGTGTCTTGGTTCGGGAACTTAGGTATGAGAGGGGAAGGTCAATAATTGAACACCCCACTCACCCGATCAAAGATTGGCCTCTACTAATCATGATGTGGTTTTTATGTACAATATATGCTCTTGTTCTATATGTAACATACAAGTATAGACTAATTTCACAAAAAGTTGGAACGTTTGATTCCATGTTTGTTTTGAAAAAAATGTTTTGAATATGTATCACTGAAAATGGTGATCTCATATATACATGAATCAAAGTATCCCAATTTAAGTGATTAGCCTTCATCCACAGGCATTCAAGCAGGTATATCAAGTAAGCATTTAGCCTCATGGTAGTATGTTTGATATGACAGCAATCACACTTATGCAATATGCTAAAGCATAAAAACTTACCTTATGTCCGAAGGCGAGTCAAAAGAAAGTAAATAGTTAGAAAAAATGCATGATCCTAATTAATGCGATATGGCTAATGCAACACATACAACGTGCAAGTAATAAGCTCGGCTACTAGCATGGCATGCGAGTCTAAAGAGTTTGAATTTGACATTTGAATAATATGATGAGCCGAACTTTTATGCATGCAAACAGATGGATGCAAATCATGGAAAATGCTAAATTAAACATGATGTCCCTAATCTAACCATCATAAGCTGGTAAATAAAAGGGAGAAAGACGTGGGGTTGGAAGACATACACATTATTACAAATTTGTCCTCACGAAGGAGGGTCCGAATGTCCAAATGCGCGCTCACGCAGGAGGGTCCGAATGTCCAAGTGTCCGAATAAATAATTATTACAAAACCGAATGAATAATAAATGAAAGGGGCTGTCTAATTTATTACAATAATTGATGTAAGGCAAGTCTTGACACAATAAATTCGGTATAACGTCCGACCGAATTCAATTAATCATATTGGTTCTTTAGGTTGATTGTAATCCAATTTTAACCAATTTTATTAGCCTTTTTTATTACTTGTCCATTTCTTTATCTTTTCTCCTGTTTGTGCAAAAGTGATATTTACATCCACTAAGTCTGAAATGCAATAAAGGAAAATCAGTGTCGACTTAACCCGAATAAACCTTATTTTCTTCAGAGGAAATCACAAAGGAAGAGTCAAACTTATTTACAAGTTAGGGATTTTAAGTCAAACTCAAGATGTGCAACAAGGACTAGTCAAACTCAAAAGAGTAATAATGACTTAGAAAAACCCAAACTTGAGCAATAATGACTTGAAATCCAAACTTGATAATGAGTGATAATGACACTTTCCTTGGCGATTTCCAATGGTCAATTAATCCCTTAACAGTAAACGAACAGGTGATAAATTCTTCGGGGAAATTACAAAGGAAGAGTCAAACTTATGTACAAGTTAGGGATTTCAAGTCAAACTCAAGATGTGCAACAAGGACTAGTCAAACTCAAAAGAGTAATAATGACTTAGGAAAACCCAAACTTGAGTGATACTGACTTAAAATCCAAACTTGATAATAAGTGATAATGACACTTTCCTTGGTGATTTCCAAGGGTTAATTAGTCCCTTAACAGTAAACAAACATGTGATAAATTCTTCGGGGAAATTACAAAGGAAGAGTCAAACTTATGTATAAGTTAGGGATTTCAAGTCAAACTCAAGATGTGCAACAAGGACTAGTCAAACTCAAAAGAGTAATAATGACTTAGGAAAATCCAAACTTGAGTGATACTGACTTAAAATCTAAACTTGATAATAAGTGATAATGACACTTTCCTTGGTGATTTCCAAGGGTCAATTAGTCCCTTAAAAGTAAACACACTGATGAATAAAGAGAAATGAAAAATAAAAGATTGTGCTTTAGTATAAGAACATGTATACATTTGGGGTAGTGAACCTCCAAAGAATTTAAACCGTTAAGTATAGAACGTTTTATGCTTTTGGTGGTAAATCCCCTAAGAGATTAAATCAGTAAGCATAGAACGTTGTATACTTTTGGTAATGAATCTCTTAAGTATAAAACGTTTTATGCCGTTGGTAATGAATCTCCAAAGAGATTAAACCATTAAGCATAGAGCGTTTTATACCTTTGGTAATGAACCTCCTAAGAGATTAAACCATTAAGCATGGAAGAGTTCATTTCTTATACTTGAATCACAATCTTAATTTTTCATAACTTTTTAATCGAAATAAGCCAAGAATGGAGGGAGGTTGCAAAGATGATTATGCGAAATTGATTAATTGGTTAGCACAAAAACTTGATATTTAAAACATAAATCGTTGAAATAAATTAAACAGCCCCCTAAATAGCATATAATAAAGCGAGCAAAATTAAATAGCCGGGGTTACTATTCACCGCCGGAAGTACTATTTATTGCCGGGGTTACTATTCATTGTCGGGGTTACTATTCACCGCCGGAGATACTATTCACCGCCGGGATAGATTATTTAAAGTAATAAATACAACAATTTATATACAATATTTAAATTACAGCAGATATGTGGGTGGTGCAACCATCCCATTAAAGCGATAAAAAAAGTTATAAAACGAAGTAAATAAAGTATTTAAACAAAGTATATCACATTTTTTAAATTAAATGACAATTTACGAAAACTCACCTTTTGGGGAAATGATGAATTTTCTGAGTTACAAACTTTCTTTTGACTACTCTCAAGTCTATGGAATGTGTTCTCAATTCTCAATCCAAAATTTAGAATTAAAACTTTAGTGATTGTTTTTTGAATGGTGTATTGATGAAATAAAAAATATCACTTTTCAGACTCTTTCTCTCCCTCAGAATTCCTCTCTCAGAATGCTTCTCATAGAATGCTCTCGCAGAATTCCTCTCCCTTCAGAATTCTTCTCCCCAAAAAATTTCCTTCTTCTGCTCAGCCTCCTTGCCTTATATAGGCAAATGGTATAGTAAGAATAATAATATAATAATAATATAATAATATAAATATACTATATATATATGTAATCAGGTGGGTGGATTTGAATGTCGGCATGCCGACATCAAATCGTTTATTTTATTATTTTTATTTTATAATATGTATAATATATATATATATAATATAATATATAAAATATCTAAAATATATAATTTATACCAAAATACTAAACATATAATATACTAATATAATTTTATATAAAATATCAAATATATAATATCATAATTTTAAACACATAAGATAATTTGTTTTATTATTTTCTTTTATATAAAATACACAAAAAATATGAACAAACACGTAAAATTATGAAAAATTACAAAAAATACTAAATTAATGAAATATTCAATATTTTAAAATAATTTGGCCATAATGGTGAAGGTTGAGATTAAAGTTCAAATTCCATTTCTTTTAATGAGAATTCTGCGAGAAACACATTCTAATTGTCATCATCGGGTAATCAAAAGAAACCGCCCAAGTCTTAGGGCCAGTCAAAATGGGGTGTCTACAGTTGCCCCTCTTTGACAGAGCTCGAAGTCATTTCATGACGTGAGTAAATGTCAAAGCCCGAAGACGACCCTTTTGACAAGGCCGTAAGACTTGGGCAAACAAACAAGATGCAAATGCAAGTGGTTGAACCAGCAGGTTGCCTACGTATCCCATTGTAAGGAATCAAACCAGCGTAGTTCAGGGGCAAGATGTAGAATGATATGTAAAACATAACTTATGATCATGCAATGAAATGCAATCAAGACAATGATGTGACACTGAATGAATGCATAAATGTTGGATGTGAATGTGAGATCCAAACGCTTCGTCCGGGTAGGTCGCCCAAATTAGCGAAAATATCTCCGGGAGAGACTTCTGCCAGACCCGAAGCGGATGGTGAGGAAGGCTGATTAAGTCCGGCAGCCTCAAACGCCGAGTGCACGGCCTCGTCAACTTCTTCGGCCTCCCCGGTGACCTCTCTGGCCGGATCGGCAACTACTATTACCGGCTCTACGTCTTGCCCCGAATCAGAATCTTCAAGACCAATCTGCCTAAGGTTCTTGTAGCTGGGGAAGATAAGAGCCGAAAGGTTTTGATCGCCGAGTGGAGTTGAGATGTTTTCCGCAGCCGAGAATGTGGTATAAGTGGGTTCGTAGCGGAGTAGAATGTGGGCGGCTCTCCCTTGTTTTTGCACGTTTGGGCGACCGAAGTAGTCGAGTGCAATCTTAATGTCCCTTAAGACCGCGTCGTCAACCGACGTCAGAACCTTCTTCAATTTGTTATCTGCAAAAGATACGGAAAGTTTCAGGAAATAAAGCCGATTAAAAGAGAGATCAACAAACATAAGATACTACGTGGTAACCTGGATCACCCTTATGTCTGGGAATGGGGTCTAGGTGATCTTCGCCTTCGGCGAACTCCCAATTACCTCGGACATTGACCATTACATCGTCAACCCTCTTAACTGGCAAGCATAGTCACCAAATGATGGTCAGTATCCTTGGCTCTGAGGAAGTACCGCCCCAGCCAACCAGAAAATTTGGCTAAAGCATAACAGTGCCGAATGGCCAGAATTCCGAGATTGATCCTAAGGCGTCGATTCAATTCTATAACCCCCATAATGATTCGAAAGAAATTTGCATTTGGCTGAGAGGGAATCAGACTCCAATAGCGAAGAACGGCCCTAAGCAATGGATGTAAGGGGAAACGAACTCCGCCCTCTGCAATGGACAGAAGGGGGAATATGATCGTATTCTGATCCTCTCTCTCCATATCTAGAGTGCTGTCCGTTACGAGAGACAAATGGACGTCATCGGGGATGGAAAAATGTCGCCGGAACCCGGAAATGCGACCCTCAGAAAGTAGGTCTTTCAAGTGTTTAGCCATTCCAACGGGAACCCAAGGATTCGCCGAAAGTAAAAACGATAAACACAATAGGATCACAAAGAAAAGGGAAGAAGACTTACGAGCGGATGAAGCAAAGGCGGACGGGCGAAAGTTGCAGAAAATGTAAGAGCGATGCGCGCGTCGGTCCAAACTTATCAGATGATCGACAAAATGTGCATCCAAAAGGACTGAAGTTTCAAATCGCAATAAATGCGAGACACCTGAATGGCGCGGGAAAGTGTAATGATAAACAAAAAGGTGTGCGCCTTCTGACATCCCCTGACGCCTTGGGGAACGCAAAGCCGCCTGATCTATGCTAAGCTCTTCGAATTCTAAACCAAACACGCCGATTAACTATCGTCAATAGGGAGTTCGGGGGGCAATTGTGGGAGCCGAATATATGGGTAAATCTGAAGAGAAATGTGGGCTGACGTTAACCGGCCGCATCCTGCAGGGATAGGATGAGCCGAATATAATACGTAAGCCGATTGAGAAAGGATCTTTAAGGCCGAATAGAAGAACGAGTAAAGATTAAAAAGTAGGCCCAGGCCTCGAGGCCTCAAGAGGAACAGATATAAATAGAGAAACAGCGCTCTTGGAAAGGTATGTAAGAATAACACCACTTAACTTAGAAAACAAGCTTTCTTGAGTATTGGAGCTGACTTGCCCGTCGGAGTGCTAACCCCCGGCACCCCCGACCGGAGTGTTTGTGTCTTTACAGGTGACTAGCTGAGGATCAAGAACGTCTCCCAGGATCTGAAGAGTATTCTCAGAACCACTTCCCCACAACCTCAAACTATTACTCATTAAAATATTTTTACTACAGTGAATTATACTGGTGAGTAAAAAGAAAAACAAGAAGATGGCGAAACAATAACTACAGAAAATCTATTGCAATATGCTCTTCAAGCAAAGTTGAACGAGCTGAAACAGGAATTGTCCTATCTGTTGTGAAGTTCAAGAAAAATAATGTATCTCATGCACACAATTTAGTGAAATTACAAGAAAAAAATCAAATGATGCCTAAATATTATCGCAACAATTCAATGATGCAGAAAGTAAGTATATCAAATAAAAAGTTTCGATCAATTTTTGTTATATGCTGATTACTTACAGATGCCATAATAAATTATGTAACTTGACAATTTTATGAAAATGACCCTACAAACACCTATAAGCATGAATCTATAAATATCGTGAAAACAATTATGAAATTCCTATATCGATCGAAATATTAAATTACAATATCATTCCATTTTCTTAAAAAACTATTTCACATTTTCTACATAAATAAAAATACATTAATGACTAATGTTTTATTTTTCATTATGGAAGATACTCGTGGCACACAAAAAGAGACTCAATAACTCTTGATGTATAAAAATAGATTAAATGTTGATATTAATACATTCTTACATCAATAGTATGCAAATAATATGCAATAGTAGGTTCAATAAATTTGTATTATGAGATGAACTATCAAACAAAATTGTGTAATTGTGCAATTAATTTCAT